>CAUDMG010004094.1:835000-857500 GCA_958450375.1 Homarus gammarus
TGTGTCACGGCCACCCTCACCTCTACACCCACCTGTGTCACGGTCACCCTCACCTCTACATCCACCTGTGTCACGGCCACCTTCACCTCTACACCCACCTGTGTCACGGCCACCCTCACCTCTACACCAACTTGCGTCACAATTTGTGTTCGACGTCATGACAAACACTCATACAGGACTTTGGTGAGAGAGAGAGTCGGGTCAGGTGTACGTAAGCAACACCAGTACACTCGTAGGTAGGTGAGGAACGGCCAAACGAGGGCAGGTAACAGGGCGGTGGGGAGGACCATGTTTATGTGACCTTTGCCCTACCTGAGTCCCCTTTAACCAGCAGGTGAGACGCAAGACGCTCCCTTCACCCCAGGACCTCCCTCACTCACTCCAGAGCCTTCCTCACTCCCTCCCTTCCTGTCACCCCAGTACTATACACTCTCCCTCACTCCCCTCACCCCAGCACTAAACACTCTCCCTCACTCCCCTCACCCCAGCACTATACACTCTCCCTCACTCCAACACTACACACTCCCCATCACCCCCACACCTCAGCCCTATACACTTTCCGTCACTCCCTCACCACACCACTACACAGTCTCCCACCCCCCCCCTCACCCCAGCACTACACACACTCTCCCTCACTTCCCTCACCCCAGCACTATACAGCGGCTTGGTGATCCCGATATGGTGAAACGACGATGCTTTACCTTCAACACACGACCCTACGATCTAGTAAAGGTGGCTGACGGCAACCACTACGGCGTATTTTTAAAGGATCATATTGATGCGGATACCCTAAGACTACAGCCATGCCAACCACACGAGAGATTCTACGAGGCACGTTAATAGAGATCTTTTTATATCGTGTTGAAACTACGACTACTAACTGATTTACGATATATTCTACGATATATGGTGACATTTTTAAAACTAAGTTAAACAAAATAAAACAAAAAATACATTGACACTACGATCATAAACTAGCTTACGGTAAATTCTGCAACATAACTTTAGACATTTGGATGTTATTGCGTTAAGAGTTACAACCTGTTGAGTCACTTACAACAGGTATCGATACAGTCATACTAACCTACTACCAAGTTACGACTATAGACGTTAATTTAACTTACGATAAATATCACGAATGGTATCTTTAACATATGGTGGTGTTGATGTCATGATGTTGGTAGTGTGGTGGTGATGTTGGCAGCGTGGTGGTAATCATAATGGCAGCGTGGTGGTGATGATGGCAGCGTGGTGGTGACGATGGCTGGACTGTGATGCTGGCAGCAGAAATATATGTGATGGTAGTGTAGTGACGTTGAAGGGATTGTGGCATAGGTAGTGTCGTTGTGGTGTTGGTAGAGTGGTGATGGTGATGTTGGGAGAGGTGGTGTTGATACAGTGATATGCTAGGAGAGTAGTAGCGTTGGAAGGACAGTAGTGTTGGCAGGACTGTGGTGTTGGCAGTGGGATGACATCAGTAATTAGTTCATGTTGTCAGTTCTACGAAATTGACAGAATTGAAATGGTGGTAATAGAAATGAAAATGACAAATGGAAAAAATGTTGGCAGGGCTGTGAGCGCCTGCCGACCACGGTACTGAACTAACTCTCTGCGGCTGCACTTTGCAATTGCTCTCATTGCAGGCATTATTGTGAGCATAGAACAAACCTAGCCAGTCTGTGTGAACCATCGATAGCACACATACACACACACACACACACACACACACGCGGTAATGGTGCAGGTTACCGTAGGTAGTAGGCAGCTATCAAACAGGGAGGTACTACCGCCTGGGAAGATATTGGAAACATAATGTGTTGTCTAATGGTAGACCCTGCTGCCATATGGCATCACGAAAATTGTGACCAAGTCCCAGGTTGCTGATCTGACTTTCTGCCTCATTTACACACAATTGCAGGGTCTCAATTGTTTCTCTTACTTTGACAACACAACATACATAATGTACTGTATATCGCTTCTCACTCTTGATTTATTTTTTCGTTTCTGTATGTATTTATTTATTATTATTATTATTATTATTATTATTATTATTATTATTATTATTAATTTGCTATTAATTTTATTAATTGTTGTAATTATAATAATAATAGATAATATTATTATTATTATTATATTTTCGCCCCAGGCCCTGATGTAGGTCATTGACCTGTGCCCGGGTGGGCTAATATCCGTAAAAAAAAAAAAAAAAAAAAAAAAAAAAATATATATATATATTGCTCTCTCTCTCTCTCTCTCTCTCTCTCTCTCTCTCTCTCTCTCTCATTGAAAACTCTTACAATGAAATTTATTTGGATATAACACATAGAGCTTTATAACATAACACAACATAACATCTGAAGAACACAAGAAATTATGATGAACAACGAAAGCAAACGTGTTCTCATACATGTGCTGTATGTTATCCGAGAGAACATAAAAGGAATAAATATATATTTTTTTATTAAATATACTAACTGTGTGTGGCGTGGAGACTAACTCCTAGGAATTGCACTCACTAAATCCTGGTAGTTGAAGTAGGTTAGGTTAGGTTAGGTTAGGTTAGGTTAGGTTAGGTTAGGGTTGTCTCGTGTAGAGACTATTATACGCGGTACTCAGTATCCTTGGCAGCTAAAGAACCATCGACAGTACAGATGATGATGATGATGATGATGGGTACGAAGAGGTGGTGAGGAGGAGGTGGTCGTGCTTCTACCCTTAACACCTAAAGGTCGTCCATCTCACACGACTGTACATAAACGACACACACGAACAAACGAAACACACACACACACACACACACACACACACACATACACACACACACACACACGAAGATAAACATGCACTACGTAATATATAACAACACGTAGTATGCCATCACATAACTCACATGAAGATGCCATCACATAACCCACGTGAGGATGTCATCACATAACTCACATGAAGATGCCATCACATAACCCACGTGAGGATACCATCACATAACCCATATGAGGATTCCATCACATAACCCACATGAGGATACCATCACATAACCCACGTGAGGATACCATAACATAACCCACATGAGGATACTATCACATAACCCACATGAGATCACCATAACCCACGTGAGGATACCATGGCATATATAACCCACATGAGGATACCATAACATAACCCACATGAGGTTACCATCACATAATCCACATGAAGATACCATCACATAACCCATATGAGGATTCCATCACATAACCCACATGAGGATACCATTACATAACCCACGTGAAGATACCATAGCATATATAACCCACATGAGGATGCCATCACATAACTCACATGAAGTATGCCATCACATAACCCACATGAAGTATGCCATCACATAACCCACATGAAGTATATCATCACATAACCCACATGAGGATACCATCACATAACCCACATGAAGTATACCATCACATAACCCACATGAGGATACCATCACATAACTCACATGAAGTATACATCACATAACCCGCATGAAGTATGCCATCACATAACTCACATGAAGTATGCCATCATATAACCCACATGAAGTGTACCATCACATAACTCACATGAAGTATGCCATCACATAACCCACATGAAATATACCATCACATAACCCACATGAAGTGTACCATCACATAACTCACATGAAGTATGCCATCACATAACCCACGTGAGGATGCCATCACATAACTCACATGAAGATGCCATCACATAACCCACGTGAGGATACCATCACATAACCCATATGAGGATTCCAACACATAACCCACATGAGGATACTATCACATAACCCACGTGAGATCACCATAACCCACGTGAGGATACCATGGCATATATAACCCACATGAGGATACCATCACATAACCCACATGAAGCATACCATCGCATAAACCACATGAGGATACCATCACATAACCCGCATGAAGTATGCCATCACATAACTCACATGAAGTATGCCATCATATAACTCACATGAAGTATGCCATCACATAACCCACATGAGGATACCATCACATAACCCACATGAGGATACCATCACATAACTCACATGAAGTATACCATCACATAACCCACATGAAGTATGCCATCACATAACCCGCATGAAGTATGCCATCATATAACTCACATGAAGTGTACGATCACATAAACCACATGAAGTATGCCATCACATAACCCACATGAAGTATACCATCACATAACCCACATGAAGTATGCCATCATATAACTCACATGAAGTATGCCATCATATAACCCACGTGAGGATACCATCACATAACCCACGTGAGGATACCATCACATAAACTACATGTTCAATACCAGAATGACTGTTCTTTACCTTCCACGAGATAAACCTGTAAACATAAAAAAACAAACAAACTCATTACCTCTGTTTCATTAAGTAAACAATACCATAGTGAGAAGTATGGTTTAATGCTGAATAAAACCTCTAGCGGTGTTAACTATTGTCCTACTAGCAGTGATGTACTAGTCCGTCTCTTCTTCCTCCTTCTCCGTCTACTAACATTCCTCCCCTCCTTGTACATGTACTAGCATTCTTCCTCATCCCCTCTCTACATCTACTAGAATTCTCTTTTCTTCTTCGCTTCCTCGTTCTACTAGCAGTATTCTTCTTCCTCCTTTTACATCTACTAGCATTCTACCTCCTCCATCTACTAGCATCACTCCCCCCCTTCCTCCATCTCGTCCTCTTCCTTCTACTTGCTCCTCCTCTATGTACTAGCAGTGTGTGTGTGTGTGTGTGTGTGTGAAGCCCCCCCCCCCTCCCTCGAGACATCACTGGTAGGGTGGTACAGATAAACTTCCTGGTAGTACAAGGGATTCTAAAGGGGATGTGAAGGTTAACTAGAGGTCGGAGCCACCCAAAGCCACCCAGCAGGTATCAGGCAGGTTGGGAGGTGATGCCGCCTCTCCCTCCCCCACTACCTCTATGATCCTAACATAACCACAATTACTACTACTACTACTACTACTACTATCTACAACCATAACCACTACACCACCAGTACTACTACTACCACCTACAACCATAACCACAATTAGTGCTACTGCTATTACTACTACTACTAACACCTACAACCACAATTAATACTATTACTACTTCTATTACTAATACCTACAGCCGCCACCATCATCAACAGCAACCAAGAACAATTTGACCTGCTTCACCACCACAACCACCAACACCTGCCTTACTACCACAACCACCAACATCTGCCTTATTACCACGATCACCAACACCTGCCTTACTACCACAACCACCAACATCTGCCTTACTACCACAATCACCTACCTCACCACCACCACAACCACCTACCTCACCCCATCATGTATTATGTTATCTTGATGCTTGTTATCTTGACATTCGTTGTTACCAATGTTTAGACTTGTTATATGTGTTATGTTGATACTCGTTATCTTTATCATAAGTTGATTGACACTTGTTATCTATTATGACACCTGTTATCTACCTTAACACTTGTCTATGTGATGACTTGTTATCTTTACACTTGTGGTGACTTTTGTTATCTATGATGACGTCTGATATGTTTATTATGTTTTCTGTTGACACTTGTGTGGTTGACACTTATTAATTCCTAGTTGTCTGTTTACATGTTATGTTGGCACATTTTACGGTGACACTTGTTGACACTTGTTATGTTATTACAAGTAATATTTACACTTCTCAAGTTGACATTTATTGTCAATAGTTGATGCTTGTTGGTACTAGTTTTGTTGACACTTGTTCACACTTATTGTTCACATTAATCTGTATGTTCACTGTATGTTCCTTTACCTTTCTCTAATGAAGGCTTTTGTTAAACCACCAATGTATGTAATAAGTCATTCATGTCCAATGTATATTTTCAGCCTTCGGGCTGCAGAACTTTTTCAATAAACCGTTAATTATTATTATCATTATAATTATTATTATGTTGACACTTGTTGACACTTGTTCACTCTGTTATGTTGACATTTGTTCACACTTATGTCACTAATCACTATAACATTTTGTGTACATATATCATTTCATACTCATTTTTCTCTTTTCATTAATTCTTCAAACTTGTTTCTCAATTCTGGTTTGAGTTTTATTATTCACCTCCAAATATTAACTTTACTGGTGTGTTATTATTATCATAATTTTCTATCGTTTTATCTTCATTATAATAAATCGCGTTATATCTTAATTGTTATATTCATTGTTGGTATTTTTATTGTTTTTATTAGGATATTGTTATTACATCCTAATTATCACTATTAGAGCATCATTAGTCATTATCACTATTATTTCCATTCTAATTATGCCTCTATCAGGTTCATTATTTCCAAACATTAATTCATATCAAATGAACTTACGGTCAGGTAGCGACACACACACACACACACACACACACACACACACACACACACACACACACACACACACACACACACACACACAGCAATTAGGCAATATGAGGACCTCCTCTACATCACACTGCTTAGTTAGTTTTCTGGATTCTCTGCACAAAAACCTGCAGAAACGTAAGACATCACCGGTCATTGCCCTTGTTGACTTCAGGAAGGCCTTTGACCTTGTTGATCACTGCACTGTCATCAACAAGGCCATTGCACTAGGGCTGCCCACCAACCTGGTCTCATGGCTCACTGATTTCTTGAGTGGACGTCGTCAGGCAGTGAGGTATCAGGGCTCGGTCTCCACATTCCAACACCTCACCTGCGGTGTTCCCCAGGGGACCAAGATGAGACCACTGTGCTTCCTCATCCTGATCAACGACGCTCTATCGGACACTCCTCACAGGTATAAGTACGTGGATGACTGCACTGTGGAGGTTACAGTGGACAACACTGCACCAGGCTACTCATCGCTACAAGGCACCCTGGACAGGATACAGGCATGGACTACGGAGAACAAGGTCACCATCAACCACACCAAAACCGTAGTCATGCACATCAATACCGCCACCACTCCAGTGCAAGCTCCAGCAGTCACAGTGGGTGCCCATCCTCTTCAGTTAGTGCAGTTTGCCAAACTCCTGGGTGTTACCATAGACCACAAACTGAACTGGAAGGCCCATGTAAATAACACAATCAAGGCTGCCTCGTACCGACTCTACGTGCTACGACGACTTAGGTCACTTGGGATACCCACGTCAGAGCTGAGGACTATCTACAACGCCTTCATTCTCCCCAAACTAACATATGCGTCACCAGCCTGGTCGTCTTCTCTCAACTCCACCCAACAACGTCGGCTAGAGAAGGTACAGAAAAGGGCTTGCAGAATCATGCTCGGCGCAGAATACTCAGGCTACATCAACACTCTCTCCACCCTGGAAATGCCATCCCTCAGTGACCTCCACCACCAAGCACTGGCAAGGTTTGGCAGTGAACTGCTGCACCACCCTCGTCATCGCCACCTCCTGCCACCGACAGCCCCCACCCACCTTGTGCAGCCCGCCACTACAACAAAATTCAGCCCATAAGAGCCCGCACCGATAGATATAAGAATAGCACCATCCCATCTATTGTTAAAATAATAAACAACCCCTGATTTACGTACTGAACGGCCCTTTAAATGTATTCAACGCAGATTATAT
This sequence comes from Homarus gammarus, assembly GCA_958450375.1. NCBI lineage: Eukaryota > Metazoa > Arthropoda > Malacostraca > Decapoda > Nephropidae > Homarus > Homarus gammarus. The sequence continues at coordinate 842,629 of CAUDMG010004094.1, forward strand.
CATAATGTCTAAATCAAATGTAAGTTTGTATATTTTCAGCCACTGCCTGCAACTCTATTAATAAATAGAGTTGGACTACCAAGATGCTGGAATACTGGGATCTACTAGGATGCTTAAATACCGGAATAAATACCGGGATGCTGGGATATTAGGATGCTAGGATTGGTATGGCAAGATGCTGGTGGGTTGAGAACTTGAGATAGATTTTACTTTAAGAAATCTCCTTGCACCATGTTTCTCTCTCTCTCTCTCTCTCTCTCTCTCTCTCTCTCTCTCTCTCTCTCTCTCCTACACATCTCTGTACCTCCTGCCATTCTCTAAATCCATCTATCCATTCTTCTCTCTTGTCCTTACTCTCTCATTTCTTATCGTCTACATATATGTCACGCAGTCCCAATTTCACCTTTCCTGACTGACTCTACTGATATAAGATCTTCCCGTCATATTACGTGAGGACTGTTGACATTTATTTTTTGTTCGCAAGCTCAACTCAGTCATGAATGGTGATGTTGTGGTCTGTCTGTTTTTGTGGTTGTGTTTGTTCGTTGCACAGATTATGAAAAGTCTTTTGTGTTTGTTTGTTTTATGCACAGATCAAGAAAGTCTGTTGTGTTTGTTTGTTGAACAGATCATGTAAGTTTTTGTATTTGTTTGTTGCATAGATCATGTAAGTATTGTATTTGTTTGTTGCATAGATCATGTAAGTCTTTATATTTGTTTGTTGCATAGACCAAGTAAATTCGTAAAACAACTTTTTTCGACTCATCAAATTCAATAAGTCAGTTCATGGCAGAGATAGACCAGAATACACTAGTATGTTACACAGCTAAAGGAGAATAATCCGTTCATATGTTGCACAGATCAAGAAGAATAAACTAGCGTGTTGCAAAGACCAAAGCAAAACAAGCTACAGTAGCATGTTGCACCGGACACCAAATGCAACAAGTTAGCGTGTTGCAGAGATCAATTTTGCTTGTTGCACACGCCAGTAAACCCAGGATTCGTGACAGACAGATGAGGTGTGAAGTAAGACATCTAAGATATTATTTCTAATTGTAGTTTTTTATTTAATTTACATTTGACTGTATTTATTGATTTTCGGGGTACTTATGGGCGTAAACATATCTGGAGGTGTGTGTGTGTGTGTGTGTGTGTGTGTGTGTGTGTGTGTTCTCGGATTGCTGGAAGGTGGGTGGACACGAGAGAGAGAGAGAGAGAGAGAGAGAGAGAGAGAGAGAGAGAGAGAGAGAGAGAGAGAGAGAGAGAGAGAGAGAGCTCATTACTTTCTGTTATAACTCCCAGAACTTATCAAGCGCACCTCTCTTCTCTCTACACCGCCCACCCCTCTACACACCAGAGTTTCAATCATGCATCAGTTTGAACACAGATTAACAAATGCCAACCTGAAGTCGGTTTTATCCAGAAGGCTGGTGCACGTGTAGTTGTGGCTACAGGTGTGGTATACGGTACAGATGTGTGTTATGGTACAGATGTGTGTTAGGGTACAGATGTGTGTTATGGGAGAGGTGTGTGTTATGGTCCAGGTGTGTATTATGGTACAGGTGTGTGTTATGGGAGAGGTGTGTGTTATGGTACAAGTGTGTAGTATGGTACAGGTGTGTGTTATGGTACAGATGTGTGTAATGGTACAGGTGTATGATAATGGTGCAGATGTGTGTTATCGTACATGTGTGTCTATGGTACAGGTGTGTGTTATGGTACAGGTATGTGTTATGATACAGGTGTATGTTATTATACAGGTGTTTTATGGTACAGATGTGTGTTATGGTACAGATGTGTGTTATGGTACAGGTGTGTGTTATGATACAGGTGTATGTTATTATACAGGTGTTTTATGGTACAGGTGTGTGTTATGGTACTGGTGTGATATGGTTCAGGTGTGTGTGATATGGTACAGGTGTGTGTTATGGTACAGATGTGTGTTATGGTACAGGTGTGTAAATCTACCAGTGTTACTTTCATATTTTCAATTGTCTTCTTCTGAAATGGCTGTGTAGTGTAATATTATGGTACCTGTGATTAGTGTTCATTTGTTGTACTGCACCAATATGTACGTCCCACACACCCCACCACACACCCAGCACCCTACCTCCCTCCACACACACACATACCACCAGTCTGCCTTAAGGGTAACAGATAAGTGTAATCAGGGCTACCATCCCCACAAAGACCCTTCTCTCTCTCACACACATTAACTTGAGAAAAAACCCTTAAATTGAGTCACATTTATTACAGCTGACGCTTTACAAAACACAACATAAAACACTGTAAAGAGAACGAGACGACTAACTCAAATAAACTTCTCACATAAGATAGAGAGACAACATTTTCTTTGTCGCGATAAAACAATCAGCGTAACTTTTTTTTTTGGGGGGGGGGGGGGCGTTCAGTGACAAGCAAATATGGAACGTAGATTATCTGACTACGAGAAACAGAGAATAGTAACATGTTAATGAATATAGTCTTTAACATTTATCAAGCAATAATATTCCTTGAAATTAGAACATTAATATTTTTTACCATTAAAACTGCAATCATCAATCACTTCTGCATTACTATATGAAAAACAAAATCAACTTTCCTTCACAAGTAATAAAACGTTATGAACCACCTCAAAATTATCTCCCCAAAACTTGTTTTCACCATCTTATTATCCACTTCCTAACGCTTACCTAACCTAACCCCCTACCCATGTAACGTTAATGTGTTTAAAAATAAAGTAAATAAAAACAAGGAGGAAGAGAGGAGGAGGAGGTCGAATCTTCAGTTGATCCAAACGTATTTATTCATCATCAATTTTCATTAAAAAAAAATATTAAAACAAACCATTCACAAAAAATAATTGAAAAAAAAAATATGTATACATTTATGAATCGCATCAAGAACACCTGTTTTATGAGAGGTCGTAAGATAACATTCCCAAAACGCAGACTCTTAAGTTCATTCTGTCCTTGACGCTCCAGTTAACATTAGACGCAGCAAACAGTCCACGACAGGACAATTATTACGACGGGAAGTAATGTTGTTGGATATTGTAAAGCTCCCACTAGTTTCACTTTGCCTCAACGGCCGATAAGAACTGCCAGGGCATTGTAAGTAAAGACTGAGGAGGAGGAGGGTGATGGATCTCCACTGAGGACTTAACCTTACCCATGATGGAAACTCGGTGGTCTTGTGCTTGAGAAAGAAAGAAAGAAAGAGAGACAGAAAGAAAGGAGGGAAGGAAAGAAAGAAAGAAAGAAAGAAAGAAAGAAAGAAAGAAAGAAAGGTGTGTTGGGGGGGGGGTGAGTACAAGGGGGAGGCAGCTTCGGGGGAAGGGAAATGAGAGTTCACTTGCCTAAAAGAGAGCTCAGGTTCTCAACTGGCTCAGCCATGTTAATATTGTTTTATTATCCACTCTGTATCTGTGTTTTTCTGGCTAAATAAACTGTTTAAATTCAATTCAATTCAATTCACTTATTAGGGCGAGTGGACATAGAAATCTACGGTCTCAACTATCCACATTACACTATATCAGTTCCCGACTTCAACTATCCATCTTTCCCTATACTTTATCAGAGTATTTTAAAAATTGAGTTTAGAAATGGACCGCAAACACGAGGTTGAGTTCATCTCCCACTACTAACAGGCGCTGCCTCACGAATTATGATTTAACTGACGATCTGCATTACTCCACCAGGAATTTCGCTAACACAAGGAACGCTATCCCCGACTTCACCTTAGAGGGGCTTAGCGTCATGTCATGTGTCCCTTTACCGGACGAAGCATACTTTCCTGTATTACGACTCCTTCGGCCAAGCAGGACCTTCGTTCTCGCAACTTGAAGGTGCTCTCTGTCGTGGGGATCAACCGCTCCACGCAGTCCCCGTACGACAACACCTGCACGTACCACTCACTGGTTTTCCTTGAGTTCGCCTGTCGCTATCCAGACCTCACCACTAAAAAGTTCAAGTTTCTCTCCTTCAACAACTAGGACAACAAGAGCGACTTCGAAGTCGTTTCCCTAATCGAGTGTCTGGTGGCCGAGCTACCAAAGAAGTATACCGTCGACACCTCTTCCTGGGGAGGGAGACGTATATGCGTTTGTTTTAGGGGTTAACAAGAGTACGTTGCTGATATACTAAAACCTGACTAAGGCCTTCGTTGACTAATCGCAATTAAATAAGACATTAAATGTATCGCTACATCTTATCTCACACCCACTACAAATATTAGCATGCATATCATCATATACTAACAGGGAGGTAAACAACATGACAACACAGGAATAGTCACAGAACTAGTCATATGATTCATTAATTACACCCAGTTGTTATTGGTACACAGGAAATAATATACTTGTATAACTATAGTAAACACCGAAATGATTCATATTTCTCGGTTGTCACTTTACGTATCTTTTTCCCAGTTAGTGTCACTCCGCCGTATCCCTACCATGGTCACTCCGTCCCATGGACCCTCCCTCCCACATCCCCTCCTTCCCATGGCCCCTCCTTCTTAAGACCCCTCCCTCCCACGACTCCTCCCTCCCACGGCACCTCCCTCCCACGGCACCTCCCTCCCATAGCCTCTCTCTCCCATAGCCCCTCTCTCCCATAGCCCCTCTCTCCCATAGCCCCTCTCTCCCATAGCCCCTCCTTCCCATAATCACTCCCTCCCACGACCCCCCTCTCATAATCACTCCCTCCCACGACCCCTCCCTCTCATAATCACTCCCTCTCACGACCCCTCCCTCACATAATCACTCCCATCCACGACCTCTGGCCTCTCATAATCACTCCCTCCCACGACCTCTGGCCTCTCATAATCACTCCCTCCCACGGCCCCTCCCCTCATAATTACGCCCTTCCACGGCCCCTCCCTCTCATAATCACCCCATCCCACGTCATCCCTTCTCATAATTACTCCCTCCCTCTCATAATCACTCCCATCCACGACCTCTGGCCTCTCATAATCACTCCCTCTCACAACCCCTCTCTCTCATAATCAATCCCTCCCACGACCTCTGGCCTCTCATAATCACTCCCTCCCACGACCCCCCTCTCATAATCACTCCCTCTCACGACCCCTCCCTCTCATAATCACTCCCTCCCACGACCCCTCTCTCATAATCACTCCCTCTCACGACCCCTCCCTCACATAATCACTCTCATCCACGACCTCTGGCCTCTCATAATCATTCCCTCCCACGACCTCTGGCCTCTCATAATCACTCCCTCCCACGACCCCCCTCTCATAATCACTCTCTCACGACCCCTCCCTCTCATAATCACTCCCTCCCACGGCTCCCTGCCCCCCCCCCCCTCACCCCGAACCTCCCCCAGCTACAACTGCTTCTCTATACATAATGAGGTCATGCATCAATTTGCCGGAGCGATATCTTTCACTCTCAGCAACATTCAGCAAGATTTACCAAACACTTTGGCGGGCCGAGCGGCTTGCTAACAGTTTGAGGTGAGGCCGTTTGTCAGGATTTCCCCGAAGATTTATTCACTCTCTGCCTCACAGTTTAAATTGCCTAGTTTTCCAAAGAGATCCTTTTCAATTAATTCTTTTGCATATTTTTACCATTCTGCGACGTCCTGAAACACTAAATCTTGTTTTGTTTTCTCTCTATAAACTACATACAGTAATTTTTTTTTTATTACTTCTTAAATTCTTGACTAAAAGCTATCAATCACCTAAGAAAAATGAATGTTTGTAAATTGACCATTAACATATAAATATAATGTATGGGAGGGAAATACTAAAGATGTGTTGCACTACTTGACAACCCTAATCAGTAAGTATTCATTCTTAAGATTTTATCAATTATGTATAAAACAAAACAAAAAACATTCTCCTCACCTCCCCCTTATCCTTAATAATACACCATTCAAATTCTTCTTCTTTTTATGTACATATTGGCGAATTAACAAAAGATATTCCTATAACTTCTTGTTTTTTGGGCCCAATGTGTCATAAACTTAGACTCCACGTACCGCTATACCCACGTGCCACTAGCCTTTCTCTCTCGCTACTGAACAACCACAACAAAGCTCCCTGATAACACCAGTCGTCTGTCTAGGGAAGTCACACACACACACACACACACACACACACACACGTACAGTACGTACGTACGTGTCTGGATAATCGTTCACTATATCGAGGTCTCTTCAATAAAACCATCTGTCTTTAATAAATAATTTGGGGTAAAATATTTAATTTTTTGCTTTAAACAATGTATTAGTTTTATCGTTATTTTACATAATATGAATATTGTTCATATTATTATGTTACCGTGAGTAATATTTACTGATACATCAGCTGAGGGGTACATAGCGCTCCTCATAGAGATATACATGGCCTACCTTATAGAGGTACACATAGACCACTTTAAAGAGGCATGCATAGCCCTCTTCAAAGAGGTATACATAGCCCTCCTCAAAGAGGTATACATAGTCCTCTTTCAAGAGGTATACATAGCCCACATCAAATAGGTATGCATAGCCCTCCTCAAAGAGGTATACATAGTCCTCTTTCAAGAGGTATGCATAGCCCTCCTCATAGAGGTACACATAGACCACTTTAAAGAGGTATACATAGCCCTCCTCAAAGAGGTACACATAGACCACTTTAAAGGGGTATACATAGCCCTCCTCATAGAGGTACACATAGCCCTCCTCAAAGAGGTATACATAGCCCTCTTTCAAGAGGTACACATAGCCCTATTTCAAGAGGTATACATAGCCCTCCTCAAAGAGGTACACATAGACCACTTTAAAGAGGTATACATAGCCCTCCTCAAAGAGGTATACATAGCCCTCTTTCAAAGAGGTATACATAGCCCTCTTCAAGGAGGTATATATAGCCCACCTCATAGAGGTACACATAGACCACTTTAAAGAGGTATACATAGCCCTCCTCAAAAAGGTATACATAGCCCACCTCAAAAAGGTATACATAGCTCTCCTCAAAGAGGTATACATAGCCTACCTCATAGAGGTATGCATAGCCAGCCTGAAAGAGGTACACATGGACCACTTTAAAGAGGTATACATAGCCTACCTCAAAAAGGGATAAATAGCCCATCTAAGAGGTATACAGAACCCATTTTAAAGAGGGACACATAGTCCAGCTCAACGATGGATACAAAGTTCATCTACGGTACAAGTCCTACATGATACTTAGCCCTCCTTCAGGCTACATCGCCCACAGCTATACATTGTTCATCCTATCAGGAATACACATTGGGAAGGATGACCATTGGCTTGTGTACTTTTCTCCGCTTCGTCATCCAGTATCCTAGGTTCTTGCTGAGATAACTAAACAATAACACAATATTTCCACAAGGGGTTCAGACAAGGTGGTTAACACTAGAGGATCACACTAAGGGTTCACACTAGAGGATCACACTAATGGTTCACACTAAGGGTTCACACTAGAGGATCACACTAAGGGTTCACACTAAGGGTTCACACTAGAGGATCACACTAAGGGTTCACACTAAGGGTTCACACTAGAGGATCACACTAAGGGTTCACACTAAGGGTTCACACTAGAGGATCACACTAAGGGTTCACACTAAAGGTTAACACTAGAGGATCACACTAAGGGTTCAGACAAGGTGGTTAACAATAGAGGATCACACTAAGGGTTCACACTAGAGGATCACACTAATGGTTCACACTAAGGGTTCACACTAGAGGATCACACTAAGGGTTCACACTAAGGGTTAACAATAGAGGATCACACTAAGGGTTCACACTAAGGGTTCACACTAGAGGATCACACTAATGGTTCACACTAAGGGATCACACTAGAGGATCACACTAAGGGTTCACACTAGAGGATCACACTAAGGGTTCACACTAAGGGTTCACACTAGAGGATCATACTAAGGGTTCACACTAAGGGTTCACACTAGAGGATCACACTAAGGGTTCACACTAAGGGTTCACACTAGAGGATCAGACTAAGGGCTCACACTAGAGGATCACACTAAGGGTTCACACTAAGGGTTCACACGAGAGGATCACACTAAGGGTTCACACTAAAGGTTCACACTAGAGGATCATACTAAGGGTTCACACAAGGGGTCATACTAGAGGATCACACTAAGGGTTCACACTAGAGGATCACACTAAGGGTTCACACTAGAGGATCACACTAAGGGTTCACACTAGAGGATCATACTAAGGGTTCACACTAAGGGTTCACACTAGAGGATCACACTAAGGGTTCACACTAAAGGTTCACACTAGAGGTTCACACTAAGGGTTCACACTAAGGGTTCACACAAGGGGTCAAACTCACTATGACACTTGATACACGCGACAAACGTCCTTCGACTCCCACACTGACACGGTATAAAAGTATAGTCCCTTTACCATTACACGACTCTGGCATTCTCACGAGTGTTATCTCCTGGGTTCATGGTTATGTTTTATGAACTTGGAAACTCCCCCTTTTTTCCTTCTCGTTTTAGCGTCAAGTAACGTCAACAGCGCTCAGTATTTTCCTCAGTCCACAGGTTTTTGCCACAGAGTACTTTCAGAGCCGCCTTCTTATTCGGAAGCCACTTTATCTCTGTCGTGATGGATGGGCGCTTAATTTTGGTGGGCGTCGGACCACACACACTCACTATCACCGACTCCCTCCCCACCACCAACCTACCGCAACACCCTCCCACCCAGCCGTCCACACCCAGGCAGGCCGCGCCACCCTACACACTACATCCCCCTTAACCTGCGTTACGCCCATCTTGTCCGCCACACACACACACACATGATGGGGATCACCTTACAACACGCACCATAAACCAGGATTCCCTCATCGTTATTCATTCTTGTATAGCAATATAACGGATATACGAAGCATCTAAGTTCTATGTTACGTCGCTAACCTCATTATATATATATATATATATATATATATATATATATATATATATATATATATATATATATATATATATATATATATATATATATATATAATCCAAACATACTATAATTATTTATTCATATACTCAGTCGATTTTAGACACTAATCACCGCTGGTGTGCAGTGAGCACTTTACCATATAACACAATATTGACCGTCCAGCGTCTGACCTTGTTTGACCTGGCCGAGCCTCGGGGTTGTGTGACCCTCTCGTTCCCACACTTACCTGCAACAAAAAAGGGTAATCATGTTAGTAATCATTTATCGAAAGTTCTATGACATTATATATATATATATATATATATATATATATATATATATATATATATATATATATATATATATATATATATATATATATATATATATATTGCACCACTAATAGGAATAAAAATTATTAATGATGATGATGACGAAAATAGTGTTAAAATCAATACTAGTAATAATAACAACAACATCATTCCAATAATATCATTGTATACAATAATAAACATTTATATTATTATCAGCAAGACTTAGCAATGAAAAACACTGCTTCTTAGAGCAAACTGACCCCCGACAGCTATATATATATATATATATATATATGAAACACTGTAGATGGATGGCCACCCACAACAAATGCAACGTTTAACATTCTAATGTACATATTTCACATAAATGCTTCAAATCTTATATCAAAAACACTTTTAAAAAAATTCTAGAACCGAACCATTTAAAATAAAGTGAAACTTGTACCCCCCATTATACGATGCCGCCAGAGACTAAAATGCATCCGACTTTAAAATATGTGAATTTTTTGAGAGGGGGTGAGAGGGGGTAAGGGGGTAAGATGGGGGGTGAGGGGGGTGAGGGAAAGGGCGTGATGATTCCCCCGTCAAATTAGTTCCAAGCAGCAGCTTAAAATGTTTGGGATGGTAATTTTAAGAGCCTGAAAACGGAATATGTAAAATATTGTGCCAAACATTAGTACACAGAAATATATCTCAAGAGGTTCACACACACACACACACACACACACACACACACACACAGTCCGGAACAATGGACTTCCGGTTCCAAACAGATGCTGGTGGTGCTGTTCTTCAAGACGGTGCTGCTGCTGCGGTTGTTCTTCACGCTGTTGTAATGCTGTTATCCTTACCATCTTAATGCTGTTGGTGTTATTGATGATAATGACGGTGATGGTGATAATTATGGTGATGATGGTGCTTGTGATAATAATGGTTATGATGGTGATAATAATGGTGATGATGGTGATGGTCATCATAATGGTGATGACGGTGATGGTGATAACAATGGTGGTGATGGTGATACTAATGGTGGTGATGGTGATAATAATGATGGTGATGGTGGTAACAGAGGTTGTGATATTGATGGTGGTGGTGATGATGAAGATGGTGGTGGTGATAATAATGGTGATGATGGTGATGGTGGTAACAGAGGTTGTGATATTGATGGTGGTGGTGGTGGTGATGAAGATGGTGGTGGTGATAATAATGGTGATAACGGTGATTATGGTAGTGATGATGGTGGTAACAGTGGTTGTGGTGTTGATGATAGTGGTGGTGATCATGACGGTGGTGGTAGTTTTGGTGGTGAATGCCGGTGATGATAATAATAATGATGATGATGATGATGATGATGATGATGATGATGGTAGTGAAAGTGGTAACTGTGGTTGTAGTGTTGAGGTTGGTGGTGGTGGTGATGGTGATAATGTGGGTGATGGTGGTTGTGGTGGTAGTTGTGGATTATGGTGGTTTTTCTGTGAATAATAATGGTAGTTGTAGTGGTATTGGTTGTAATGTTGGTTGTAGTGATAATTGTTGTAGTTGTGGTTAGTGGTTGGGAGTTGTGGTGGCAAGATTGGTTTTTGGTGATAGTCGGGTATTTGTGGTGGTGTTGGTAACTGTGGTGGTGGAAATGGTGGTAGTTGTGGTGATAGTGATGATAGTGATGGTGGCCCTACTAATGCTCCCTTACTACTACCACTATCATCACCACCACAACAATCATCACCACCACAACCATCACCACTACCACCATAACCACTACCATCACCACTACCATCATAACAGCCACCATCACTAATTACCATTATCACCATCACCACCACAACAATCATCACCACCACCACCACCACCACCATCACCACTACCCCCATAACCACTACCATCACCACTACCATCATAACAGCCACCATCACTAACTACCATTATCACCATCACCACCACAACAATCATCACCACCACCACCACCACCACCATCACCACTACCACCATAACCACTACCATCACCACTACCATCATAACAGCCACCATCACTAACTACCATTATCACCATCACCACCACAACAATCATCATCACTACCTACATCACCACCACCATCACCACTACCATCATAACCACCACCATCACTAACTACCACTACCACCATCACCACCACTACCACCAAGAGTTGCAGGACATTTACTCATTAGCAGACGATAACCAATCCTTTAGAAGTTTAGATCAATACAACGGTGGTGGCGCCCAGTCCAACCACGGCGCCCAGTCCAACCACGGCGTCCAGTCCAACCACGGCGCCCAGTCCAACCACGGCGCCCAGTCCAACCACGGCGTCCAGTCCAACCACGGCGCCCAGTCCAACCACGGCGTCCAGTCCAACCATAACGTCCAGTTCAACCATGGCGTCCAGTCCAACCATGGCGTCCAGTTCAACCATGGCGTCCAGTCCAACCACGGCGTCCAATCCAACCATGGCGTCAAAGTTCAACCATGGCGTCCAGTCCAACCACGGCGTCCAGTCCAACCACGGCGCCCAGTCCAACCACGGCGTTCAGTCCAACCACGGCGCCCAGTCCAACCACGGCGCCCAGTCCAACCACGGCGCCCAGTCCAACCACGGCGCCCAGTCCAACCACGGCGTCCAGTCCAACCACAGCGTCCAGTCCAACCATGGCGTCCAGTCCAACCGTGACGTCCAGTCCAACCACGGCGTCCAGTACAACCATGGCGTCCAATCCAACCATGGCGTCCAGTTCAACTATGGCGTCCAGTCCAACCATGGCGCCCAGTCCAACCATGGCGTCCAGTCCAACCACGGCGTTCAGTCCAACCACGGCGTCCAGTCCAACCATGGCGTCCAGTTCAATCATGGCGTCCAGTCCAACCACGGCGCCCAGTCCATCCACGGCGCCCAGACCAACCATGGCGCCCAGTCCAACTACTGTGCCCAGTTCATCTACGGCGCCCAGACCAAACACGACACCCAGTCCAACCACGACACCCAGTCCAACCAACCACGGCACCCAGTCCAACCATAGCGTCAGTCCAACCACGGTGCCCAGTCCATCTACGGTGCCCAATCCAACCGCGGCGCCCAATCTAATCACGGCGCCTAGTCCAACCACGGCGCCCAGTCTACCTATGGCGCCAAATTCAACCACGGCGCCAACTCCAACCACGGCGCCCAGTCCAACCACGGCGCCCAGTCCATCTATGGCACCAAGTTCAACCTTGGCTACTAGTCCAGCGAAGTTGCCTAATCTAACTACGATGCCCTAGTTCAACCACGGCCATTATGAGTAGTAATGATACAGCTGGAGTCATTATGAGCAGTAATGATACAGCTGGAGTCATTGTGAGCAGTAAGGATACAGCTGGAGTCATTATGAGCAGTAATGATACAGCTGGAGTCATTATGAGCAGTAATGATACCGCTGGAGTCATTGTGAGCAGTAAGGATACAGCTGGAGTCATTATGAGCAGTAAGGATACAGCTGGAGTCATTATGAGCCGTGATGATACAGCTGGAGTCATTATGAGCTGGAAGGATAACAGCTGGAGTTATTATGAGCAGTGATGATACAGCTAGAGTCATTATGAGCAATAATGATACAGCTGGAGTCATTATGAGCCGTGATGATACAGCTGGAGTCATTATGAGCAGTAATGATATAGCTGGAGTTATTATGAGCAATAATGATACAGCTGGAGTCATTATGAGCAGTAAGGATACAGCTGGAGTCATTATGAGCTGGAAGGATAACAGCTGGAGTTATTATGAGTCGTGATGATACAGCTGGAGAGAATATGAGCAGTGATGATACAGCTAGAGTCATTATGAGCAGTAATGATACAGCTGGAGTCAATATGAGCAGTAATGATACAGATGGAGTCATTATGAGCAGTAATTATACAGCTGGAGTCATTATGAGCAGTAATTATACAGCTGGAGTCATTATGAGCAGTAATTATACAGCTGGAATCATTATGAGCAGTAAGGATACAGCTGGAGTCATTATGAACAGTAATGGTACAGCTGGAGTCATTATGAGCAGTGATATACAGCTGGAGTCATTATGAGCAGTGATGATACAGCTGGAGTCTTTATGAGCAGTAATGATACAGCTGGCATCATTATGAGCAGTGATGATACAGCTGGAGTCATTAAGAGCAGTGATGATACAGCTGGAGTCATTATGAGTAGCAATGATACAGCTGGAGTCATTATGAGCAGTAAGGATACAGCTGGAGTCATTATGAGCAGTAATTATACAGCTGGAGTCATTATGAGCAGTAATTATACAGCTGGAGTCATTATGAGCAGTAATGGTACAGCTGGAGTCATTATGAGCAGTGATATACAGCTGGAGACATTATGAGCAGTGATGATACAGCTGGAGTCTTTATGAGCAGTAATGATACAGCTGGCATCATTATGAGCAGTGATGATACAGCTGGAGTCTTTATGAGCAGTAATGATACAGCTGGAGTCATTAAGAGCAGTGATGATACAGCTGGAGTCATTATGAGTAGCAATGATACAGCTGGAGTCATTATGAGCAGTAATGATACAGCTGGAGTCATTATGAGCAGTAATGGTACAGCTGGAGTCATTATGAGCAGTAATGGTACTGCTGGAGTCATAATGAGCTGTGATATACAGCTGGAGTCATTATGAGCAGTAATGATACAGCTGGAGAGAATATGAGCAGTAATGATACAGCTGGAGAGAATATGAGCAGTGATGATACAGCTAGAGTCATTATGAGCAGTAATGATACAGCTGGAGTCATTATGAGCGGTAATGATACAGATGGAGTCATTATGAGCAGCAATGATACAGCTGGAGTCATTATGAGCAGTAAGGATACAGCTGGAGTCATTATGAGCAGTAATGGTACAGCTGGAGTCATTATGAGCTGTGATATACAGCTGGAGTCATTATGAGTAGCAATGATACAGCTGGAGTCATTATGAGTAGCAATGATACAGCTGGAGTCATTATGAGCAGTGATGATACAGCTGGAGTCATTATGAGCAGCAGGGCAGGTCATAAAATGCTTAATACGTCCATAAAACAGCCCAGGAAGACGACAGGAAGCCAAATCTCGAGTCTGTCACATATTTTCTGGTGTGCAAAAAGAACCAAAAATCTGGGACACACACACACACACACACACACACACACACACACACACACACACACACACACGGAAAAACACCATTATATACTGTTATATATAAGAGTAATGCACGCAATAAGATGCCTTAAATAGTTTATTATATACAAAGTTAAAAGGATTCTTGATATAAGTTAAATATTAATACACACAGACTCTACTTATAGGAGTTTTAAATATATTTTCCTTTAAATATATGAAAAATAAATGAGTTAGAATGCAAAAAAAAAAAAAATATATAGACAACAAGAAAAAATAAATAAATGTTTTTCAGGTTTCTGGTAAAATACTAATGAAATCTTATTCTTAAACACAAAGAACAAATTCATTCTTGGAACTAAAAAAAAAATCTAATTGAACGTTAAATAAAAAAGAAAAAGAAAATCATTATAAAAATACTAATTACAAAATCCATCTTAGATAAAAACCTAACCAACATCCAACATTTTTCTG
>CAUDMG010004094.1:860000-1022500 GCA_958450375.1 Homarus gammarus
AAACTCTACGGGCACCACCACCCACAGTTGACTACCTTAACACAAACGCCCCCGCCTGGTGATTGTAAGCCCCAGTGCTCATGGGTCGTATCCTTAACTAACTTAACCACTAGGATTGGGAAATATCTTAATTGACATCATTCCTAATTAAGCTCAGTGCTAATTGGAATCAGTCACATAGTTGGAACCGGTCATACCAGAAACTAGTTATAATAGGAACCAGTCATAATTGGGGTCGGTTCTCATTAGCTGTAAAAAAATTGGAATTTCTCGGTAACAACGGGTGTTGTGTGGTTGAAGTAGTGACGTGGGAGTGAGTGACGTGGGAGTGAGTGACGTGGGAGTGAGTGACGTGGGAGTGAATGTCGTGGGAGTGATTTATGTGGGAGTAAGTGACGTGGGAATGTCGTGGGAGTGAGTGACGTGGGAGTGAGTGACGTGGGAGTGAGTGACGTGGGAGTGATTTATGTGGGAGTAAGTGACGTGGGAGTAAGTGTCGTGGGAGTGAGTGACGTGGGAGTGAATGTCGTGGGAGTGAGTGACGTGGGAGTGAGTGACGTGGGAGTGAATGTCGTGGGAGTGAATGTCGTGGGAGTGAGTGACGTGGGAGTGAGTGACGTGGGAGTGAGTGACGTGGGAGTGAGTGACGTGGAGTGAGTGACGTGGGAGTGAGTGACGTGGGAGTGAGTGACGTGGGAATAAGTGGCGTGGGAGTGAGTGACGTGGGAGTGAGTAACGTGGGAGTGAGTGACGTGGGAGTGAGTGACGTGGGAATAAGTGGCGTGGGAGTGAGTGACGTGGGAGTGCGTGACGTGGGAGTGAGTGACGTGGGAGTGAGTGACGTAAGAATGAACACCTTGATTACTGAAGGACATTAGTACTTCAATTCAACTAACTTAACTATAAGGCCTTGGATCCAGTCATGATGGCTCTCAATTCTAATGGGGTACCTAATCCTAATGAGCCCAATCGTAATGGACCTTAATCTTAATAGGTCCACTCGTAATAGGTCCTAATCTTAATGGGGGCCCTCGTAATAATAGTTACGTTGGGGGTCTAGTAAGACTGAGGGCCCAATACACCAACAACAGCATAAAGGTTCTAAGTGAACAAAATTGAAAGGTAATTTTGTAGAAGAATTATGCAAGATGATTCGGATGAAGACAGTGCTAATGAGGTATTTAAATAACACTTATAATTGAATGAGATAACTAACTTATTCCTATTGTCTTGAATAATAGAATGTGTATGTAAATAATATAAATTAATAAATACTGTATAAATTTGTTAGGAGAGAGAGAGAGAGAGAGAGAGAGAGAGAGAGAGAGAGAGAGAGAGAGAGAGAGAGAGAGAGAGAGAGAGATAAATAAGGTTTGGAAAGGAAGACAAAGACGACAATAACAAAGGAAAAGAAAAGGAGAGAACATGGAGAGAGAAGAGAGAAATGAGTAGAGGAAATGGAAGAACAAGGAAGGGGATGACATAAATAGACAAAGGAGACGAATAGGTGCAAAGGAAATGAAAGAAGAACAAAAGAAGAGAAGACAAGGGGAAGACAGTGGGAAATGGAAGGAGAGAAGATAAGAAGAAAGAGAGAGAAAATAGGGTAACTGAGGAAAGGTGAGGAAGAAAGAGACAAGAGACAGAAAAAGAGAAAAGGGGAAACAAGGAGAAGAGAGACAAAGGACAGAAATATAGAAAGGGGAAGGACAAAGAAAGAAAAAAGGTAGTAAAGAGAAGAAAGGGAGCAAGGAACAAGAAAACTAAATGGGATTATGGATGGGAAAGAAAGGGAAGAAAAAAGAGCGAGAAAGGGTAGGGAGGGAGGGAGGGAAAAAGACAAAAGAAGAGAGAGAGCAAGAGGGCATAAAAGAAAAGGAAGAAAAGAAAGACAGAGAGGAAAAGGGAGAGAAAGAGGACACGGAATTTGAAGAAGAGAAGAAAGACAAAGAAGGAAAGGGAAGAATAAAGGTACAGAGAATAATTTAAAAGGGAGATGTAAAACAAGAAAGCAGAGGGGGGTAAAAACGACAAAGAAGAAGAAAAGATAGAAGAAAGAGGACAAGGAAGAAGAAAAGGACGAGGAAATGGGAAAAAAAGAGAATTAACAAAAGAGTCACAAAGATACTGAAAACACTGATAAAGGAAAATATAGGAATAAACATCGATTAATCCCCTGAAGTGAAAGAGAATTGGAGGAACACCCGATAAATAATGTATAGGAAAAGATAAAATTACTGTAACAAAAAAAAAAGTGAAAAATATAAAGTAATGCAAAAAAAAAAACAATAAATCACACATAAAAATAACGTCACAAAAATTCAATTAAATAATAAAACAAATTTAATTTATGGAAGAAATGAAGAAACCAAAAACGTAAAAAAAAATTGAAAAATATGAATTATAATATATAAGTAAAATTAAAACTAAAAAATCTTAATAATCAACTAAAAAAAAGAGATTCAAAAACATTTAGCGAAACAATAAAAATAAAAATAAAAATTACAAGAATAAACATAAACAAATAAACAATAGCTACACCCGTAAACAAGTGAGAAAAACGCACACACACACACACACACACACACACACACACACACACACACACACATCCATCCAAGGACACTTATATTAATTAAAAAAAGGAGTAGTAGTAGTCAGTGAGTGTGACGATTACTTATGTGTAGTGGTCCCAGGGGAGTAGTGGTCCCAGGGGAGTAGTGGTCCCAGGGGAGTAGTGGTCTCGGGGGAGTAGTGGTCCCAGGGGAGTAGTGGTCCCAGGGGAGTAGTGGTCTCGGGGGGGAGGGGAAATAGTGGTCCCGTGGGGAGTAGTGGTCTCGGGGGAGTAGTGGTCCCGTGGGTATGGGTAGTGGTCCCGGGGGGAGTAGTGGTCACGGGTAGGAGTAGTGGTCCCGTGGGAGGAGTAGTGGTCTCGGGGGAGTAGTGGTCTCGGGAGGGGAGTAGTGGTCTCGGGAGGGGAGTAGTGGTCTCGGGGGAAGTAGTGGTCTGGGGGGTGTAGTTTTCTGGGGGAGTAGTGGTCTCGGGGAAGTATTGGTCTCTGGGGGAGTAGTGGTTTCGAGAGGGGAGTAGTGGTCACGGGAGAGGAGTAGTGGTCTCGGGAGGGGAGTAGCGGTCTTGGGAGGGGAGTAGTGGTCTCGGGAGGGGAGTAGTGGTCTCGGGAGGGGAGTAGTGGTCCCGTGGGGGGAGTAGTGGTCTCGGGGGAGTAGTGGTCTCGGGAGGGGAGTAGTGGTCTCGGGAGGGGAGTAGTGGTCTCGGGAGGAGAGTAGCGGTCTTGGGAGGGGAGTAGCGGTCTCGGGAGGGGAGTAGTGGTCTCAGGAGGAGAGTAGCGGTCTCGGGAGGGGAGTAGTGGTCTCGGGAGGGGAGTAGTGGTCTCAGGAGGAGAGTAGCGGTCTTGGGAGGGGAGTAGTGGTCACGGGAGAGGAGTAGCGGTCTCGGGAGGGGAGTAGTGGTCTCGGGAGGAGAGTAGCGGTCTTGGGAGGGGAGTAATGGTCTCGGGAGGGGAGTAGTGGTCTCAGGAGGAGAGTAGCGGTCTTGGGAGGGGAGTAGTGGTCTCGGGAGGGGAGTAATGGTCTCGGGAGGGGAGTAGTGGTCTCAGGAGGAGAGTAGCGGTCTTGGGAGGGGAGTAGTGGTCTCGGGAGGGGAGTAATGGTCTCGGGAGGGGAGTAGTGGTCTCAGGAGGAGAGTAGCGGTCTTGGGAGGGGAGTAGTGGTCACGGGAGAGGAGTAGTGGTCCCGTGGGAGGAGTAGTGGTCCCGTGGGAGGAGTAGTGGTCTCGGGGGAGTAGTGGTCTCGGGAGGGGAGTAGTGGTCTCGGGAGGGGAGTAGTGGTCCCGTGGGGGGAGTAGTGGTCTCGGGGGAGTAGTGGTCTCGGGAGGGGAGTAGTGGTCACGGGAGAGGAGTAGTGGTCTCGGGAGGAGAGTAGCGGTCTTGGGAGGGGAGTAATGGTCTCGGGAGGGGAGTAGTGGTCTCAGGAGGAGAGTAGCGGTCTTGGGAGGGGAGTAGTGGTCTCGGGAGGGGAGTAATGGTCTCGGGAGGGGAGTAGTGGTCTCAGGAGGAGAGTAGCGGTCTTGGGAGGGGAGTAGTGGTCTCGGGAGGGGAGTAGCGGTCTCGGGAGGGGAGTAGTGGTCTCAGGAGGAGAGTAGCGGTCTTGGGAGGGGAGTAGTGGTCACGGGAGAGGAGTAGTGGTCTCGGGAGGGGAGTAGTGGTCTCGGGAGGGGAGTAGTGGTCACGGGAGAGGAGTAGTGGTCTCGGGAGGGGAGTAGTGGTCTCGGGAGGGGAGTAGTGGTCTCGGGGGAGTAGTGGTCTCGGGGGAGTAGTGGTCTCGGGAGGGGAGTAGTGGTCTCGGTCCTACAGGTGAAACTCTTTCAAATTGGTCTCCAGTAGTCTCCACTTTACAGAGACCGGAGAAACAAATGGTGTTCCTCCATTAACGCTGGGGAGACCAGAGGACAAACTGCCCTCAACCCAACCCGTTACTGGACCATCCATGAGACCGAAGACAAAATAGCTTCCAAATGCCCTTCCAATGGTCCATCCTAGGCTGACCATAGACAAGAAATTAACCTCCAGCTTTCAACTTAAAAAGACCGAAGGAAAAATTAGGTCCCAAGCGGTCCAAGTACATCGGCTTCCTAGAGGGGCTGAGACGAAGGGGTGGGAAGAGGGGCGGGGGGGGGGGGGAGTGTAGGAGGCCGGAGGAGAGTTTATGTTGGGGTTGACAGTTAAGACCTCCTATGACCTATTACAAGTTGGAGATAGGATGCAGATAGTGCTTATCTTCTCTCTGGACCAAGACCTGATGTTAGAGCCACCACCCTGGCCTCTGGCTTATCGCTGGAGCACAATTTGTGACAGGAAATAGCAAGGAGATTGAACCCGGAGGAGGACGAGGAGGAGGAGCAGCAAGGCATAGAAGAGAGGGGTGAGGGGGGGAGGGGGGAGAGGGATGCAAAGGGAGGGAGGGGAGAGAGGTAGGCAGAGGGAGTGGAGGCAGAGAAACGGAGAGAGGGGAGGGGGGAGGGGGGAGAGTAGTAGTAGTAGTAGTTTAGTGTTGGGAAGAACTTGAACATAAGATGGTGTAGTAAGTGAACTGTCACACTAAACTTGGCATTACGAAAGAGAATAAGTCAAATGCCAAAAGAAACGAAGACATACCACAGAGAATAAGTGAATGATAGAATTAAAATAGGAGAATAATTGATATGCCAAAATAAACCTGAAATTACCTTAGAAAAATAGGCGAAGTGATATAAGATATATAAACAATAAAATGAACAACAGTAATAACAGACGACGAACAATAAAACCTATACTAATAATAATAATAATAATAATAATAATAATAATAATAATAATAATAATAATAATAATAATAATAATAATAATAATAGCCCATAAAAATGTAGAATGAGTTGAGAATGAATCATACTCGGATGTATAGAAAGAAAGTGAAATAAAGAGTGAGGCATAGAAAGTAATATATAGAAAGTAATATATAGAAAGTAATATATAGAAAGTGATGTATAGAAAGTAAAAAAAACGTGAATAACGAGACATAGAAACTTCAACAGGTCAATAAACATGTATATAATAAGAATATGAATAAAAAAGACGTAAATAGAAAGTTAGAAATAAACAAAGACAATGTTATAGCGTATGAATCATTTAATGGCCTCGAGGAGTGTAAAAAACAGTATGTAAATATAATCAAACTGAGAGCTGTAAATTGTAAATGGCCATATAGAAAGCTAAGAAAGTAAAAGAACTAAGAAAATATAAGAAAGTGAAGAAGTGTGAAGGTAAATGTATAAAAGGAAATAATAAAGTGAAGAGTTATTAAGTAAATGTCTCAATAAATGGTCATGAAATCGTAGAATGAGATAGAAACTGGATGATACCACAAAATAAATTACAATAAAGTGGAGAAAAAAGGGGATAAATTGATAAAATATGGTTCAAGAAATGACCAATAAGGAGTACGGAAAGACAAGAAGGGCCATGAATCACACTGAAAATGGCCCTAAGAAGTGGAGAGAAGGAATAAATTACACAGTAAATGGCCAGGAGTTGGGGCAGAGAGTGCATACATTGGAAGGTGCGGGAGGAGGTGGTGTTCGTGAGAGCAGGACAAAAGATCAGTCAGAGATCATCAGAGAGAGAAAGAGAGACGAGCCAGGAGGGCGGGTCATAGTGGCTCTGAGACACGAGAACCTTCACCTACTGTACTGTACCACTCAGCCAGCCACAAGGAAGGTAGCCAGTCAGCCACCAAACCAGCTAGGTAGCCAGTTAGTACCCAAGCACAGCTAGGAAGTCAGTTAGTTATCCAGACAGCTAGGTAAACAATTAGTTACCAAGACAGCTATGAAGCCTGTTAGTCACCAAAATTGCTAGGTTAACTAGTTAGTTACCAAGATTACTAGGTAGCCAGTTAGTTATCAAGACTGCTAGGTATCTAGTTAGTTACCAAGACTACTAGGTAACCAGTTACCAAGACTACTAGGTAACTAATTAGTTACCAAGACTACTAGGTAACTAGTTAGTTACCCAGACACCTAGGTAACAAGCCAGTCAACTAGGGTCAGTTTCTAGCGAGGAAGCTGATTGGTTGGCGGACGGACATAGTCACTCCAGTTCTACCACCATTACCCACCACCACTACCACCATTTCCCACCACCACTACCACCATCAGCCATCACCATTAACACCATCAGCCACCACTATCACCATCAGCCATCACCACTGCCACCATTACCCACCACTCCTACCACCATCACCCACCACCACTACCACCACCAGCCACCACCACTACCACCATTTCCCAGTACCACCATCAGCCGGCACCACTAACACCATCAGCCACCACTATCACCATCAGCTACCACCACTGCCACTATTACCCACCACCAATATACCACCATCAGCCATCATCACTGCTACCATTTCCCACTACCACATCAGCCACCACCACTGCCACCATTACCCACCACTGCTACCACCATCACCCACCACCACTATTACCCACCACCACTACCACCATCACCCACCACTAACCACCACCACTACCACAATCATCCACCACCACTACCACCATCAACCAACACCATCACCCACCATCAATCACCACAATTACTACAATCATCAGTACCACTCCCACCTACATCCACCACCACTACCACCATGACCCATCACCACTTGCCACCTACATCTACCACCACTGCCACCATCATCTACCACCACTGCCACCATTATTTTCCAACACTACCAACATCAACTACCACCACTACCACCAATGACCAACAACAAGAGACAGTAAACACCCACCATGATAAAGAGGGAAGCAACAGTTAGCTGACACAGGTGTGGTGGTGAGGGTCAGGTGTGGTGGTGGGGGTCAGGTGTGGTGGTGGGGTCAGGTGTGGTGGTGGGGTCAGGTGTGGTGTTGGGGGTCAGGTGTAGTGGTGGTGGGGGTAGGTGTAGTGGTGGTGAGGGAAGGTGTAGTGGTGGTGGGGGTAGGTGTAGTGGTGGTGGGGGAAGGTGTAGTGGTGGTGGAGGTAGGTGTAGTGGTGGTGGAGGTAGGTGTAGTGGTGGTGGGGGTAGGTGTAGTGGTGGTGGGGGTAGGTGTAGTGGTGGTGGAGGTAGGTGTAGTGGTGGTGGAGGTAGGTGTAGTGGTGGTGGGGGAAGGTGTAGTGGTGGTGGAGGTAGGTGTAGTGGTGGTGGAGGTAGGTGTAGTGGTGGTGGAGGTAGGTGTAGTGGTGGTGGAGGTAGGTGTAGTGGTGGTGGAGGTAGGTGTAGTGGTGGTGGAGGTAGGTGTAGTGATGGTGGAGGTAGGTGTAGTGATGGTGGAGGTAGGTGTAGTGGTGGTGGAGGAAGGTGTAGTGGTGGTGGAGGTAGGTGTAGTGATGGTGGAGGTAGGTGTAGTGGTGGTGGAGGAAGGTGTAGTGGTGCTGGGGGTAGGTGTAGTGGTGGTGGAGGTATGTGTAGTGGTGGTGGGGGTAGGTGTAGTGGTGGTGGGGGAAGGTGTAGTGGTGCTGGGGGTAGGTGTAGTGGTGGTGGGGGTAGGTGTAGTGGTGGTGGGGGTAGGTGTAGTGGTGGTGGAGGTAGGTGTAGTGGTGGTGGAGGTAGGTGTAGTGATGGTGGAGGTAGGTGTAGTGATGGTGGAGGTAGGTGTAGTGGTGGTGGAGGAAGGTGTAGTGGTGGTGGGGGAAGGTGTAGTGGTGTTGGGGGTAGGTGTAGTGGTGGTGCAGGTTGGTGTAGTGGTGGTGGAGGTAGGTGTAGTGGTGGTGGGGGTAGGTGTAGTGGTGGTGGAGGTAGGTGTAGTGGTGGTGGGGGAAGGTGTAGTGGTGCTGGGGGTAGGTGTAGTGGTGGTGGGGGTAGGTGTAGTGGTGGTGGAGGTAGGTGTAGTGGTGGTGGAGGTAGGTGTAGTAGTGGTGGTGGAGGTAGGTGTAGTGGTGGTGGAGGTAGGTGTAGTAGTGGTGGTGGAGGTAGGTGTAGTGGTGGTGGAGGTAGGTGTAGTGGTGGTGGAGGTAGGTGTAGTGGTGGTGGGGGTAGGTGTAGTGGTGGTGGGGGTAGGTGTAGTGGTGGTGGAGGTAGGTGTAGTGGTGGTGGAGGTAGGTGTAGTGGTGGTGGGGGTAGGTGTAGTGGTGGTGGAGGTATGTGTAGTGGTGGTGGGGGTAGGTGTAGTGGTGGTGGAGGTAGGTGTAGTGGTGGTGGGGGAAGGTGTAGTGGTGCTGGGGGTAGGTGTAGTGGTGGTGGAGGTATGTGTAGTGGTGGTGGGGGTAGGTGTAGTGGTGGTGGAGGTATGTGTAGTGGTGGTGGGGGTAGGTGTAGTGGTGGTGGAGGTAGGTGTAGTGGTGGTGGGGGAAGGTGTAGTGGTGCTGGGGGTAGGTGTAGTGGTGGTGGGGGTAGGTGTAGTGGTGGTGGAGGTAGGTGTAGTGGTGGTGGAGGTAGGTGTAGTGGTGGTGGAGGTAGGTGTAGTGGTGGTGGGGGTAGGTGTAGTGGTGGTGGAGGTAGGTGTAGTGGTGGTGGGGGAAGGTGTAGTGGTGCTGGGGGTAGGTGTAGTGGTGGTGGGGGTAGGTGTAGTGGTGGTGGAGGTAGGTGTAGTGGTGGTGGAGGTAGGTGTAGTAGTGGTGGTGGAGGTAGGTGTAGTGGTGGTGGAGGTAGGTGTAGTGGTGGTGGGGGTAGGTGTAGTGGTGGTGGAGGTAGGTGTAGTGGTGGTGGGGGAAGGTGTAGTGGTGCTGGGGGTAGGTGTAGTGGTGGTGGGGGTAGGTGTAGTGGTGGTGGAGGTAGGTGTAGTGGTGGTGGAGGTAGGTGTAGTAGTGGTGGTGGAGGTAGGTGTAGTGGTGGTGGAGGTAGGTGTAGTGGTGGTGGGGGTAGGTGTAGTGGTGGTGGAGGTAGGTGTAGTGGTGGACAATGGTGAGATATGAAGGTACAAGATTATAGGTGAGAGTCATTTTAGGGTCCAAAAAGTGTGGATCGTGACGAGAGGGGGGGAGTGTGAGGGAGACGAGAGGGGGGAGTGTGAGGGAGACGAGAGGGGGGAGTGTGAGGGAGGCGAGAGGGGGGAGTGTGAGGGAGGCGAGAGGGAAGAGGGAGGGGGTGGGGAGAGGGGAAAGTGGGGCAGGTGTGGGGATTCAAAAGTGGGAGAAGGAAGAAAAATAGATAAGGGTCGTAGAGAAGGAAGGGAGAGGGAGTGGGTGAAGAGGGCGAAGGGAGGAGAGGAAATGGACGGAAGAGTGAGAAGAGAATGAGAGTGTGTGTGTGTGTGTGTGTGTGTGTGTGTGAAATGGGTGGGTAGTTGTGGATGTGAATGGTGAGTACAGGTATTGCGGTGGTGAGTGTGTTGTATAGTGTGTGGATGTAGGTGGATATTGCCCGTGGATGGTGAGTGGGTGCAAGTGATGGTCGTGTGGGTGGTATTGCCTGGGAAGTGGATATGAGAGGGATGGCCAGTGGGTGGAGTGGTCAATCAGTGGATGTGGGTGGAGCGGTCAATGAGTAAATATGGGTGGAGTGGCTAGTAAGTGGATGTGGGTGCAGTGGTCATTAAGTGGATTTACTCTTGGTAGTGTAGGTGGAGTGGTCATTGACTGGTTGTGGGTGGGATGGCCAGTAAGTGGATGTGGATGGGGTGGCCACTGGATGAGGGTGGTGGGAGTGGCTCATGGATGGGTTAGTATGAATGAAGGTGAGGAATGGCGTTGGAAGTGGGCGTGCGTGGGTGGGTGAGGTAGTTATTGTTGGGCGGTGTGAGCCAGTGGGTGAGGGTGGTGTTGGTGGGTGGAGGGGGAGATGGGGTGGAAGGGGTGTGGGAGGGTGAAGGGGATGTGGGTGAGGTGTGGGGGGTGTGGGCGGGTGGAAGGGGATGTGGATGGGGTGTGAGGGATGTGGGTGGGTTGAGGGAGGTTTGAGTGGGTGAAGGAGGTGTGGGTGGTGTGGGTGGGTGAAGGGATGTGGGTGAAGTATGAGTGGTGTGGAGAGGGTGTGGGTGGTGTGGGTGGGTGAAGGGATGTGGGTGAGATATGAGTGGTGTGGAGGGGGTGTGGGTGGGTGGAGGAGGATGTGGATGGGGTGTGAGTGGTGTGGGTGGGTGGAGGAGGTGTGGATGGGTGGAGGAGGTGTGGGTGATGGTGCGGGGTGAGGCAGGGGACACATTTATAATCAGGACGGGCCTAGGACAGCAGTGGAACAATAACAGACTGGGGGATATCCCGCTTCAGCCCGCCCACCTCCCCCCTCTTCCTCCTACCCGCCCGTACGACCGCCCACCCGCCCGCTACACTTTGCCGCAATGACGTTGTCCACCTCTCCCGCCCCCTGCCCCACCTAACAGCCCAACGCGCCCAACCTCTCACCCAGACCCACCCACTCCCACCCTCCACCCCAACACTCACACTGTCTCCTCAGTTCCCGTCTTCAATTTTTCTCTTTCCCATTTCTCTCCCTTTTCTTTCTTCCACTTTTTATCCATTTGGTTCCACCGTTTTTTTCCTGTCTCAGTCTCTTCCTCTTCCTCGTGGTTTTCTTCCTCCTCCTCCTCCTCCTTCCCTTCTTTCCCTGTACTGTCCTCACTAAACTTCTTCTTGTCCTCTCTTTCCTACTCTATCTTTTTCCCCTCCTTTCTTCAATCTTTCTTTCCCTAATCCTCTTCTTTATCCTCTGTTTCTGTCTCTTCCTTAGGTTGTTCTTATCTTGCTCCCTTCTTCCTACTCATCTCTTTATAAACAATGATTGCACCCGGGTCTCACGAAAAGTGTTCCTACGCAATCTTGTTTTTGTTTTTTGCTGTTTCGTCATCATAACAGCTGTCTCTCCTGACGTGACGGAAAAGTGATGTTCCAAGTGTGGTTTAACAAAACTAACGAGTAATTCTTATTCATCTTTCCTTTTTCAATTCAAGAGCGGTCCTTCTCACCCAATTCATTAAAAAACAACTAATATTGTGTTTGGTCCACACACACACACACACACACACACACACACACACACACACACACACACACACGCGCGCGCGCGCGACTGTGAAGCGTGACGGCAGATGCTACTGATAATTAGCAGTGAGCGGAGAGGTTGATTCGATATCTGCACTTTGTGTCTTGTAACATTATTCTCCTTCACTGTCAACTTGTTGCAGATGTTGCAAATTTGAACGAGGCAAGGCAGGAGGTCGCCTTGGTGGAATCTTATGTCCGTGAAAATGGAACAATCAAGATGAAGGGTCCAATTGCATGAGCACCTTGTTTTCCCAGTGAGTTTCATGTTTCGTGAATGAGCTCCATGTATCCCTAATGAGTTCCACGTTTCGCGAATAAGCTCCACGTCTTGTAAACCGAGGTACATGAACACAGTAACCTTGGAAGAAACAGTGAGCTTCCCTTACCTCTCTCCCTATATTCCCTCGGTGATATCACTTATGCCCATCCGTGTACAAGACCGTGGCGAGGCCCAAGTGTTTCATCTTCACTCCTTCAGATGGATACCAGACAGAAAGACGCACCGACCCACGAGAGCAGAAGTAGTTGATGTTACTGATATGAAAAGACCTGTACATCCTGAAGGGTGTCTCCCAAATTTTGTTTTGTATAAAGTGGGTTATCTTAAGCTGTCAAATGAGTGCCTCTTCAACTGAGGGTCTTTTTGGTTTTCTTTCACACCTCTAAAGGATCTTCTGGTCCCGCTCTGCACCCAAACTTCACTCAAGCACCTCACAGAACCCGTGACAAGTGGTACGTCTCAGCAATGCTTGTGTTCGGGCGACAGTAAATAAAAGGTGTTAGAAATGGCCTTCGTTGAGACTGAAGTTCATGTGAGTTTGCTGATGCAAAAAAAAAAACAATAACATTATGGCTAGAGGAGTGAGGAGAGGAAAGGTGCTCGTACTCTTATGCAGTACCAACTCCTCTGCTTCCTTCTCCTCCTCCTACAGTACTATCATCCATGTACCAACTTCCTCCTTCTACTCCTCCTCTTTCTCCTCTTATCGTTTTCTCCCTCTTCCCCTTCCTTCTCCTCTTATCTCCTCCTCCTCCTCCTCTTCTCCTACTCCTCCCCCTCCCGGTGTCGTGCCATCACAAGTTCGGACTCACAACAGACCCCTGGAGGATGGGGACAATCGTGGTGATAACGCCGCCGTCCTCCGCATGATGGCCACACGTGTCTAGGACGTGAGGGGGGGGGGGGATGAGCTGCTCTGGGAAGGGGAGCAAGATTAGGAAGGGGGAGGGTGAACTGCGGAGGGGAGGGCAAACTGCGGGGGTGGAGGGAGTGAATATAAGGAGGGAAACGGAGTGGGGCGAGGTGCTGGAGGAAGGAGGAGATTAGGAAGGGGAGGGAAGAAGAACAGCTGAAGGAAGGAGGAGAAGGATAAACTACTAAGGGAACAGCGAACAGACATACAGAGAGACAATATAAGCGAGGACAGACATAGCGATGAACAACCTGATTATTGTAAGACTCGAACCTGGGTCTTTGGATGAGGAACGCTAATATACCATAACACATGTGTAATGACGTCATACGCCCAATTAAAATTCACCCCGAATACATATCTCAATCACTGATTAGATAAAAGTCTTAATGAATATAATGATTGACTGATTACACAAAAAACCTGTCCATACATTAGCTTCAACCATCAATATAATGAGACAAAAATGGTAATTATCTCCCGTAGTAATTTACTGGAGAAAATGTGGTCAGAATGAAGAGCGAAAATATATCAATTAGGGAAAATTGTGTGATGAGAAGACAGTGTTTGGTTTACTACTACTGCTATTACTTAGAGGTTGGGTGTAAGCCGAGCTGCTGAGTATAGGCCAATAGGCCCACTGCAGGTTTCTCCATTCTTATGTTTCTTATGTACTGCCACTACTACTACTACTACTCTAATAATAATAATAATAATAATAATAGATATGAAAATAGCAAAATCAATGCTATACTCTATATAATGATAGATCGTAATGCTATATTGTACAAAATGCTATACCAAACCTATCATAACCTAATCTAATCTAACCTATCGTAACCTTACCTAACCTTACCTAAACTAACCTAATCCACCCCTACACTACCTTAACCGAACCTAACATAAGCAAATACGCAGTTTCAGTACAGTTATTTAGATCCAGTTTCGGATTTTTTTTTTTCGCTCCGTAAGATCAAGAACAACAATTTAGACACCTGACGAGGGAGCCACTTACATCAGGACGCCAACAGCAGTCACAAACCTCCACCTAATGGGGGATCCAAGTGATACTACCTTTATATAATGGTCATAATAATAACAATCATGAGAATCGACTTTGTCAGGGGAAAATAATAATAAATACGACAGAAATAAACAAGCGTCAGTATTCAGGGGTTGAGGAAGCGTCTTTGTAATCATGTGCAGTAAATTTAAATAATATTATGGGACAGTGGCACGATTCCCATTCTGGATTTCGCGGTTGAATTGTACTGTACGTTTTGGTAGAACAGGAATACTAAGGTCTAGTGAACATTTTTATAATTCAAAAAATAAAGTTGACTGAAAAGTTTTTTTTGTTGTAATAAACGGATTACCTGGATACTAGCCTAATTCGGTGTATTTTATCTGATGAATAAACTCTCTAACGCTACTTGGGGGGGTATTAGGTTAGGTTAGGTTAGGTTAGGTTAGGTTAGGTTAGGTTAGGTTAGGTTAGGGAGTGGTTAAACTTCAAGGTGAAACAAGCTGGAGGGGTTTATCTTCAGGTGAGCCTAATATACTTAAGGCCTAGTGACACGGTGCTTTATTAGCCCTCCGCCTGACACACGCAAAACAAAACAACACCATAGACATTTTTGTCCAGTACTGTGAGGCTTAACAGTTTTCAGAGGGGGGGAGGGGGGTGAAGAGGGGAAGAGCGGGGAGGGGGTGTAGGCATATGGACATGTGTAAACAATGCCAAACAGGAAACGGCTGTGTAAACAAACAACATAAATGAAACATATACAACTAAAAAAACAACAACAGTAAAACAAACAAAACAACGACAACAATAACAAGCATAAAGAGATACAAGTTTATTAAGTACTGTTTAAATGTTTACACACACACACACACACACACACACACACACACATACACACACGTTA
The DNA here is from genome assembly GCA_958450375.1 of Homarus gammarus. Lineage (NCBI taxonomy): Eukaryota > Metazoa > Arthropoda > Malacostraca > Decapoda > Nephropidae > Homarus > Homarus gammarus. The sequence continues at coordinate 874,637 of CAUDMG010004094.1, forward strand.
TGATACAAGTTTTGGTCGGCGAGTGTATGTTACGTATGTGAAAACTAAAGAAAATAGTGAAACAGTGAGACAATGAATTTCTTCCCTCACTAAATTGGCTTAAACCCTTGAGTACGATGACTTACCACCGTGAGTACGATGAGTCAACACCATGAGTACGATGACTTACCACCGTACGTAAGATGAGTTAACACCATGAGTACGATGACTTACCACCGTGAGTACGATGACTTAATACTATGAGTACGATGACAACACCATGAGTACGATGACTTAACACCATGAGTACGATGACTTACCACCGTAAGTACGATGAGTTAATACTATGAGTACGATGACTTAACACCACGAGTAAGATGATTTACCACCGTGAGTACGATGACTTAATACTATGAGTACGATGACTTAACACCATGAGTACGATGACTTACCACCGTAAGTACGATGAGTTAATACTATGAATACGATGACTTAACACCATGAGTACGATGACTTACCACCGTAAGTACGATGAGTTAATACTATGAGTACGATGACTTAACACCATGAGTAAGATGATTTACCACCGTGAGTACGATGAGTTAATACTATGAGTACGATGACTTAACACCATGAGTACGATTACTTAAGACCATGAGTAAGATGACTTAACACCACGAGTACGATGAAAATGATCTTGTAGTGCATTTTATATCTTTTTTTATTATGTATTTTTTTCTTCAATTTTTGTGTTTTCATAACACATATGAACACGAAAGTTACAGATCACCCCCAAAATAAATTACTTATCTAAATAAATTCAAACATTTAAGAACGGACAGACACCCAGACATTCAGTACGGACAGACACCCAGACATTCAGTACGGACAGACACCCAGACATTCAGTACGGACAGACACCCAGACATTCAGTACGGACAGACACCCAGACATTCAGTACGGACAGACACCCAGATATTCAGTACGGACAGACACCCAGACATTCAGTACGGACAGACACCCAGACATTCAGTATGGACAGACACACAGAAAAACACTGGAGTCCTCAGAGATAATTCAGTAATATACAGAGTGTGAATGAGACAAACACCGCAGTCTTCACCTCTCACTGCTATTTATTAACCGCGTAATCCGGTAAACACGAGGAATAAAATGCTACCCCGTGTCTGGCCTCACCAAGGTTACCTCCATGTAAACGTGGGTACAATCCAGCTTACTGTCTCTTACTTATCATGTTATCTTATCTTTATTTACTTTTCTTAAACGAAGATAATAGAAATAAATTAGTGTTTAGCTGCGTTATGTCATACTTGAGAAATATAAAAAAATCCCTCGGGTGGAATAAATATATAAAACACGACCAGCAAGGTTGTGAGAGGCGGGTACAAGGCCGACCTGAACACAGCCAGGAGGTAATATTTGCCTCTTCAGCTATTACCCGATTATCTCCTAATGCTCCAAGTTATTGATTGCTTGTTGTTGACGTCAATTTTCGGTCTCATAACGTAACCTATCCTAATCTCATCTCTCCCTTGTATAATATTTTTTTAGTTATTTACACATTCTGTTGTAATTATGATCTTACTTATTCAACTTTTTCGCCAAATTTTACAAAAGAAAAATGTAATTACATTTTGGTAAAATTCAAATTATGACTCTTCTGAAACGCATGTCAATAAGTCTCAATAATAAGAAGTTTTCCTCTATAAATCTGATAAAAATATATACAAGACCTAGGACATAAAACTCTATTTCACCCTCATGTGTACTACACCAAAGTTGTAGTGGTGTGTGTTGGAGCTCAAGTTCGGCTACACACGTTGCGAGCCTTTACACAGCCAGCCCAACACTACTACGGCGGGGATCTGCAAAGGTACTGCATATAGGTATTTTATAAAGGCACTGTAACTCACCAATGACTAACAGTTTCTTTTCTTTTCCCTGCTGTCAGATGGAGAGGGATTTGAAATTACTTGGTCTTTGAAGTAGGTAAAGATGAGTTATTTACAGCATTATGAGGGAGTATAATTTGGTGGCCTCTTGTGTTGACGTCATCGTGTGCTTACAAGGTGGTGCTTCAATACGTCGTTAAAAACGAAGTAAATGTTGGGGTGTAGGTGGAGAAGCCTTTGATATAACTCCAAAACGTAAATGTCAAATAGAAACATAAGCTTTGAAATACTAGACACTGTTTTGGCGTCATCTATAAACAAGACACCACATTTATCCCCAACACTTAACAACTTATCAGTAACATTTGTAATTTAACTTGTGGTCTACAAGTATAACTATAAATAGAAAGTCTACTTAAATATATTATTATTTTTCGTCTCACTGAAAGTTAGGACAACAAAAAATGGATTTTTACTTAAGAAAATTAACACAGAAAGTCAGAGAATATAACGCCGTACTTATGCGATTGTCAGTCATATTTTCCTTTTGTTTACAAGCTTAATTAAAATATTCGGCCCTCACCTAACCTAACCTAACCCTAGTGATCAAATACTGAAGCTCATCAGAATTGTTTAATTATATTTACATATAATCTGAAGACTTTCATATTTTAGAGTACAATGATATAATGACTGTTGAATGATCAGTCACATAACTAAAGTTTGTTCAGGAATAATAGGGATAGAAATATCCAAAATACCTCGTTCAAAAAGAGACACTGACTCACCCTAAACATAATCCTTTTTTATACCTTAAATCTCACTAAAAACTCTCACTTTATACAGTGACAAGACATAAGTTTTATACAGTTATCATATTAACCCTACCAGAGGCCTCTATGTATTGTCAGGTGTTCAATATCAGAGAGGCCAGTGTTCCCCGTGTTCACACAATGTTTGTACAACTAATAAATCTAACATGAATTAACTTGAACAGCTTGTCTTTATTTTCGAATGGTAAGTCCAGTATTACTATTTGGTGTTAACGTGACCAAGGGCTAATAAAAATTAATAAGAACCAGTTGTTATTGGAGTAGTGTACTTACTCACCTTGTTATCGCCCTTAAGAACTTGGTTGTTGAAGCGTAGTAAAAACATTATAACAACAACAACAACAAATGAGTCTTTTATGTAAATATTTATAAGTTGGGACCTTTAAAACCATTTCAAATATCACATGTGGTTTAGTATCGACATTGAATTTTCGTAAATTATTTTATATTTATTTATTAATCCAGTATATACTAAGAGCAATTCAACTTCACTTGGTCACCAGCAGAGAGTCACCGTGAAGCACATGGTGAAGCTCCTGCAGTGTTCACCAAGTTAGAATTAAATAAGATACCTAAGACATCTTCTTCAAACAATCTAATATAATGTAAATAAACACCACACGAGGTTCATAAAACACAAAGCGCTGTTTCCACTGTAAACCTTATACTTGTGGTTTAATAACACTACTGGGCAATGAAACCACAACTTGAGGCCACAAAAGGAGAGAATTATTACAAGAACCAAATGACTGTGTTATCTTTACCAGCCATGATTACCTGCTGGTGTGTGTGTGTGTGTGTGTGTGTGTGTGTGTGTGTGTGTGTGTGTGTGTGTGTGTGTGTGTGTGTGTGTGTGTAGTTGGTCACAAGCAAGATTACACTGAAATTCATATAACAGGTCTTGTAAAGTATACACCATAATCACCATCAATACTGTAACCATCACTATCATCACTATCACTGTCTTTATCATCATTACCACCACTGTCATTATCATCACCCTCATCAGTGTCATTATCATCATTATCACCAGTTATTATCATCATTACCACCACTGTCGTCATCATCATCTTCATCATCATTATCATCATCTGGTAGGACTTCTTGAGGTGTGTGACCCAGGTACGTGATACAGGTATGCAGCCCAGGTGAGAGTGAGGTGAAGTCTAGGTCTGGGACCCCGACGTATGGCCAAGATATGTGGCCCAAGTAAGTGCGTGGCTTGGTGAATGTGTGGCCCTGGTGTGTCATGGGGCCAGAGTATATCTTGTGGCCCTGATGATTGTGTGGCTCTATGGGTGTGTTGTGTGGCCCTGGTATGTCGTGTGGCCAGGGTGTATGACTCTTGAGTTTTATCGTGTGACCCTAGTGAAGTGTCCTGTAGCCTAAGTGAGTGTGTGTCCCAGGCGAGTGTGTGGCTCCACGGTGCATCGTATGGCCCATTTAGGTATGCAGCCTTAGGATGAGTGTGTGGCCCTAGGGTGCATCGTGTGGCCCTGTTAGGTATTTAGCCTATGGATGAGTGTGTGGCCCTAGGGTGTGTTGTGTGGCACCAGGATGAGTGTTTGGACCTAGGATGAGTGTGTGGCCCAAGGAGGAGTGTGTGGCCCTAGGGTATATCGTGGCCCAGGTGAGTGTGTGGCCCTAGGGTGTGTCGTGTAAGGCAGTCGTTACCTCACCACCATAATAACGACTCAAACAACACAACCAAAGTGAGGAAAAATTGGTCGAAATAATAAAGCTAATTCTTTTCTACCTTAAGCAGATACACGTACCAACAAAATAATAATAATAATAAAAATAATAATAGTAATAATAATAACAATAATAATAATAATAATAATAATAACACAATCATGATAAACCCAGACTGTTAAACCAATACTCCTTTTTCTTAAAACGTTAAACCAACGGAAAAAAAACACACACAACGAAACAACACTAAAAACTCAAGTGAAATAAAACAAAAAAACAGATGGAGATATTCCCAGCCACAACAAACCGACCCAGAGAGACCGTGAGGAGGAGGAGGAAGAGATAAGATTACCGTAAGACAGTGTGGATAATACAAGGGTTTACGTCAATTTCAAAATAAGTTAAGAAATATGAGACCAGGACACGAAACTCACAACCACGTTACACAACTGTTGATTCCTGGCATTATGAGAGAGAGAGAGAGAGAGAGAGAGAGAGAGAGAGAGAGAGAGAGAGAGAGAGAGAGAGAGAGAGAGAGAGAGAGAGAGAGAGGAGGCGGAAGAAGGGGGAGGGGTGGGGAGAAATAGGTAACAGATAATGGAAGAAGAGGTGAGGTAGAGAGGACTGAAGGATGGAGTTAGAAGGAGGGAGGGAGGGAGGGAGGGAGAACCAGGGGTGAAAAAGAAAGAGGGAAACCAGAAATGAAGTAAGACGGGGGTGGGGGGTGGGGGGGGGAGAAACGGGTGAGGGAGGGGGGACAGCGGGGGAAATGGGTGGTGGGGGAGGGGGAGGAAGGGTAGAAAATATAAGAACAAAATAAGATAATAAACTAAAGAAGAGAAATAACAACACAGTAACCCGACAAGAGAAACAAGAAGGAAGTACAGCAAGACGAAGTAAAATGAAACGAATGATCATGTCACCAATGACCCCCAACGTGACCGTGACCTTTGGTATTTCGAAGGTCATACTTCCTTTAAGACACGAATTCAACTGATACTTTCTCTATCCAGTCTTGGCCGCGTGCAGTTTACACCTCAGAATAACAGTAAGATACCGGATTACTAATTGACTGTTTGACTTTGACCTCCAGTAACATATCTTCAGCGTCGCCAGAGGGAGTCAATACCTGAGGGGGGGGTCTGAGTTTAATCTGTGCGACCTCTCTTAATGGGCCATCTGCATCACAAGGGTGAATTTGCATACAAAGGTCTTTAAGTAATGTGAAGTGCAACAAAAACAAAATTGGTCTGGCAGTTAGACAGACAAGCGGCCATTACTTATCGATTCTTCTTTTCACAATGGATCAGTATTATGAAAGGAAGGTATTAGACTACTACTGTAAAATACAAATAAAAAATGATAATAACATGGCAATGACAGTAATAATAATACTTAATATTGATTCTAATAGTAAAAACAAAGTTAGGCTAAACATGAAAAGATACACGATAAACACCAACAATATACTCTACAAAAGCTGACTATCGAAATAACAGCTGATGCATGTAAACAGCTGACTATCAGTTCATATACATAAATAAAATCAGGGTCAGCTGACTTTAAGAAATAGTTAATGAAGGTAAACAAATGTATTGATCAGCTGACCATGTGAAACACATTATTATTATTATCATTATCATTATTATTATTATTATTATTATTATTATTATTATTATTATGGACCAGTGGTGGAGGGAGACGGGAAAAGGTAGTGGTTCACCTGCTTGTATTGTAATATGATTCTGAGTCTGTGTGTTCGGCTGTTGTGGAGGGAGTGAGGGATGGCCAAGCGGGGAGTGAGGGAGGGAAGGGGAGGGACCATCAAGGCGAGCAGGGAGAGAGGGAGAGGGAAGGAGGGAGGGAGGGGGGGGGGGAGGGTCCACCAAGACGAGCAGGGAGAAAGGGAGGGAAGGGTCCAACAGGGTGAGTAGGGAGTAAGGAGAAAGAGACAGACAGGGGAAGGAGGAATGTAAACTGGGAGGGATGGAAGAGTTCAATACGTTTAGCTGGGGGGAAGAAAAGGAGGAGGAAAGGACGGAATGGAATGAAGGAGGGAGGGAGGGAAGAGTCCAGTGAAGTAAGCAAGGAAGAAGGGAATGGGGGAAAATGAGAGAGAGAGAGAGAGAGAGAGAGAGAGAGAGAGAGAGAGAGAGAGAGAGAGAGAGAGAGAGAGAGAGAGAGTGGATGGATGGAGAAAGTGAGAGAGACATGGAAAGTGACTAAGAGAGTGAGAGACTATCCTCGTAAAGTCAGTGAAGCAAAAAGTGAGGAGAGATGTAGAGAAACTATAAAGACTTAAAAGGGGGGGGGGAGGGGGGATAGTAGGGGGAAGTAAGGGACTGAAGAGAAAGGAGAGAAAATGGTAAATGTAAAAGAGAAGAAAGATAAGAAAGGGAGAAAGAAAGAATAAAGAAAAAGAGGATCTAGAAGAATAAGGAAAAGGAGAACAGAAGTATGATAGAAAAGAAAAAAGAAGACAAGAAAAAGATGGAGAGAGTGAAGAGATGAGAGATGACGGAGAAGAAAGGAATAAAGGTGGCGAATGTGAACAGGAGGTAGATGGAAGAAGGGAAAGGGTAAGAAAGATAAAGAAGAAAATAAGTAATATTGGGATAAGTACAACGAAAGAGAGATGGGGGAGGGAAAATGAGAGATAATGAGGAATAATAAAAAAGAAAATGAAAGGATAGGGTACGATAAAAACACACACACACACACACACACACACACACACACACACACACACACACACACCAATGCGTAAAGCTAGGCACACGACTTAAAGCATAACACCACCATGAAAAATAAATCCTAAAACGAGGTATATATATCACTGTACCTCACCACCAGGAGGGAAATGCGTAGAACGAGGCGTATATAGGTTATCGCCGGAGTGGTCAAATGGGTCTCAGTTTTAATGGTCCTTGTCTTTATGGGTCTCAGTTTTAATGGGCCCCTGTCGTAATGGGTCCCAGTCTTAATGGGTCCCAGTCGTAATGGGTCCCAGTCTTAATGAGCCCCATTCGTAATGGGTCCCAGTCACAATGGGTACCAGTCTTAATGGTCCTAGTCTTAATAGTTATTAATGGGTGTCAAATGGCCCCGTCTCTTGGACCCATGTCCCTATGGGTTATAGACCTAATAGGTGCGAGTCTTAATGGATGCCAGTGCCTGATGGGGCGAAAGTCGTGACGAGCCACAATATGATATGTTAAGTTAATCTAGGACCTATTAGGACTGGAGCCCATTTGACCTATACTCTTGATTATTAGCTCACGATACACATACACCTAAATACACTGGTGACACATTGTTAGCATTTGTGTGTGTGTGTGGGGGGGGGGGGGGTGAGGTAGCTACTGCCATCAAACAGATGAAAAATAAAAAAGCCTCAGGGCCTGATGGAATCCCAGCCGGGGTGTATAAAGCAGGACGACCTCTACTTACCAGCCGTCTCCACTCTCTCCTGGAGAATATATGGGAAAAGGAGGAAATCCCCCAAGCTTTTAAAGATGCCTCCATTGTCAATATTTATAAGAACAAGGGAGACCGGTCAGACTGTGGCAACTACCGTGGGATCTCGCTGCTGTCCGTAGCTGGCAAGATTATCACCCAAGTCCTCCTAAACAGACTTCTTCCTGAGGCGGAAAACTTCCTCCCAGAATCTGAGTGTGGTTTTTAGACCTTCACGTGGCACCACTGACATGATCTTTGCTGCCCGCCAGATACAGGAAAAGTGCAGAGAACAGCGGAGTGACCTGTACATGGCTTTCATCGATCTAACCAAGGCTTTCGACTTGGTCAACAGGGAATCCCTCTGGTGGACCCTCAGCCGTTTTGGTTGCCCACCAAAATTCATCGCCATTGTGAGGCAACTCCACGACGGCATGAACGGCAGTGTCCTGCACAACGGCACCCAGTCAGAGTTCTTCCCCATCCAAAAATGGGTTAAACAAGGGTGTGTACCGGCACCAACTCTCTTTTCCATTTTCTGGCTGCCTTCCTTTCTCGTGCCAGTGCCAATTTAGCCAGCGGGGTGAACATCGAGTACCGGGTGAAGGGAGGTCTTTTCAACATAAGACGACTCCAGGCAAGAACAAAGGTGTCGGCAGCTTCCATTACTGAACTTCAGCATGCAGATGACCTCACCCTTGTTGCTCACACTGAACACGACCTACACGAGATCCTGAACTCCTATGCAAACGCGTATGCACACTTCGGCCTTAAGGTGAATGTACGTAAGACTCAGATTCTCTTTCAACCTGCCCCTGGTTCAGACACACCTCCATCATCCATCCAGCTTAACGGTACTACACTCTCTAATGTTGCCCACTTTCGGTATCTCGGCTCCCACCTGCCCATCACAGCAGACATCGATGAAGAGATTCAGCATCGGATCAGATATGCATCTCAAGCCTTTGGCAGACTCCGAAATCGTGTCTTCAGCTGTAGGGAGCTGAAATTATCCACAAAGCTGCTCGTACATGGAGCAGTGGTCCTGCCCACCCTACTATATGGCAGTGAGACATGGGTTACATACAGGAGGCACCTCAAGGCAATTGAAAACTTTCACCAACGTAGTTTACGTTCCATTCTCCGAGTTCGCTGGGAAGACAAGAGAACAAGTGCCAGCATTCTTGTTGATACCAACTGTAGGAGCATCGAGGCTACCATTATCCATGGACAACTACGTTGAAGTGGCCATGTTACCCGCATGGACGACAGTAGACTGCCAAAGCAGCTACTTTACAGTCACCGTACGAATAGTAAACGTAACGCTGGCGGGCAATTGAAAAGGTATTAAGATAGTCTTCAGACAAACCTGAAAAAGTGCCAAATGGACCCCCTCACCTGGGAGTCGATTACTCTACATCGTAACGCTTGGAGGAACACCACACGCGAAGGTGTCAATACTTTCGAGTTAGCCCGACTGCAAATCGAGGCAGATAAGTGCCAACGTCGGAAAGACGCTGCCACCGCCCCTCCCACAGTAGGTGGAGCCCTCCATGTGCAACGAATGTGGACGACGCTGCCGGTCCCGCATCGGCCTCTCTAGTCACCTCAAAACTCACTAACCTAGGTGACATCTCTAATAACCCATATCATTTTACCATAGCTGGATGATCGTCATACTCGATTCCGAGTGACAGCAAAGTAGTAGTAGTAGTAGTAGTAGTAGTAGTAGTAGTAGTAGTAGTAGTAGTAGTAGTAGTAGGTGTGTGTGTGTGTGTGTGTTCATATTTGTTCTTAACCTTTTCCTTAACCTTCACGTAAGTCATCTACAGAGCCCAGATCCTCAAAATGCTTCCTTAAGACGATATTCCTCCCGTAACTTAAGGTTTTACCAGTACTCGCTTCTCACGCCAAGCAAAACAAACATGGCGCTCAATAACACCCAGGATTCTACCACAGGTTAACACATCCTCGCGTACTAATGTTAGAGAAGATATAACAATATCGGACGAATATTAAAAAACTAATAAAAACTGGACCGAGAAACATACTTCACAACTAACCTAATTGTTTCCTGTCATAAAATCTAATAATTTTCGGGTAGGCAAAGCTAACTGAGCTGATTCCAATTATTGGGAACCATTATAAAATAGCGGAACATAAGCTACATCAGGTACTGTACTATAAAGAAAAAAATAGGAAAAAGTGTATTATATATATCACAGAGAAACAAGATCAAAGGTGAAACGACTAAATATTTGTAGCTCAATTTCCCTAACGCCTACGTCGAGGATCTCCCAGCAGGGTCACCAACTTTACCGACGTGTCAGCTGCGTAGTGCTCCGAGTCAAACTACATTTCATTTCACAGCCAGTTACAGTATAACCACCTGCTGTACTACTCTCACCAAGTCTTAACACTATATTTAAGGTGAAGGTAATATCAAAGAGAAAAAAGGCGGAGGAAATTTAAAACAAAGAAAGTCAATGGAAAGTTAAAGTGAGAAGGCTGGAATGTAATGTTGGTAGACCTGGGCCCTCCTCCTCCTCCTACTCCTCTCTAGCCCTGCCAAGATACACTGCGAAAAGGCGGGTAACAAGAGTTTTCCCCCTTCCTATTGCTGTTCGTCCGTTCCTGTTGGTGCGCCGCCCTTCCTATTAAGTGTCTGGCCGTTTCTGTTAATGTGACAACGCTCCTACTGTTAGCGTGTCCCCTCCCGTTCCTACTAATGTTTCTAATGTCCTGTTAGTGTCCCCACGGTCCTGTTAGTGTCCCCACGGTCCTATAAGTGTCCCCACGGTCCAGTTAGTGTCCCTACGGTCCTGTAAGTGTCCCCACGGTTCTGTTAGTGTCCTTGCGGTCCCGTTAGTGTCCCTGCGGTCCTGTAAGTGTCCCCACGGTCCTGTAAGTGTCCCCACGGTCCTGTTAGTGTCTTCACGGTCCTGTTAGTGTCCCCACGGTCCTGTTAGTATCCCTACGGTCCTGTTAGTGTCCCCACGGTCCTGTTAGTGTCCTTGCGGTCCCGTTAGTGTCCCCGCGGTCCTATAAGTGTCCCCACGGTCCAGTTAGTGTCCCTACGGTCCTGTAAGTGTCCCCACGGTTCTGTAAGTGTCCCCACGGTCCTGTAAGTGTCCCCACGGTCCTGTTAGTGTCTTCACGGTCCTGTTAGTGTCCCCACGGTCCTGTTAGTGTCCCCACGGTCCTGTTAGTGTCCCCACGGTCCTTTTAGTGTTCCCACGGTCCTTTTAGTGTCCCCACGGTCCTGTTAGTGTCCCCACGGTCCTGTTCACGGTTCTGTTAGAGAGAGAGAGAGAGAGAGAGAGAGAGAGAGAGAGAGAGAGAGAGAGAGAGAGAGAGAGAGAGAGAGACCAACCTCCATACTCAGCTACACAAACACTCCAAGTATTCCAACATGCCCCGAAACAGTGTAATAAGCCGCCCCTCTAAAGAACAAAAATATTCTCAGCTGGGATCAAACAAAGGACGACAAACGAAAAAAATATCTCAAGAAGCGAATACAAAAAAAATCGCTTGTGAGGAGGGGAGGGGAGGGGAAGTGAGGGGAGGGAGGGGAAGTGAGGGGAGGAGAGGAAGTGAGGGGAGGAGGGGAAGGGACTGTAAGGGAGGGAAGGAGGGGGGGGCTTTTAAATACCGTATCTATCATTTCAAGAGGAAGAAAATAAACGGGTAGGTGAAGGAAGTAGGTTAGGGAGGAGAGGTAGGGGTGAGGGGAAGGTGAAGTTCGGGTTGGAGGGTAAAGGAAGAGGCGAAAGATGAGGAAAGTAGAGGTAAGGAGTAAGAGAGGGAGAGGTAGGGGTGATGGTGAAGGAGGTAGGGGTGATGGTGAAGGAGGTAGGGGTGAGGGTGAAGGAGGTAGGGGGTGAGGGTGAAGGAGGTAGGGGTGAGGGTGAAGGAGGTAGGGGTGAGGGTGAAGGAGGTAGGGGTGATGGTGAAGGAGGTAGGGGTGATGGTGAAGGAGGTAGGGGTGAGGGTGAAGGAGGTAGGGGTGAGGGTGAAGGAGGTAGGGGTGAGGGTGAAGGAGGTAGGGGTGATGGTGAAGGAGGTAGGGGTGATGGTGAAGGAGGTAGGGGGTGAGGGTGAAGGAGGTAGGGGGTGAGGGTGAAGGAGGTAGGGGTGAGGGTGAAGGAGGTAGGGGTGAGGGTGAAGGAGGTAGGGGTGAGGGTGAAGGAGGTAGGGGTGAGGGGAAGGTGAAGTTCGGGTTGGAGGGTAAGGGAAGAGGCGAAAGATGAGGAAAGTAGAGGTAAGGAGTAAGAGAGGGAGAGGTAGGGGTGATGGTGAAAGAGGTAGGGGTGATGGTGAAGGAGGTAGGGGTGAGGGTGAAGGAGGTAGGGGTGAGGGTGAAGGAGGTAGGGGTGAGGGTGAGGGAGATGGGGGTGAGGGTGAGGGAGATGGGGGTGAGGGTGATTTTAAAATTTTTAAATTTGCCACTTAATCATCCTGTGAGCGGTAACGAAAAAGGATTACAGAGTAGAGGTTACAAAGGGTGTGCATAACAGTCCCCAGTGGTCAGGATATTATGGCATTGGATATTACACAGTATTTCAAACACATTCTTTGTTTAGTTCTGTTCTTAGAGCGGGACTTATTCACAACTGCGTGTGTACAGGAGTGTGAGGCAATATGCCTGACCACACACTTTGTTATTTAGATTTGCGTGAGAGGTATTCAAGCACATTATGTGTTTGGTTCTATACATGGGAAATGATATAGCTACTGAGTCCAAAAAATTGGATACAATCTTAATATGTCGGCTACCATGTCGTTAGAGATAAATTGTTGTGTTATTTCACACACAGTGTGCTTGGACCTGTAACTAAAAGGTTCTATCTTCACACAGTCGAGGACGTAGTGTTCGAGTGTGTGGCCATATATCTGGCCACACACTTTACATTTAGTCTTGTTCACATCTGCTTGGGGGAAATACTGCCAGAGGTACTTACATCCTAACGTTAGTGTATTGGTTGCAGCATCTTGCACTCTAGTGATCTTGTTACTTACTCCATATACATGTTTCACTTGATACATCTCATCATGGTAAACAATGAATGGAGTAGTGCCTGTTTGCACTTGTCTGCTTGTGTAAAATTCATCAACACGTTCCTTCCTGATTACAGTTTTAATTTTTTTTGACAGACCCAATGTTAGAGTGAGCCTATAAACAACACGCTGACCAATGTAACAACTACGTAACGCTTCATCTAAAATTACTAGAAAAATCATCATCATCTTACAACCACAGGGCAGAGAAGTATACAAAATAATAAATAAATATATGACCCGCATTAACACACACACACACACACACACACACACACACACACACACACTGTTCGTCTTCTATTTTCACGGTCTTTGGTTCAACCCAGCTGTGAATGGGTACCTTATGATACGGCTGGAGAAGTGTATCCGCCCTGTCCCTTCCGCACCTGAAGTCAATTAATTCCTCGGAAAACAGGTATAAAGCAACAGGGTTCACCTATGCGGTACAGGCAGAGAGATGTAACTCGGTAACAGTACCGCAACGGAGGCGTCTTGACCCAGACACCACGGACGTGTACCTGACACCCACCGAGCTTTAGTCAAGTTCACAGCCTGACAGGTAAGCTACCAGTACAGGTGAGATGTACCCGTAGCTCACCTGGTCGCTATAGCTCACCTGGTCGCTATAGCTCACCTGGTCGCTACAGCTCACCTGGTCGCTATAACTCACCTGGTCGCTATAACTCACCTGGTCGCTATAACTCACCTGGTCGCTATAACTCACCTGGTAGCTATAGCTCACCTGGTAGCTATAACTCACCTGGTCGCTATAGCTCACCTGGTCGCTATAACTCACCTGGTCACTATAACTCACCTGGTAGCTATAGCTCACCTGGTAGCTATAGCTCACCTGGTCGCTATAGCTCACCTGGTAGCTATAGCTCACCTGGTCGCTATAGCTCACCTGGTCGCTATAGCTCACCTGGTCGCTATAACTCACCTGGTCGCTATAGCTCACCTGGTAGCTATAGCTCACCTGGTCGCTATAGCTCACCTGGTCGCTATAACTCACCTGGTCGCTATAGCTCACCTGGTCGCTATAACTCACCTGGTCGCTATAGCTCACCTGGTCACTATAACTCACCTGGTCACTATAACTCACCTGGTCGCTATAACTCACCTGGTCGCTATAACTCACCTGGTCGCTATAGCTCACCTGGTCACTATAACTCACCTGGTCGCTATAACTCACCTGGTCACTATAACTCACCTGGTAGCTATAGCTCACCTGGTCGCTATAACTCACCTGGTCACTATAACTCACCTGGTCGCTATAACTCACCTGGTCGCTATAGCTCACCTGGTCGCTATAGCTCACCTGGTCGCTATAGCTCACCTGGTCACTATAACTCACCTGGTCGCTATAGCTCACCTGGTCGCTATAGCTCACCTGGTCGCTATAGCTCACCTGGTCGCTATAGCTCACCTGGTCGCTATAACTCACCTGGTCGCTATAGCTCACCTGGTCGCTATAGCTCACCTGGTCGCTATAGCTCACCTGGTCGCTATAGCTCACCTGGTCACTATAACTCACCTGGTCGCTATAGCTCACCTGGTCACTATAACTCACCTGGTCGCTATAGCTCACCTGGTCGCTATAGCTCACCTGGTCGCTATAGCTCACCTGGTCGCTATAGCTCACCTGGTCGCTATAGCTCACCTGGTCCCTATAGCTCACCTGGTCGCTATAGCTCACCTGGTCGCTATAGCTCACCTGGTCGCTATAACTCACCTGGTCGCTATAGCTCACCTGGTAGCTATAACTCACCTGGTCCCTATAACTCACCTGGTCGCTATAACTCACCTGGTCGCTATAGCTCACCTGGTCGCTGTAACTCACCTGGTCGCTATAACTCACCTGGTCCCTATAACTCACCTGGTCGCTGTAGCTCACCTGGTCGCTATAACTCACCTGGTCGCTGTAGCTCACCTGGTCGCTATAGCTCACCTGGTCGCTATAGCTCACCTGGTCGCTATAGCTCACCTGGTCCCTATAACTCACCTGGTCGCTATAACTCACCTGGTCGCTATAGCTCACCTGGTCGCTATAGCTCACCTGGTCCCTATAGCTCACCTGGTCGCTATAGCTCACCTGGTCCCTATAGCTCACCTGGTCGCTATAGCTCACCTGGTCGCTATAGCTCACCTGGTCGCTATAGCTCACCTGGTCGCTACAGCTCACCTGGTCGCTATAGTGTTATACGCTGGGCAGTATCGAGGGCAGTATTGAGTGGTATAGATTTTTTGAGGTAATAAAATTTTCTGGCGAGATATAAGACTAATTTGTTTTCGACAATAGTGCGTACACACACACACACACACACACACACACACACACACAGATAGACAGATAGATAGATAGACAGACAGACAGACAGACAGACAGACAGGTACACACACACACACAGACAGACAAATAGACACACACACACACACACACACACACACACACACACAGACAAATAGATACACACACACACACACACACACACACACACACACACACACACACAAACACACACACAGACAGACAGACACACGTCAGCACAGCCCTGGCGCCGAGCTGTACCATTACCGGTGTGCTTCCCGGTAACGATTATGTAAATATTTTAAAGTAGTGTAGCCTTACCAGCGTCGACACAGTAGACTCGACCAGAACCACCACCGGTACCTTACTGGTGAGTCCCGGTACTCTTCTCAGTATGTTGGTCCTGGTACCCTATTGGATGACCTGCATTACCGCCGGGACTTTATTGGTATGTGTCTCGGTACCTTACTGGTGAGTCTCGTTACCCAACAAGAAATCTTGCACTGCCACCGATACCTTACTGGTTTGAGTCCCTATATCCTACTGGTATGCGAGTCCCGGTACCCTAAGAGACTATCTACAGTCTACACCACCATTGGTGGTATCAGGACAATTGTCCCCCATTGCCAGTGAATCTTAGCAACCATCGGGCAAGGCATGGGGCCGAAACCGGTTTCGGTTTCGGCATCTGGAAGCCATGCTTTTTGGACTCGGTTTCTGCCTCGGTTTCGAAACTTTCTAAAGGCATCGGCTTCGAATAAGTTAGGTTAGGTTATTGATAAATGAGTTATTGGTAAACTCATTCTTTTCCCTATGAAAAGTACAATACAGGTTTACTGGCAATGGGGGCAGTTGTTGGGGGGGGGGCAGTTGTTGGGGGGCAGTTGTTCGGGAGGGGGCAGTTATTAGGGGGGTAGTTGTTCGGGGGGGGCAGTTGTTCGGGGGGGGGGAAGTTGTTCAGGGGGGAGCTGTTCGCGGGGGGGGGGGGGGGGGTGGGCAGTATGTTCGGGGGGGGGGGCAGTATGTTCGGGGGGGCAGTTGTTCGGGAGGGGGGCAGTTGTTCGGGGGGGGCAGTTGTTCGGGGGAGGGCAGTTGTTCGGGGGGGGGGCAGTTGTTCGGGGACGGGGGGCAGTTGTTCAGGGGGCAGTTGTTGGGGGGGACAGTTGTTGGGGGGAATTGTTCGGGGGGCAGTTGATCGGGGGGGCAGTTGATCGGGGGGGCAGTTGATCGGGGGGGGCAGTTGATGGGGGGGCAGTGAGGGGGGGGCAGTTGATCAGGGGGAGGGCAGTTGATCAGGGGGGGCAGTTGTTCGGGGGGGCAGTTGTTCGGGGGGGCAGTTGTCAAGGAGGGGACAGTTGTTCGGGGGGGCAGTTGTTCGAGGGGGGGGCACTTGTCAAGGGGGCACTTGTCAATGAGGCAGTTGTCAAGGGGGGGCAGGTGTCAAGGGGGGGCAGGTGTCAGGGGGGCAGGTGACAAGGGGGGCAGTTGTCAAGGGGGGGGCAGTTGAAAAGGGGGGGGCAGTTGTCAAGGGGGGGGCAGTTGTCAAGGGGGGGCAGTTGTCAAGGGGGGGCAGTTGTCAAGGGGGGGGCAGTTGTCAAGGTGGGGGGCAGTTGTCAAGGTGGGGGGCAGTTGTCAAGGTGGGGGGCAGTTGTCAAGGTGGGGGGCAGTTGTCAAGGTGGGGGGGGGCAGTTGTCAAGGTGGGGGGGGCAGTTGTCAAGGTGGGGGGGCAGTTGTCAAGGTGGGGGGGGCACTTGTCAAGGGGGGCAGTTGTCAAGGGGGGCAGTTGTCAAGGGGGGTGGGCAGTTGTCAAGGTGGGCAGTTGTCAAGGGGGGCAGTTGTCAAGGGAGGCAGATGTCAAGGGGGGCAGATGTCAAGGGGGCAGTTGTCAAAGGGGGGCAGTTGTCAAAGGGGGGCAGTTGTCAAGGAGGGGGCAGTTGTCAAGGAGGGGACAGTTGTTCGGGGGGGCAGTTGTTCGAGGGGGGGCAGTTGTCAAGGGGGGGCAGGTGTCAAGGGGGGCAGTTGTCAAGGGGGCAGTTGTCAAGGGGGGGCAGTTGTCAAGGGGGGGCAGATGTCAAGGGGGGGCAGTGGTCAAGGGGGGGCAGTTGTCAAGGGGGGCAGTTGTCAAGGGGGGGGCAGTTGTCAAGGTGGGGGCAGTTGTCAAGTGGGGGGCAGTTGTCAAGGTGGGGCAGTTGTCAAGGTGGGGGGGGCAGTTGTCAAGGTGGGGGGGGCAGTTGTCAAGGTGGGGGGGCAGTTGTCAAGGTGGGGGGGGGCAGTTGTCAAAGGGGCAGTTGTCAAGGGGGGCCGTTGTCAAGGGGGGCAATTGTCAAGGGAGGCAGATGTCAAGGGGGGCAGATGTCAAGGGGGGCAGTTGTCAAAGGGGGGCAGTTGTCAAGGGGGGCACTTGTCAAGGGGGGCAGTTGTCAAGGGGGGGCAGTTGTCAAGGGGGGGCAGTTGTCAAGGGGGGGGCAGTTGTCAAGGGGGGGGCAGTTGTCAAGGGGGGCAGTTGTCAAGGGGGGCAGTTGTGAAGGGGGGCAGTTGTCAAGGGGGGCAGTTGTCAAGGTGGGGGGCAGCTGTCAAGGTGGGGGGCAGCTGTCAAGGTGGGGGGCAGCTGTCAAGGTGGGGGGCAGCTGTCAAGGTGGGGGGCAGCTGTCAAGGTGGGGGGCAGCTGTCAAGGGGGGGGCAGTTATCAAGGGGGGCAGTTGTCAAGGGGGCAGTTGTCAAGAGGGGCAGTTGTCAAGAGGGGGCAGTTGTCAAGGGGGGGGGCAGTTGTCAAGGTGGGGGGGCAGTTGTCAAGGTGGGGGGGCAGTTGTCAAGGTGGGGGCAGCTGTCAAGGTGGGGGGCCAGTTGTTAAGGGGGGCAGTTGTCAAGGGGGGCAGTTGTCAAGGGGGGGCAGTTGTCAAGGGGGGGCAGTTGTCAAGTGGGGGCAGTTGTCAAGTGGGGGCAGTTGTCAAGTGGGGGCAGTTGTCATGTGGGGGCAGTTGTCAAGTGGGGGCAGTTGTCAAGTGGGGGCAGTTGTCAAGGGGGGCAGTTGTCAAGGGGGGCAGTTGTCAAGGGGGGCAGTTGTCAAGGGGGGCAGTTGTCAAGGGGGGCAGTTGTCAAGGGGGGTGGGCAGTTGTCAAGGTGGGGGGGCAGTTGTCAAGGTGGGGGGCAGTTGTCAAGGTGGGGGGCAGCTGTCAAGGTGGGGGGCAGCTGTCAAGGTGAGGGGGCAGCTGTCAAGGTGAGGGGGCAGTTGTCAAGGTGAGGGGGCAGTTGTCAAGGTGGGGGGGCAGTTGTCAAGGTGGGGGCAGTTGTCAAGGTGGGGGAGCAGTTGTCAAGGTGGGGGGGCAGTTGTCAAGGTGGGGGGGCAGTTGTCATGGTGGGGGGGCAGGTGTCAAGGTGGGGGGGCAGCTGTCAAGGTGGGGGGGCAGCTGTCAAGGTGGGGGCCAGTTGTCAAGTGGGGGCAGTTGTCAAGTGGGGGCAGTTGTCAAGTGGGGGCAGTTGTCAAGTGGGGGCAGTTGTCAAGTGGGGGCAGTTGTCAAGTGGGGGCAGTTGTCAAGTGGGGCAGTTGTCAAGGGGGGCAGTTGTCAAGAGGGGGCAGTTGTCAAGAGGGGGCAGTTGTCAAGGGGGGCAGTTGTCAAGGGGGGCAGTTGTCAAGGGGGGCAGTTGTCAAGGGGGGGGCAGTTGGCAAGGGGGGGGCAGTTGTCAAGGGGGCAGTTGTCAAGGGGGGCAGTTGTCAAGGGGGCAGTTGTCAAGGGGGGCAGTTGTCAAGGGGGGCAGTTGTCAAGGGGGGCAGTTGTCAAGGGGGGCAGTTGTCAAGGGGGGCAGTTGTCAAGGGGGGCAGTTGTCTAGGGGGGCAGTTGTCTAGGGGGGGCAGTTGTCAGGGGGGCAGTGTCAGTGGGGGCAGTTGTCAAGGGGGGGCAGTTGTCAAGGGGGGCAGTTGTCAAGGGGGGGCAGTTGTCAAGGTGGGGGCAGTTGTCATGTGGGGGCTGTTGTCATGGGGGGGCAGTGGTCATGTGGGGGCAGTTGTCATGTGGGGGCAGTTGTCAGGGGGCAGTTGTCAAGGGGGCAGTTGTACAGGGGGGCAGTTGTCAAGGGGGGCAGTTGTCAAGGGGGGCAGTTGTCAAGGGGGGCAGTTGTCAAGGGGGGCAGTTGTCAAGGGGGGCAGTTGTCATGGGGGGCAGTTGTCAAGGGGGGCAGTTGTCAAGGGGGGCAGTTGTCATGGGGGCAGTTGTCATGGGGGCAGTTGTCAAGGGGGGCAGTTGTCAAGGGGGGCAGTTGTCAAGGGGGGGCAGTTGTCAAGGGGGGCAGTTGTCAAGGGGGGCAGTTGTCAAGGGGGGCAGTTGTCACGGGGGCAGTTGTCAAGGGGGCAGGTGTCAAGTCGGGCAGTTGTCAAGGGGGGCAGTTGTCAAGGGGGGCAGTTGTCAAGGGGGGCAGTTGTCAAGGGGGGCAGTTGTCAAGGGGGGGCAGTTGTCAAGGGGGGCAGTTGTCAAGGGGGGCAGTTGTCAAGGGGGGGCAGTTGTCAAGGGGGGGGCAGTTGTCAAGGGGGGGGCAGTTGTCAAGGGGGGGGCAGTTGTCAAGGGGCGTGGGGGCAGTTGTCAAGGGGGGCAGTTGTCAAGGGGGGCAGTTGTCAAGGGGGGCAGTTGTCAAGGGGGCAGTTGTCAAGGGGGGCAGTTGTCAAGGGGGGCAGTTGTCAAGGGGGGCAGTTGTCAAGGGGGGGCAGTTGTCAAGGGGGGCAGTTGTCAAGGGGGGGGCAGTTGTCAAGGGGGGGGCAGTTGTCAGGGCAGTGCAGGGGCAGTTGTCAAGGGGGGCAGTTGTCAAGGGGGGCAGTTGTCAAGGGGGGCAGTTGTCAAGGGGGGCAGTTGTCAAGGGGGGCAGTTGTCAAGGGGGGCAGTTGTCAAGGGGGGCAGTTGTCAAGGGGGGGCAGTTGTCAAGGGGGCAGTTGTCAAGGGGGCAGTTGTCAAGGGGGGCAGTTGTCAAGGGGGGCAGTTGTCAAGGGGGGCAGTTGTCAAGGGGGGCAGTTGTCAAGGGGGGCAGTTGTCAAGGGGGGCAGTTGTCAGGGGGCAGTTGTCAAGGGGGGCAGTTGTCAAGGGGGGCAGTTGTCAAGGGGGGCAGTTGTCAAGGGGGGCAGTTGTCAAGGGGGGCAGTTGTCAAGGGGGGCAGTTGTCAAGGGGGGCAGTTGTCAAGGGGGGCAGTTGTCAAGGGGGGCAGTTGTCAAGGGGGGAAGTTGTCAAGGGGGGAAGTTGTCAAGGGGGGCAGTTGTCAAGGGGGGCAGTTGTCAAGGGGGGCAGTTGTCAAGGGGGGCAGTTGTCAAGGGGGGCAGTTGTCAAGGGGGGCAGTTGTCAGGGGGGCAGTTGTCAAGGGGGCAGTTGTCAAGGGGGCAGTTGTCAAGGGGGCAGTTGTCAAGGGGGCAGTTGTCAAGGGGGCAGTTGTCAAGGGGGCAGTTGTCAAGGGGGCAGTTGTCAAGGGGGCAGTTGTCAAGGGGGCAGTTGTCAAGGGGGCAGTTGTCAAGGGGGCAGTTGTCAAGGGGGCAGTTGTCAAGGGGGCAGTTGTCAAGGGGGCAGTTGTCAAGGGGGCAGTTGTCAAGGGGGCAGTTGTCAAGGGGGCAGTTGTCAAGGGGGCAGTTGTCAAGGGGGCAGGTGTCAAGGGGCAGTTGTCAAGGGGGCAGTTGTCAAGGGGGCAGTTGTCAAGGGGGCAGTTGTCAAGGGGGCAGTTGTCAAGGGGGCAGTTGTCAAGGGGCAGTTGTCAAGGGAGGCAGTTGTCAAGGGAGGCAGTTGTCAAGGGAGGCAGTTGTCAAGGGAGGCAGTTGTCAAGGGGGCAGTTGTCAAGGGGGCAGTTGTCAAGGGGGCAGTTGTCAAGGGGGCAGTTGTCAAGGCGGGCAGTTGTCAAGGCGGGCAGTTGTCAAGGCGGGCAGTTGTCAAGGGGGACAATTGTCAAGGGGGACAATTGTCAAGGGGGGGCAGTTGTCAAGGGGGTTAGTTGTCAAGGGGGTTAGTTGTCAAGGGGGTTAGTTGTCAAGGGGGCAGTTGTCAAGGGGGTTAGTTGTCAAGGGGGTTTGTTGTCAAGGGGGGCAGTTGTCAAGGGGGGCAGTTGTCAAGGGGGGCAGTTGTCAAGGGGGGCAGTTGTCAAGGGGGGCAGTTGTCAAGGGGGGCGGTTGTTAAGGTAGGCGGTTGTTAAGAGGGGCGGTTGTTAAGAGGGGCGGTTGTTAAGAGGGGCAGTTGTTTAGGTGGGGGCGATTGTTAGGGGGACAGTTGTTTCGGGGGCGGTTGTTCAGGGGGCAGTTGTTCAGGGAGCAGTTGTTTGGGGTAGTTGTTTGGGGTAGTTGTTCAGGGGGCAATTGTTCTGTGCGGGCAGTTGTTCGGGGGGGGGGCACTAGTCCAAGGGGGCAATTGTCCAAGGGGGCAGTTGTCCAAGGGAGCAGTCGTCCAGGGGGACAGTTGTCCAGGGGAGCAGTTGTTAGGGGGGGAGGGGGGTTAGTTGTTCAGGGGGGAAGTTGTCAAGGGGGGCAGCTTTTCCGAGGGGGCAGTTGTGCAAGGGGGCAGTTGTCCTAGAACCATTGTATGAGAGTGAGATATACTGTAAGAGTTAAAACTATAGAGTTCTGGAGAGTTAAACCAATTTAGAGATGAATAGTGTAGGGCAGCTGAAAGAGCTCTCACTGTAACAGAACACGTGACAAGAAGCCCAGATTAAAGAGCCATAGAGCTTGTATAAAGAGCTTTGTTATACACCAACGGAGCACGTAAGAGAGTCAACCCTCTTAAGTAAGCAACAAGAGGAGGGACGGAGTGGGGGGGAGGAGGGTGTGGCGGGCGCGTTGGGTGAGAGGGGTGGGTATGTTTGGGGGCGGGGTGTATGTGGGGGGCGGGGTGTGTGTGGCGGGCGGGGTAGATATGTTAGGGGCGGGGTGTATGTGTTGGGGCGGGATGGTTGGGAGGCGGGTAGGTGTGGGGAGCGGGGTAGGTGTGGGGAGCGGGGTGGGTGTGAGGGGTGGGTGTCTGGGGGCGGGATGTGGGGGCAGGGTGGGTGAAGGGGGGCTGGGTGAGGGGGGGGGTTGTCTAGGAGAGTCAATATCTGCAGACAGTGGCCAAGGGGATTCCCCCACACCCCTTGACAGCCTCAGTCACCGTTACGAGGGGCGGCAAGGGAAGGAAGTGCATCACACAGACAGACAGATTTAAGGAACAATAGACATGGACTGTACAGATAGCCACACAGACAGATATAAAGGTAGATTTTGGAGACATAAGATAGACACAGACAGCTAAACAGACAAACAGACAGATATAAAATACACACACACACACACACACACACACACACACACACACACACACACACACACACACACATGCAGGCAGAACCATACACTGAAACAACTGGACAAAACGACATACACGCAAACAAACAGACAGAGACAGATACAAACACAAACACACACACTGAAATAGACATGCAAACTAATACATACACACAACAAACTGACACACGGACAAACAAGGAAGCAGAAATACACACACACACACACACACACACACACACACACACACTACAGCAGGCAGCAATACACCTGGTGGTGGATGTGGGCAGCACTAGTGTGTCAGGCGGGACTACCTGGGAATACCTGTCATTAAGATATAATTAACGGGTTTATTGTGGCCACCCCTACCCCCTGACGCGACCTCCACCCCCTTACCTGTCTGTCCCGACCACAAGGAGGGAGGGTATGTTGATGTTCCTTAAGGGAGGGTATGTTGATGTATCTCAAGGGAGGGCATGTTGATGTATCTCAAGGGAGGGCATGTTGATGTATCTCAAGGGAGGGTATGTTGATGTATCTCAGGAGAGGGTATGTTGATGTATCTCAAGGGAGGGTATGTTGATGTATCTCAAGGGAGGGTATGTTGATGTTCCTTAACGGAGGGTATGTTGATGTATCTCAAGGGAGGGTATGTTGATGTATCTCAAGGGAGGGTATGTTGATGTTCCTTAACGGAGGGTATGTTGATGTATCTCAAGGGAGGGTATGTTGATGTATCTCAAGGGAGGGTATGTTGATGTTCCTTAACGGAGGGTATGTTGATGTATCTCAAGGGAGGGTATGTTGATGTATCTCAAGGGAGGGTATGTTGATGTATTTCAAGGGAGGGCATGTTGATGTATTTCAAGGGAGGGCATGTTGATGCATCTCAAGGGAGGGCATGTTGATGCATCTCAAGGGAGGGTATGTTGATGTTTGTTGACCTTTTCCGCCAATTGTTTTGCTTTAGAAGTTTGTTATGGCTACAGCAAGACGATTTTATTCAGTTTAAGACTTAAAGGGTTAAGGCAGGGAGGAAAGTATGTTGACATTTCTCAAGGGAGGTAGGGATGGAGGTAGGGAAGGGGGGGAGGGAGGGAAGGAAGGAGGGAGGGAGGGAAGCAGGGAGGGAGGGAGGGAAGGAGGTAGGGAAGAAGGGAGGGAAGGAAGGAGGGAGGGAGGGAAGGAGGGAGGGAGGGAAGGAGGGAGGGAAGAGGAGGTAGGGAAGAAGGGAGGGAAGGAAGGAGGGAGGGAGGGAAGGAGGGAGAGAAGGGACGGAAGGAGGGAGGGAAGGAGAGAGGGAAGGAGGGAGGGAAGGAGGGAAGGAGGGAGGGAATGTATTATTACTGCCCAAGAGGGAGTGAGGTGGGGTAAGGAGGGTTGGGATGGTGGGGTAGGGGGTTTGGGTGGTGGAGGCAGGGATGGTGTGGGGGTGGTGGGGGCAGGGATGGGGCAGGGATGGTGTAGGGGTGGTGGGGGCAGGGATGGTGTAGGGGTGGTGGGGGCAGGGATGGTGTGGGGGTGGTGGGGGCAGGGATGGTGTAGGGGTGGTGGGGGCAGGGATGGTGTGGGGATGGTGGGGGCAGGGATGGTGTAGGGGTGGTGGGGGCAGGGATGGTGTGGGGGTGGTGGGGGCAGGGATGGTGTAGGGGTGGTGGGGGCAGGGATGGTGTGGGGATGGTGGGGGCAGGGATGGTGTAGGGGTGGTGGGGGCAGGGATGGTGTGGGGGTGGTGGGGGCAGGGATGGTGTAGGGGTGGTGGGGGCAGGGATGGTGTGGGGGTGGTGGGGGCAGGGATGGTGTAGGGGTGGTGGGGGCAGGGATGGTGTAGGGGTGGTGGGGGCAATGATGGTGTGGGGGTGGGAGACAGGGATGATGTAGGGGTGGTGGGGGCAGGGATGGTGTGGGGGTGGTGGGGGCAGGGATGGTGTGGGGGTGGTGAGGGATATCCTTACTAATCTCAATCAAATCTCGTTATAGACATCAATTGTACACTTATCGCCACTAATCTCACAAAGAGGACTACTCACACACTCCTAATCTCAATGGTTCCAATCAACAGTGGAATATATCATTGCCAATCCCACCAAGACGACGACATACCCAATCTTGTTCGTTATAGTCAATCCAATCAATTTTCTCAAAGGAGGAGCATCGTTGCTAATCACTGCAGGGACGTATCATGACCTGCGTGTGTATGAGGGTGTTTGTGTATGTGTGTATGAAGAGGCGTGAATATTTGTGTATTAAGAGTTGTGTGCATGTGTATTAAGAGGTTTGTGTATGTGTGTGTATGAAGAGGTGTGTATGTGTGTATTAAGTAGTGTATGCACACCTCACCAAACACGCCTGTCTCTCTCAGGGGCCACGTGCACACCTCACCAAACACACCTGTCTCTCTCAGGGGCCACGTGCACACCTCACCAACACACCTGTCTCTCTCAGGGGCCACGTGCACACCTCACCAACACACCTGTCTCTCTCAGGGGCCACGTGCACACCTCACCAAACACACCTGTCTCTCTCAGGGGCCACGTGCACACCTCACCAAACACACCTGTAATAAAGATGCACTGGGTCGCCCCTCTCATATACATCCCTAAACAAGCCACCCAACGCTCTCTCTCTCTCTCTCTCTCTCTCTCTCTCTTCCTAACTCGACACACCTTCACGAGTGATTTTCGATAGCGAATGCAGGACGACACACCGGTAATCGTTAGCCTCCGATGACGACTTTCTTGCAACACACAAAATCTGGGAAAGTAAGGCTGCAAGTTGCAAAGTCACGCACCGTAGGTCAGTTGCTGCTCCTTAAAGATGAGAGTCTCAGCCAAGCCTTGCTCTAGGGGCGGGGCCTCGGGCTGCTGCGAGTAAGGGGGAGCAGGGGGAGGGGCATTGTGGGAGGGGCAGAGGGGGGGGGGGCAAGAGGTGTTGGTGGTGGGGTGACGTAGTTTGTTGATGCTGGGAGGGGGATGAGTAGGGTGGAGGAGGAGGAGGAGGAGAAGTAGAGAGGATGAGTGGTGTGGAGAAGGAGGAGGAGAGAGGGGGTAAGTGGGAAGGAGGATAGAGGTTGAATGGCGGCGGGTGGAGGAGGAGGAGGAGGAGGAGGAGGAGGAGGAGGAGAGAGAGAGGGTGAGTAGGAAGAAGGAGAAGAGAGTGGAGGAGTGGGAAGGAGGAGGGGAGAGAGGCTGAGGAGAGGGAGGAGGCGGGAAGGAAAGAGGGGGGACGAGGTGGAAAGGGGAGGCGGAGAAGGAGATGGGGAAGCACAGTTTGTTGATGGTGGGAGAGAGTAGGTGGAGAGGTGAGGAGATGAGGACGGGAGGAGGAGGGAGAAGGGAGGGAGGAACACAGTTTGCTGGCTGGGAGAGGATGAGGGAGAACAGGAGGGGATCTTCAGAATTAGTGAGATTGGGAGGAAGGGAAGGGAGGAGAGGGTAGGTAGGGCAGGGGGAGTAAAGGAGAGAAGTCAAGGGAGGGGAAGGGTTTAGGAGGAACAATTGGTGAGAAGTGAGTGTGAGGTGGTGGGGGACCTTCCTGGTATAACATCACTACACCACCAACCTTCCTGGCATAACATCACTACACCACCAACCTTCCTGGTATAACATCACTACACCACCAACCTTCCTGGTATAACATCACTACACCACCAACCTTCCTGGTATAACATCACTACACCACCAACCTTCCTGGTATAACATCACTACACCACCAACCTTCTTGGTATAACATCACTACACCACCAACCTTCCTGGTATAACATCACTACACCACCAACCTTCCTGGTATAACATCACTACACCACCAACCTTCCTGGTATAACATCACTACACCACCAACCTTCCTGGTATAACATCACTACACCACCAACCTTCCTGGTATAACATCACTCCACCACCAACCTTCCTGGTATAACATCACTACACCACCAACCTTCCTGGTATAACATCACTACACCACCAACCTTCCTGGTATAACATCACTACACCACCAACCTTCCTGGTATAACATCACTACACCACCAACCTTCCTGGTATAACATCACTCCACCACCAACCTTCCTGGTATAACATCACTACACCACCAACCTTCCTGGTATAACATCACTACACCACCAACCTTCCTGGTATAACATCACTACACCACCAACCTTCCTGGTATAACATCACTACACCACCAACCTTCCTGGTATAACATCACTACACCACCAACCTTCCTGGTATAACATCACTACACCACCAACCTTCCTGGTATAACATCACTACACCACCAACCTTCCTGGTATAACATCACTCCACCACCAACCTTCCTGGTATAACATCACTCCACCACCAACCTTCCTGGTATAACATCACTCCACCACCAACCTTCCTGGTATAACATCACTACACCACCAACCTTCCTGGTATAACATCACTACACCACCAACCTTCCTGGTATAACATCACTACACCACCAACCTTCCTGGTATAACATCACTACACCACCAACCTTCCTGGTATAACATCACTACACCACCAACCTTCCTGGTATAACATCACTACACCACCAACCTTCCTGGTATAACATCACTCCACCACCAACCTTCCTGGTATAACATCACTCCACCACCAACCTTCCTGGTATAACATCACTACACCACCAACCTTCCTGGTATAACATCACTCCACCACCAACCTTCCTGGTATAACATCACTACACCACCAACCTTCCTGGTATAACATCACTACACCACCAACCTTCCTGGTATAACATCACTCCACCACCAACCTTCCTGGTATAACATCACTCCACCATTATCCCTCGTAAACAACACTGGAAGAGCACAGTAAGGCCCTCGGCACACACACCCAGCCGTCTATCACTCAAGGGGTTCCTCCTGGTCGTCAGCCAAAACTATGACACACTGACAAGCTCCCCCCTACCCCCTTAACTTCCTCTTCCCATCTCACCCCCCTAACCACCCTTCTACCCTTCATCCCATCACACCCTCCTGCCCCCCTCAGCACATCACATAACCCCTGCGTCTCCTTCACCATCCTTCTCCCATCACATCCCTCCCATTACACCCCCCTTCCCCTTACACACCCCCCCCTCCAATCACAACCCCCTCCTCCCACCACACCCCCTGCCCCTCATTCACACCCATCCTCCCATCACACACACCCCCCTCCCTCCGTCATACCCCTCCTCCCATCACACCCCCTGCCCCTCATTCACACCCATCCTCCCATCACACACACCCCCCTCCCTCCGTCATACCCCTCCTCCCATCACACCCCCTGCCCCTCATTCACACCCATCCTCCCATCACACACACCCCCTCCCTCCGTCATACCCCTCCTCCCATCACACCCCCTGCCCCTCATTCACCCCTCTCCTCTCATCTCACCCCCCCCCTGCACCTCCTTCACACCCCTCCTTCCCCTTCGACTTCGTTAACACGGCAACAAAAACACAAACAAATAATACCAAAATATATTAAAGAGACAACAGGTAGAAATATAAATAAACTCAAATAAACACGTGAACAAAACAAACACAAAAAAACGACGTAAATACAAGGATAAAACACATTATTGATTCTTTCACTTACTTCGTAGAGGAATAAGAGAAACAAGAGAATAGAGAGAGAGACAAGAGAATAGAGAGAGAAACATGGAGATAACTATACCAACAGGTGCGAGAAGGTAATATAAACTAATAAGAGACATAAAC
Organism: Homarus gammarus; assembly: GCA_958450375.1. Classification (NCBI taxonomy): domain Eukaryota; kingdom Metazoa; phylum Arthropoda; class Malacostraca; order Decapoda; family Nephropidae; genus Homarus; species Homarus gammarus. The sequence goes on from CAUDMG010004094.1 coordinate 902,876, forward strand.
ATATAATGGTTCTCTCAGCTGCTGGAGGAGAATAAAGGAGAGAAGGAGAAGACATTATAGGTAGGTAGGATAGAGAAGAAGAGGGAAAAAATAGATAATGGTGGTTGAGCAGGTGGCAGGGAATAACGAGGAGATGAGTGACAGGCAACAGGTGTCAACACAGTATTATGACACATGGTTATAAGACACAGGATACAAGGAGCGAGAGAGGACACAGGGACTGGGTAGATACAGGTACCGGAGAGGACACAGGTACCGGAGAGGACACAGGTACTGATGAGGCTACAGGTACTAGAGAGGGCTTGGACAGGTAGAGGCTTGGACAGTTATAAGACTTGGACAGGTAAAAGGCTTGGGCAGGTAAAAGGTTTGGACAGGTAGAGGCTTGTACAGGTAAAAGGCTTGGACAGGTAGAGGCTTGTACAGGTAAAAGGCTTGGACAGGTAGAGGCTTGGGCAGTTAAAAGGCTTGTACAGGTAAAGGCTTGGGCAGGTACAAGGCTTGGACAGGTAGAGGCTTGGGAAGGTAAAAGGCTTGGACAGGTAGAGGCTTGGGCAGGTAAAAGGCTTGGACAGGGAGAGGTTTGGACAAAAAGGAAACTTGTACAAGATGAAGGTTAGGGCAAAAGCCAGGCTAGGACAAGGTGCGGAGACAGTAGCGGTGTGGGGAAGGAGACACCATGGCGGGAGAGAGGCAGGGGTGTGGGGATGGAGGCAGCGTGGCAGGGGAGAGGCAGGGGGTGTGGGGAAGGAGACAGCGTGGTGGGAGAGAGGCAGGGGTGTGGGGAAGGAGGCAGCGTGGCGGGAGAAAGGCAGGGGTGTGGGGAAGGAGGCAGCGTGGCGGGAGAGAGGCAGGGGTGTGGGGAAGGAGGCAGCGTGACGGGGGAGAGGCAGGGGTGTGGGGAAGGAGGCAGCGTGGTGGGAGAGAGGCAGGGGTGTGGGGAAGGAGGCAGCGTGGCGGGAGAGAGGCAGGGGTGTGGGGAAGGAGGCAGCGTGACGGGGGAGAGGCAGGGGTGTGGGGAAGGAGGCAGCGTGGTGGGAGAGAGGCAGGGGTGTGGGGAAGGAGACAGCGTGGCGGGAGAGAGGCAGGGGTGTGGGGAAGGAGACAGCGTGGCGGGGGAGAGGCAGGGGTGTGCGGCGGGAGACACAGTTTATATGCTGAGTCTTGTCTGAAACCCGGAGACACGAGGAGCTGGGGAAGGGTTCATGGGCAGTGGTAGGGGAAGGAGGAAAGGTTCATGGGCAGTGGTAGGGGAAGGAGGAAGGGTTCATGGGCAGTGGTAGCGGAAGGAGGAAGAGTTCATGGGCAGTAGTAGGGGCAGGAGGAAGGGTTCATGGGCAGTGGTAGGGGAAGGAGGAAGGGTTCATGGGCAGTGGTAGGGGAAGGAGGAATGGTTCATGGGCAGTGGTAGGGAAAAGAGGAAGGGTTCATGGGCAGTGGTGCTGGCAGGAGGAAGGGTTCATGGGCAGGGGTGGGGGCAGGAGGAAGGGTTCATGGGCAGTGGTTGGGACAGGAGGAAGGGTTCGTGGGCAGTGGTAGGGGCAGGAGGAAGGGTTCATGGGCAGTGGTAGGGGAAGGAGGAAGGGTTCATGGGCAGTGGTAGGGGAAGGAGGAAGGGTTCATGGGCAGTGGTAGGGGAAGGAGGAAGGGTTCAAGGGCAGTGGCAGGGGCAGGAGGAAGGGTTCATGGGCAGTGGTAGGGGCAGGAGGAAGGGTTCATGGGCAGTGGTAGGGGAAGGAGGAAGGGTTCATGGGCAGTGGTAGGGGCAGGAGGAAGGGTTCATGGGCAGTGGTAGGGGCAGGAGGAAGGGTTCATGGGCAGTGGTTGGGGCAGGAGGAAGGGTTCATGGGCAGTGGTAGGGGAAGGAGGAAGGGTTCATGGGCAGTGGTAGGGGAAGGAGGAAGGGTTCATGGGCAATGGTGGGGGCAAGAGGAAGGGTTAATGGGCAGTGGTGGGGGCAGAAGGAAGGGTTCATGGGCAGTGGTTGGGGCAAGAGGAAGGGTTCATGGGCAGTGGTGGGGGCAGAAGGAAGGGTTCATGGGCAGTGGTAGGGGCAGGAGGAAGGGTTCATGGGCAGTGGTGGGGGCAGAAGGAAGGGTTCATGGGCAGTGGTGGGGGCAGAAGTAAGGATTCATGGGCAGTGGTGGGGGCAGAAGGAATGATTCATGGGCAGTGGTGGGGGCAGGAGGAAGGAATCATGGGCAGTGGTGGGTGCAGAAGCAAGGATTCATGGGCTGTGGTGGGGGCAGAAGGAAGGGCGCGAATGAGATAATCAGGGGAAGGGAGAGACCTGAATAAGGGGAGTCCACAAGAATGGGGGAATGGGGGGCTGAGAGTTAAGAGGGCAGGGCAGGAAGGGAGGGGGGGAGCCTCACCAAGCCGAGATACAGCCTTAGTAACCCCCACTCCACTCACTCTTCCCCTTCCAGTCCGTCGTCGTCTTCCCCTCCTTCATCCTCCCAGTCTTCGTCCTCTCTTACTATTTATCCCTATTTTCATCCCTTACGTATCCCCCCCTTTCTCTTCCCTCTCAGCCCTCAAGTCCACCCCCCTCTCTTCTCTCTCAGCCCTCAAGTCCACTCCGTCAAAAACACTCACTTCCCTATTATTCTCCTTGTTGTCATTTTTCATGCATATCCCATTTTATCATATAATTGTATTTATCTTTTCTCAACATCTACTTCCATTCTTCCATTCATTCTATTTCTACCTTTCCCTTCTTTCATAATATATATATATCAACAATTTCATCTGTCTGTCCGCTTGTCAGCTTGTGTACGTGTATGTATCTTTATATTCAATTTAAAGTGAAGTTTTTCATCTCAGTCTCTGGATGCAATGGAGCGTAGGAAAATTAAAAGGAAAACCGATAATAAGTGGAGATGTAGATGAGACGACGAGTAGAGACCTGGGGATAACGAAAGAGGAAGCACTGGTTCGATGTGGAGAAGAAGAAGAAGAAGAAGAAGAAGAAGAAGAAGAAGAAGAAGAAGAAGAAGAAACAGTTCCCTAACAAGGAGCAATTTTAGTCACTAATCCGTCATCTTTCAGGTGTAAACATCAATATCTAAGGTACAGTTTGTCGCCTAAATTACGCCAGAATCCGAACCTCCAAAAATGTCTCAATGTGTCGATAGAATTACGGATACGAATACGTTGTAAAGTAATTAGTGTATTTGTTATAAAGGTTTTATGCTAAATCATATACAGTAGCTTATGCTATTAACATGGTGAGTAAAATTAAATATCGTGAAGTTAGTTAAATAGCGTCGAAGCTTTTTCTTTCCTTATAAATACTAAGGAGTTTACACCCAGTATTAAGTAGTTGTGTTCTCCAAGTGTTAAAAAATGTTCTCTAAGTGTTATATAGTGTTCTCCAAGTGTTATATAGTGTTCTCCAAGTGTTATATAGTGTTCTCCAAGTGTTATATAGTGTTCTCCAAGTGTTAAGTTATGGTCATTCCTCTCAACTATATCTAGGTAAGTTATGATTGAATTGAACACTCCCCAGGTGAATGAACTGAACACTCCCCAGGTGAATGAACTAAACACTCCCCAGGTGAATGAACTGAACACTCCCCAGGTAAATGAACTAAACACTCCCCAGGTGAATGAACTGTACACTCCCCAGATGAATGGATTGAACACTCCCCAGGTAAATGAACTGAACACTCCCCAGATGAATGGATTGAACACTCCCCAGGTAAATGAACTGAACACTCCCCAGGTGAATGAACTAAACACTCCCCAGGTGAATGAACTGAACACTCCCCAGATGAATGGATTGAACACTCCCCAGGTGAATGAACTGAACACTCCCCAGGTGAATGGATTGAACACTCCCCAGGTGAATGAACTGAACACTCCCCAGATGAATGGATTGAACACTCCCCAGGTGAATGAACTGAACACTCCCCAGGTGAATGGATTGAACACTCCCCAGGTGAATGGATTGAACACTCCCCAGGTGAATGAACTGAACACTCCCCAGGTGAATGGATTGAACACTCCCCAGGTGAATGGATTGAACACTCCCCAGGTGAATGAACTGAACACTCCCCAGGTGAATGAACTGAACACTCCCCAGGTGAATGAACTAAACACTCCCCAGGTGAATGAACTGAACACTCCCCAGATGAATGGACTGAACACTCCCCAGGTGAATGAACTGAACACTCCCCAGGTGAATGGATTGAACACTCCCCAGGTGAATGGACTGAACACTCCCCAGGTGAATGGATTGAACACTCCCCAGGTGAATGAACTGAACACTCCCCAGGTAAATGAACTGAACACTCCCAAGGTGAGTGAACTGAACACTCCCCAGGTGATTGAATTGAACACTTCACAGGTAAATGGATTGAACACTCCCCAGGTGAATGAACTGAACACCCCCAAGTGATTGGATTGAACACTTCACAGGTAAATCAATTGAACACTCCCCAGGTGAATGGACTGAACACTCCCCTGGTGATTGAATTGAACACTTCACAGGTAAATGGACTGAACACTCCTCAGGTGATTGAATTGAACACTCCACAGGTAAATGGACTGAACACTCCCCAGGTGAATCAAATAAACTGAGAGGAATTATTTTATTTCGCGAATTGGCTGTATTGGTATTAGTAATTGTTTAAAATAAGCAATATAAATACGTGACGACACGAGACACAAACAAGAAAATAAAAAATAAACTAAAAGGTCAAATTTTCCATATTTTATTAACACACACACACACACACACACACACACACACACACACACACACACACACTAAAAAAACAAAAAAATTTACAATACGTCTCAGCAATTGCATACCTAAGTTCCGGTGTTATTACAAGCTAACAATTTATATGCAAAATATTAAAATAAAAAGGATTTCGAATAATTTGTTTTTATTGTTTTGTTTAAGGGGGTAAAGAGGTCGTGCACCACACACGGTTATGACCACTAAGACTCATATCTGCAGGTGAGGGTGAGTGATGGCCCTGACTCTCGTGTTGACAGCTAGAACACTTATCCCGGCCAACTAATGGCTTAGCCAATACCCACACCCTGAGGGACCTAAACTGATCAGCCAATACATACCGACGACATTAATTACTCAACCAGGCCCCTCTTCCCCAGAGACAAACACCGCCCCACTACCACCCTCCATAACAGCTACTGAAGGGTCAGATTCGGGCGGCGGGGCGGTGTCGCTACGAGGAGGAAAAAGAGGTTTAATTACTGCTGACATTTGCATGCAGAGGAAACATGGTCTGGGAGTTTTGTTGGGAGGCGTCCGAGTGTCGGCTGAGGACGAGCTGCTGCTAATGGCCATCACTAACGCACGTTATGCCTCCACCCTCCCCCTCACCACTACGCGCTAAATGAAATATAACGCTGGTTAAATTGTTAATGTTATCTGTAGCTGAGGGGAACCTGTGGGCTCTCTCAGGGAGGATGCAACGTGGGAGTGAGGGGAAACAGAGAGGAGAGGAAAAGGAGGAGGAAGAGGCGATGGAGGGGAGTCGAGTGGTGGGAGAAGGGGGAGGTAAGGAAGGGTAAGCAAGGACATGCCTCCCACACATCAGCATCACGCAGCCTCACAGCCATCCACCAAAGTGTGTACACCGATTTATCTCAGGACGCACAGATACCAACAATGGGAAATATCTGAGGGGATTTAACTCCTCTGCCTCATACACTCGTACCTCTTAAAAACTCGGGTTATCCCCTTCCCCCTCTCTTAAAAGCCTTGCCGCAAGTGGGAGGGGAGGAGGGGGAGAGCTTTACGTGGGGGGAGGGGGTGGAGGAGGAAGAGGAGGAGGAGGAGGAGGATCAGAGGGGTGTGTGGGGGGAGGAGGAAGAGGAGGAGGAGGAGGAGGAGAGGAATGAAAGGGGTGTGTGTGGGGAGGGGGGAGGAGAGGGAGAGACTGGGAGATGGGAGGAGCATTTGCTGGTAGTGCCAATGTTTCCCAGCAGGTCCACACAACACTCTCCCTGCAGCACAGCCGTCGTCAGCAGCACCAGTAAGTCACCAGTTATCAACAAAGTGGGTGTAAGCAGGGGTACTGACACTCACTCACATACTCACACACAGACATACACACACATACATACATACTCATACATCACATCGACACCAATCACATGACGAACGCTAAGAGAGACAATAATTAATACACGCGGGTATGTCGACTTGTGGCAAGAGGCAGCCCGGGTCCGCCCTTCCTAGACCATGGTGGCGGTAGTGGTGTTGGTGATGTTGGTGGAGGAAGTAATGGTGACGAAAGCGGTGTTGTTGGTGACTGCGATAGAGGAGGCTCTCATGTAGACAAGGCACCAAGTAACCCCCCCCTCCCCCTCTATGTCTCTCACTTAGACTCCATATAGCTCCTAACCCCCCCTTCTTTGTTAACTTAAAAACTACCATCACCACCGTAGTTGAACCTCATCCGGACATCCACGTAAAAGAATATCTCTCTGCTCACAGTCGCCCCCCCCCCCCCCCCTCTCTCTAGATACCCGCACATCCACACTGCCTTACCCTCCTAGGTTTTACTTACCCCATGGGCATCAGAGTGTGTATAAGGACACACACATACACACACACACACACACAAACGTTGACCAATACACGTGCACGACGGCGTAGAGGGAGGGAGGGAGGGAGGGAAGACGAGGAGAGTGGCACCGTAGGGGGAGAGTAGCATGGGAGGAGGGGAGGCCAGGGTAGGGGAGAAGGCGGGGTGATGCAGTGACTCCCCACCACTCCCCCAGTGTACTTTAATCAATACCACACCGACAAGTTGCCAGGTGGAGTTCTTTCGCGATATTTGACTCCAAGCTTAAGGGTTTAACACGCACAATTTACATGGTAACACTTTCTCTCTCTCTCGTTCTCTTTTTTTGAGTAGATAGAGAGTTAGCTGTTGGTAGTTATTGTTGTTTTAGTTAGTTAGTTAGTTTGTGGGGTGAGGGGGGGTGAGGGGAGTTTCAGAGATAACAGGGGGAGGGGAGGGGAGAGGAGCGACTCACTGATAACACGTGCTGGGGAAGGAGGTTTACAGCTGGTAAGGACTTGGGAGGAGGAGGAAGGAGAGAGGGAATTCAAGGTTAACGTGTTAGTTTACTGTTAACACATGGGGGTAGATATTACACGGCACATGTTGAAAATACACGGGGGGGTTTGGAGATAACAGAGACAGGTACACAGAGGGTACATATAACACGAGGTATAAATAACACAGGGAATAAATATAACACGGGGTACAGATAACATGGGTGGGGTACAGATAATATGGGTGGGGTACAGATAACATGGGTGGGGTACAGAAAACATGGGTGGGGTACAGAAAACATGGGTGGGGTACAGATAACATGGGTGGGGTACAGAAAACATGGGTGGGGTACAGATATCATATAGGGGTTATAGTAAACACGATAGATGACATCCATGAATTACCAAAAAAAAATAGCACATGAGAGGTACAAATAACACAAGGGCGTTAGATAAAATAAGGGGCACTGATAACACACTGAGGTACTGAAAACACATAAGAGTACTAATAACACAGGGGATTAGAGCTAACACTTCTGGGGTGCAAATAACACTTATGAGGTACATTTAACACATGAGAAACGAATAAAACCCGAGGGATAGAACTGGCATAGATATCACGAGGGTTAAATATGGCACATGGGTACAGATAACACATGGGGTACATATAACACATGGGGTACATATAACACATGGGGTACATATAACACATGGAGCACATATAACACATGGGATACATATAACACATGGGGCACATATGACACATGGGGGTTACATATAACACATGGATATACATATAACACTTTGGGTACAGATAACACATGGGGCAAATATGATACAATGGGTACATATAACATAAGGGGTACATATAACACGTGGGACACATATAACACATGGGGCACATATAATACTTGGGGTATACATAACACATGGAACACATAGAAGAAATGGGGGTACATATAACACAGGGGGATATGACACTTGGGGTGCATATAACACATAGGGTACATATAACACATAGGGTACATATAACACATGGAGGTACATATAACACACGGGGTACATATAACACATGAGGCGCATATAACACATGGGGTACATATAATACATGGGGATACACATAACAAGTGGAGTACATATAACACATGAGGCACATATAACACTTGGGGTGCATTTAACACTTGGGGTGAATTCGACACATGGGTGTACATATATCACATGGGGGGTACATATATCACATGGAGTACATATAACACATGGGACACATATAACACATGGGTTACATTTAATACATGGGGTACATATAACACATGGGGTACATATAACACATGGGGGCACATAATACATGGGATACATATAACAAGTGGGGTACATATAACACATGGGACACATAACACATGGGGTACATATAACACATGGGGGCACATAATACATGGGATACATACGTATAACAAGTGGGGTACATATAACACATGGGACACATAACACATGGGGTATATATAACACATGGGGTATATATAACACATGGGGTACATATAACACATGGGGGTACATATAATATATGGGGTACATATAACAAATGGAGGTTAATATGACACATAAGGAACATATAACACATGGGGGTAAATATAACACATGGGGGTATATATAACACATGGGGTACATATAACACGTGAGGGTTCGGATAACACGTGGGGTACAGATAACACCAGGGATTAACATAAGAAGGAGATTACAGATTATTCGTCGGGGGTAAAGATAACACAATGGGGTACAAATAACACGCTGGGGTACATAACACAATGGGGTACAAATAACACGCTGGGGTACATAACACAATGGGGTACAAATAACACGCTGGGGTACATATGACACGGAGAGTTGAGATTTGAGAAAAGTTACAGGTTATTCGTCGAGTTTACATATAAGATGAAGGTTACATAAATCAAATACGAGTACAAAAGTCTCCAGTCGACCCGTAGCTGAAGTAGCGTAGAGTTAACATGACATAGATGATTACATAAATAACACGACAGCAAAGAGTACAAAGTTAACACGACAGGGAAGAGTTCACAGTAAACCAGAGAGAAGGATAGTTTACAATACAGTTTACAGTCAGAAGTAAAGGTAAGCAAGACACAGGCAAGAAAGAAGTAATGGACCTCATAATGTTTCCTACACCTGAACTTAACACTAAATCATACAGGAAAACTTTGATCTTTGTGTTCAGTGTATTGTTAAATTCATTAAGGCAACACCCATCACCACTAACTTAACATTCTAGTATATACTGTAGAAGCTCATGTTACTGTTAACTTTTGTAAATAACTTGAAAATACAAATATAAATTAATTATATTAAATAAAACGGTATACAGTTACGAATACAGGTAAAAAATAAACAGTTTACTATAAATTTACAAGAGGTTATTTACAACAATAATAATAAAAATAATAATAATAATAATAATAATAATAATAATAATAATAATAATAATAATAATTCGACATGGAGGATTTTCATCTTTTAAATGTGAGGAAACAGTCTCCTCCTCTCCCTCCCTACCCTTACCCCTCCACCCCCCCCCCCCCCACTAGAGGGAGAGATTCATGCACGTCTCTTCCTCTGTTATTGAGCAGAAAATTGCCCCACACCACCACCGGTGGACTGGTTTTGACAGGTAAAAACACCATTACCACCATCACACATCACCACTATTGTCACTACTACCACCATCACTATCATCATCACCACCATCACCACAACTAGCATCCCCTCACACGGTCAGTATTGTAATCGTAGATTGGTATTATTATCGTAGGCATGAGTCGGCGAGTATTATTATTGTGGACATAACACACTGAGTATTATAACCACCATGACGCAGTACTTGAGGGTGTGATCATGTAGTGGTCGGGTCAAGGTGATAGATGTGTCCAGCCACCAGTCTAGTCGGGTTTGTTTAGTTGACGGTAATAGGTTAAGAAGCCCCGCCCCCTTGCAGTTCATTGGATCATAATATAATGTTCGATTAATATTGAAATATCGCAAAGAAACCCACATATACCCAATTCTGGCTCATTTTAATGCTGTATTTAATATATGTAAGATATAACTGCTTGAAAACATTAACTTAAAAAAAATGAGTGAAATACAAAAACGTTTGAAGTGAAGAATATTTACCGTCGAAGTCACAAACAGTCATGCTTTCGGAGAACACACTTATCACTACTTTTTCACTAATTATTATGTGCATCAAGACAAATGATACCAAACATATAAAGCAACGGGTAATAATGACAATTGTATAAAGAGTAGAATAAAGTGCAAACGCCATATATTATGTGTAAGCTGCAAGGATGATCGCCCGTGTACAGCCTGGAATTTGGCATACCAACCACACGAGTAAGACGAACCATAATGCATCAGCAAAGGTAGACAGGCTTACCAACTCTACCCTCGACGGTCCAGCACGGAAAGGAAGAGGTTGGAGCGATTAAAACTAGTGCTCCAAGGAACGACTCCTACTCGCGGGTTCTTGATCGAAGAGGGGAGAAGAGAGATTAAAACTACGGGTGTAAGGCACGCCAAGGTGTTAAATATGTGTTGTTGTGATATTTAGACGGGAACTTTTGACCAGTATGTGTGAGCCTGACAGGTAAATACGGAAGTAAGCTGAATGGATAATGGTGTAGGTAAGTAGATAAATATATATAGAGAGAGACTTAAGATAGATGTATGCATAAAAATGTAAATAAACAAATAATTAAGCAGAAATACAAACAAACAAACAAACAGACAGATAAATAGACAGGCAATTTACACATAATATGATGCTCAATACACAGGATATTATGATTAAAACTGAATGCACATGACAACACCTGACACGGAAAATAATGGACATGACAACACCTGATACGGAAAAAAGTGCACATGGCAACACCTGACACGGAAAATAATGCACATGGCAACACCTGACACGGAAAATAATGGACATGGCAACACCTGACACGGAAAATAGTGCACATGACAACACCTGACACGGAAAATAGTGCACATGACAACACCTGATACGGAAAAAAGTGCACATGACAACACCTGACACGGAAAATAATGCACATGACAGCACTTGACACGGAAAATAATGCACATGACAACACCTGACACGGAAAATAATGCACATGACAACACCTGACACGGAAAATAATGCACATGACAACACCTGACATGGAAAATAATGCACATGACAACACCTGACACGGAAAATAATGCACATGACAACACTTGACACGGAAAATAATGCACATGACAACACCTGACACGGAAAATAATGCACATGACAACACCTGACATGGACACGCAACAAACAGATCAATACACAAGCCAACGAAATTTTCATTGCAGTGGGTGTGTAAAAGCTATTATGGGTGTATCAGAGCTATAATGGGTGTGTCACAGCTATAATGGGTGTGTCAAAGCTATAATGGGTGTGTCAAAGCTATAATGGGTGTGTCAAAGCTATAATGGGTGTGTCAAAGCTATAATGGGTGTATCAAAGCTATAATGGGTGTGTCAAAGCTATAGTGGGTGTATCAAAGCTATAATGGGTGTATCAAAGCTATAATGGGTGTATCAAAGTCATAATAGGTGTATCAAAGCTATAATGGGTGTATAAAAGCTATAATGGGTGTATCAAAGCTATAATGGGTGTATCAAAGCTATAATGGGTGTATAAAAGCTATAATGGGTGTATCAAAGCTATAATGGGTGTATCAAAGCTATAATGGGTGTATAAAAGCTATAATAGGTGTATCAATGCTATAATGGGTGTGTCAAAGCTATACTGGGTGTCAAAACTATAAGGGCTGTATGGAAGCCATAATGGGTGTATGAAAGCTATAATGACTGTGTCAAAGCTATAATTGCTGTGTCAAATGTATAATGGGGGTTTCAAAGCTATAATTGGTGTGTTAAAGGTATAATGGGTGTATTAAAGCTATAATGGGTGTGCCAAAGCTATAATGGGTGTGTCAAAGCTGTAATGGGGGTCAAAGCTATAATGGGTGTGTCAAAGGTATAATGGGTGTATCAAAGCTATAATGGGTGTATCAAAGCTATAATGGATGTATCAAAGCTATAATGGTTGTATAAAAGCTATAATGGGTGTTTCAAAGCTATAATAGGTATGTCAAAGCTATAATGGGTGGATCAAAGCTATAATTGGTGTGTCAAATCTATAATGGGTGTGTCAAATGTATAAAGGGTGTCAAAGCTATAATGGGTGTATCAAACCTATAATAGATGTATCAAAGCTATAATGGGTGTGTCAAAGTTATAATGGGTGTATCAACGCTATAATGGGTGTGTTACAGCTATAATGGGTGTGTCAAAGTTATAATGGGTGTGTCAACGCTATAATGGGTGTCAAAGCTATAATGGGTGTGTCAATGCTATTATGGGTATGAAAGCTATAATGGGTATATTAAAGCTATAATGGGTGAGGTGAGAGGGACAGCTGTGGTGAGAGGTATAGCTGAGGAGGAAGGGAAAGCTGAGTCGAGACGAACAGCTGAGTCGAGAGGGATTATTACCTTTAGGAAAGGATGGAGGATTAAGGGATGTGTAAAAATGGGCGTGTTAGGTAGTGTGTGGAGGCGTGTGGGCGTGTTAGGTGGTGTGTGGAGGCGTGTGGGCGTGTTAGGTAGTGTATGGAGGCGTGTGGGCGTGTTAGGTAGTGTATGGAAGCGTGTGGGCATGTTAGGTAGTGTATGGAGGCGTGTGGACATGTTAGGTAGTGTATGGAGGCGTGTGGGCGTGTTAGGTAGTGTATGGAGGCGTGTGGGCGTGTTAGGTAGTGTATGGAGGCGTGTGGGCGTGTTAGGTAGTGTATGGAGGCGTGTGGGCGTGTTAGGTAGTGTATGGAGGCGTGTGGGCGTGTTAGGTAGTGTATGGAGGCGTGTGGGCGTGTTAGGTAGTGTATGGAGGCGTGTGGGCGTGTTAGGTGGTGTGTGGAGGCGTGTGGCGTGTTAGGTAGTGTATGGAGGCGTGTGGGCGTGTTAGGTTGTGTGGAGGCGTGTGGGCGTGTTAGGTAGTGTATGGAGGCGTGTGGGCGTGTTAGGTAGTGTATGGAGGCGTGTGGGCGTGTTAGGTAGTGTATGGAGGCGTGTGGGCGTGTTAGGTAGTGTATGGAGGCGTGTGGGCGTGTTAGGTAGTGTATGGAGGCGTGTGGGCGTGTTAGGTAGTGTATGGAGGCGTGTGGGCGTGTTAGGTAGTGTATGGAGGCGTGTGGGCGTGTTAGGTAGTGTATGGAGGCGTGTGGGCGTGTTAGGTAGTGTATGGAGGCGTGTGGGCGTGTTAGGTAGTGTATGGAGGCGTGTGGGCGTGTTAGGTAGTGTATGGAGGCGTGTGGGCGTGTTAGGTAGTGTATGGAGGCGTGTGGGCGTGTTAGGTAGTGTATGGAGGCGTGTGGGCGTGTTAGGTAGTGTATGGAGGCGTGTGGGCGTGTTAGGTACTGTTAGGCTGGGGCGTAGTGTGGAGGCGTGTGGGCGTGTTAGGTAGTGTATGGAGGCGTGTGGGCGTGTTAAGTACTGTATGGAGGCGTGTGGGCGTGCTAGGTGGTAGGTGGAGGCGTGTGGGCGTGTTAGGTAGTGTATGGAGGCGTGTGGGCGTGATAGGTGGTGTGTGGAGGCGTGTGGGCGTGTTAGGTGGTGTGTGGAGGCGTGTGGGCGTGCTAGGTGGTGTGTGGAGGCGTGTGGACATGTTAGGTAGTGTATGGAGGCGTGTGGGCGTGTTAGGTGGTGTGTGGAGGCGTGTGGGCGTGTTAGGTAGTGTATGGAGGCGTGTGGGCGTGTTAGGTAGTGTATGGAGGCGTGTGGGCGTGTTAGGTAGTGTATGGAGGCGTATGGGCGTGTTAGGTAGTGTATGGAGGCGTATGGGCGTGTTAGGTAGTGTATGGAGGCGTGTGGGCGTGTTAGGTAGTGTATGGAGGCGTGTGGGCGTGTTAGGTAGTGTATGGAGGCGTGTGGGCGTGTTAGGTAGTGTATGGAGGCGTGTGGGCGTGTTAGGTAGTGTATGGAGGCGTGTGGGCGTGTTAGGTTGTGTATGGAGGCGTGTGGGCGTGTTAGGTAGTGTATGGAGACGTGTGGGCGTGTTAGGTAGTGTATGGAGGCGTGTGGGCGTGTTAGGTAGTGTATGGAGGCGTATGGGCGTGTTAGGTAGTGTGTGGAGGCGTGTGGGCGTGTTAGGTAGTGTATGGAGGCGTGTGGGCGTGTTAGGTAGTGTATGGAGGCGTAAGGATAATGGTCTTGTTAGAAGCGTCTTAAGGTGTTAGAGCAGGAGAGATCTGACCCCTCTAACAAGGTCCCCATTGTATAACATTCTTAATTGTTGGATACACTTCAAAATATAAACTCAAATAAATTAATGATTATATGTAACCACACAAAGTATATTCATTATCTCTGTATGTATGTATGTATGTATGTATGTATATATGTATGTATGTACACTGTCTATATGTGTACATTTTACACACACAAACACACACCATATGCCCCAACAATATGTAAATAGTATACAGTTTATTTTAACCCAACTTGAGCGAACGTTATATATATTGAACTGATTCATTTTAATGAGAAAAAATCTAATTAATATCAAGTGATCAAACATTCTCCTTTAAGCAGTGATAAATATTCTAACACATAATTAAGCTTTACCATTAAAATATATATTGAAGTAAATAATTATACACGAGGGACCATCAGCAACATCCTTTACGGTAATGATTCTATCTTAAAATACTGAGTAATCCGCGACAGCCAGGTATATGTAGAACTGTACAGCACCTGGACGATGGGAACACACGCACGCGCACACGCACACACGCACGCACGCACGCACGCACGCACGCACACACACACACACACGCACACACACGCACGCACACACACACACACGCACGCACGCGCGCACACACACACACACACACACACACACACACACACAACAAGCTTCGTGAAGTCTGCGATGTATGTTTGTCAGTTTTCACTATGTGTGTGTGTTAGAGCGATAAATAGAAAGGGATATATATATATATAAGAGAAAGAGGTGAATGATGAGAGATGATAGAGTGAGGTGGGCGAATAACCCCCCCCCCACACAGGGTGAAGGAGGGGGGTACCCATAAACCTCTCACAAAGATTTGTTCCACTTATCATTAAACATCAAATTTTATGACGTGAAAATTATCCTGTCGTGTGCAGGAAAACGTTTATTTTTCCGAGGCTCTTGTGCCAGTGTGTCGGAGTGGGCGAGGAGGGCCCACAACACGGTAGTAGGAGGGCCCACAACATGGTACTAGGAGGGCCCACAACACAGCATAGGAGGACCCACAACACGGTACTAGGAGGGCCCACAACACAGCATAGGAGGACCCACAACACGGTACTAGGAGGGCCCACAACACAGCATAGGAGGACCCACAACATGGTACTAGGAGGGCCCACAACACAGTATAGGAGGACCCACAACATGGTACTAGGAGGGCCCACAACACAGTATAGGAGGACTCACAACACGGTACTAGCAGGACCCACAACATGGTACTAGAGAGACCCACAGCACAGTTATAATAGGACCCACAACACGGTATTAGGGGGACCCACAACACGGTATTAGGGGGACCCACAACACGGTATTAGCAGGACCCACAACATGGTATTAGGGGTACCCATAACACGGTAGTAACAGCACCCACAACACGGTACTAGGGGAACCCATAACACAGTAATAGTAGGACACCCAACACGGTACTAGGGAGACCCACAACACGGTACAAAGGGGACCCACAATACGGTATTAGGGCGACCCACAACGCGGTACTTGGGGACCCACAACGCGGTACTAGGGGCCCCACAACACGGTACTAGGGGACCAGCACCATGGGACTAGGGAACCTACAACACGGTACAAGACTTTTCTCAGATGAAACACGAACACCCAGCCAACATAATGGCTTTACTCTTGACTTAATTAATGGTTTCAGGCAAAAGGTTAAGTCTAATACACTTGACAAGAGAGACACTAATGCTGATCATTTGAGTACGATGACGTTAACCGAAGTACAAGGTTCTCGTACTCCAAGGGCTAAGACATCTCACTGAAAAGGAATAAATAACTCATGTATTGGAATCGGGTCTTGTTTGGGGGGAAAGACTCGTCCCCCTTAACCTCTACACGTCGGCTGGTGTCTGGGGTACAAGGGATCAGGGGGATATAAATAACAAAACCTTTCCTGGAGCAGCATATTGTCCCGAGTCATACGTTCCACCTGCCAGCAACCTTTTACCTGTGACACAGACTGACGCCTCCACAGCACAGTAATCTTTACCAACCCACGCGTCGCATTGGTTAATTACTGTATTGGGCAAATGGAGTGTTGACATTTCAATACCGACCCAAAGTTATTTCGAGGTTATGATTGTACAAGCAGCTGTGTCAGTAAAGGAAGAAAATATTTCAGACTTACGTTTCCAAGACCCCATATACCTAACTTAACCTAACCTAACTTAACTTAACCTAACTTAACCCAACCTAATCTAAGCAAACCTAACCTAAGCTAAGCTAAGCTAAGCTAACCTACCCAACACATCATAAGCTTAACATAATCTAACCTAGCCTAAACCAAGACCTAATGAATCTTCAGAGAGAGAAACGTGCTAAATAGGAGAAAGAATTCACGATTGCTCACACCATTACAAGAAACGTTATGTCTGTCTGTATGTCTGTCTGTGTCATCCACCAGTCTTGTCTGTCGCCATAAAGAGAAAGACAGATAGACGTGAACAGGAATTATTATTATTTCTACACTAAACAACGTCTCACTTTCCCCTCATGACGAACAAGAGAAACTCATGAGCAATATCCCTATCTATATCCCTGTTACAATGCACCTCTATAACCCACACAGGGCAAGTTCAAGCACACAGAGCAAGGTCATGCACACAGGGCAAGGTCATGCACACAAGGCAAGGTCATGTACATAGGGCAAGGTAATGTACACAGGGCAAGGTCATACACACAGGGCAAGGTCATACACACAGGGCAAGGTCATGCACACAGGGCAAGGTCATGTACACAGGGCAAGGTCATGCACACAGGACAAGGTCATGTACACAGGGTAAGGTCAGACACAAAGGGCAAGGTCATGCACACAGGGCAAGGTCATACACACAGGGCAAGATGATGCACACAGGGCAAGGTCATACAAACAGGGAAAGGTCAGACACACAGGGCAAGGTCATGCACACAGGGCAAGGTCATGCACACAGGGCAAGGTCATGCACACAGGGCAAGGTCAGACACACAGGGCAAGGTCATACACACAAGGCAAGATCATGCAAACAAGGCAAGGTCATGTACACAAGGCAAGGTCATGTACACAGGGCAATGTCATGCACACAGGACAAGGTCATGCACACAGGGCAAGGTCATGTACACAGGGCAAGGTCACACACACAGGGCAAGGTCATACACACAGGGCAAGGTCATGCACACAAGGCAAAGTCATGTACACAGGGCAAGGTCATGTACACAGGGCAAGGTCATGTACACTGGGCAAGGTCATGCACACAGGGCAAGGTCATGCACAGAGGGCAAGGTCATGCACACAGGGCAGGGTCATGCACACAGGGCAAGGTCAGACACATAGGGCAAGGTCATACATACAGGGCAAGGTCATGCAAACAGGGCAAGGTCAAACACAAAGGGCAAGGTCATGCACACAGGGAAAGGTCATACACATAGGGCAAGGTCATACATACAGGGCAAGGTCATGCACACAGGGCAAGGTCAGGCACACAGGGCAAGGTCGTGCACACAGGGCAAGGTCAGACACATAGGGCAAGGTCATACATACAGGGCAAGGTCAGGCACACAGGGCAAGGTCAGGCACACAGGGCAAGGTCAGACACACAGGGCAAGGTCAGACACACAGGGCAAGGTCATGCACACAGGGCAAGGTCAGACACACAGGGCAAGGTCATACAAACAGGCCAAGGTCAGGCACACAGGGCAAGGTCAGACACACAGGGCAAGGTCAGACAAACAGGGCAAGGTCTTGCACACAGGTCAAGGTCATACACACAGGGCAAGGTCATGCACACAGGGCAAGGTCATGCACAGAGGGTAAGGTTCGACACAAAGGGCAAGGTCATACACACAAGGCAAGCACATGTACACAGGGCAAGGTCAGACACACAGGGCAAGGTCAGACACAAAGGGCAAGGTCATGCACACCACAGTGCAAGGTCATACATACAGGGCAAGGACATACACACAGGGCAGGGTCATGTACACAGGGCAAGGTCATACACACAGGGCAGGGTCATGCACACAGGGCAAGGTCATACACACAGGGCAAGATCATACACAGAAGGCAAGGTCATGCACACAGGGCAAGGTCATACACACAGGGCAAGGTCATACATAGTTATCCCTCCCTCCCCCACTTTTTTCTTCCCCTATGTCATGCACACACTAACACACACTCACCCACAGGGTAAGACTGACTGACTCACCACCCCGGAGTGACACTAAGTGACTCACCACCCCGGAGTGACATTAAGTGACTCATCACCCCGGAGTGACTCACCTCCCCAGAGTGACACTAAGTGATTCTCCACCACAGTGGCATTAATTCACCACCCGAGAGAGTGAGACTTCATATTGACACGAGAGAGAGAGAGAGAGAGAGAGACTCACCCCTCCCTCACATCATACTGAATCTCATCAAGACTAATTTCATGAGTGAATGACCTCCTCCCCACCAATTTGAGCGTCATGCACAAGTATGAGAATGAACGAGCCTCCGTCATGCTAACTCTCATGAACACCAATCTAAGTCTGAATGACCCCCATCACCCCCCTACCTCCACCTCTTCCCCCTCACAGTCATAAAGGCTGTGGAGGGGAGGGAGGTAAGTGATGACTGACGCCGTCTTTCTCCAGTCAGTCCTACCTGCCAGTCTTGTGTCATTCTTACTGTCAGGTCTAACCAGTCTATCACGTGTTATATATCAGTATAAATCTATTTATATCACCATTCCAGTCATATATTTATTCTTTACCAATTATTATAACACAATTATATACACTTAACATTAATATAATCCAACCTAGTCATATATATTTATTGTTAAAACTGCAGAATATTTAATCAATAAACCCAAACAGATATATATTTATATTGTCAGTTAATTCAATCAAAATTATATATATACATCCCTTTCATAGACATTGTCAACAGGTACCAGGGAAATCATATACATTTATACAAGGCTGCGGTGGCTTGATGTACATTGTCATGGTAGTCCGCTGTACAACTGACCAACTTAATCATCCCACACTGTTCTGACTATATACTGTAGCTTAGAATTAAAGGACCCCATCCACCTAATTTCACCCCTACTATCAACTACCCCTCCACCTCATTCCTCCCCTCCCACCCACCCACCTGATTCCACCCTTCCAATCCAGCCACCTGATTCCACCCCTCCCATCCACCCACCATATTCCACCCCTCCCACCCAGTAACCAGACCCGTCCACACCACTTCACATACAGAGTCATGAATGTAGACACATGCCTGACCAATGGACCGTTCCTTCCTCTATCACTCTGTCATGCAATCTGTCATCAACACCACCACCCTTTGAGAGTTTGTCAAGCACATCAAGGGCAAATGAGGGAGGGAGAGGTTGTGGGGTGGAGAGAAGAGAGGGAAGAGCAGGAGAGGGGGTGAGAGAGGGTGGGGAAAGGTGAGGAAGAGGGAAGTGGTCCTGAGGGTAAGAGAAAAGAGGGCAAGACCTGAAGGTAGGGGAAGAGGTGGAGGGGAGACGAGTGGAGTGGACCTGATGGTACAGAAAGGGGAAGGGGGGGTAAGAGTAGAGGGGAAGTGGAGAGGGGAAGAGGGAGAGGGGAAGAGGGGGAGGGGAAGAGGGAAGGAGAGGGTCACACAAGTCGCTGGTAATCAATAAGTGTGTCTCACTGTGTATTTTACCAATGGACTTACAAGTGTTGAGGAGGCAGCAGGTTCCCTATAACCCCACCCCACCCCACCCCGACGACCGCCCCACCTCGCCCCGCCCAGACAGCTATCCTACCCTGTTTCGTCCCGTTCACACGACCACCCCACCCCACCCCACCCCACCACTCCGCCCACATCACCCAGGCTCACCTCAGCCACATCGCCAACGTCAAATTAACTGTAGTCGTAAAAACGCCCACGATCGACGTAAGTGCAACCTTAACGACGCCCAATCGACGTGACCGGTGCGTTAACAATGCTCCGGGCGCCATAA
Source organism: Homarus gammarus (assembly GCA_958450375.1). Lineage (NCBI taxonomy): Eukaryota > Metazoa > Arthropoda > Malacostraca > Decapoda > Nephropidae > Homarus > Homarus gammarus. The sequence goes on from CAUDMG010004094.1 coordinate 923,285, forward strand.
CCGGTGCCTTAACGATGTACGGTCGACTAAACCAATGCCTTAGTGACGTACACGGTTGACGTACCGAACTCTGATGGACAAGGAGTGGCCGAACCGGAACTTTAATGGCGTCTGATTTCCATAGTGTGAACTTTACCTGTGAGGACTGGTGGTTAACAGGTGCCATCACAGCGCCATCACCAGCCATACCAGTCAATGACGCCTTCCTTCCACACGCTCACTGTACGACCCTCTCCCCCACCCGGAGTGATGTAGGAAGTTGTATGTTGTACGAACTGAAGGTCAATGAATGTATAAAAGAAGTGATCGATGTTACAAAGTTATATAAATATATATATATATTATATATATATATATATATATATATATTATATATATATATATATATTTTTTTTTTATTTTTTTTTTTTTTTTTCTTTAGTTTAGTGAAAATCCCAAAATGCCTGTGATAATGTTTATCAAGGGTAAATTTTAAATAAGAGGTCAATGTTTACATTATAACGTTTAATAAAGTACAAAGTTTTTTATTTAGAAAAACAAAACCTGTGTTGAAATTCTGGATATTAACGAAATACCTCAACAAATTAATATTAATGTTCTTATCAACAGAAATCCAAGAAATATATAACGCTAATATTTATATAAAGAAGATAAGAAGTTCTTAAAATTATCATTATTATAAATATTTTTATTGTTATACTAAGAAGTTACGAGTCAAAAAAAAAATCTAAACTAAAAGAAAATTTTAATTAATCAGGCAATACCAAAACTTTTAAAAGAATAATAAATGAATAAAAATCAATAAATTCGAGCCAAGTACCAACTCTCGCCAACTGTAGTCTCTTATCTGTCATGACCTCTCACCTCTCACCTTTGACCTGAGTGCCAAAATTTCAGCAGCTCTTATGACTAAACCTAATTCTTAAGACGACACCTGCACAACGTCCTCCCACCTTCCACAATATGGCGTCCTTTGGCTGACGCTGGTCTACCCGGAATCGGACTCGGTACCGTACCCGAATTGCGTACTTAAAACAGCGGGTGTAGATGGGTTCAGTTAGGTCATCTCCGAGGTATGTTAAGTTAGGTTAGGTTAGCTTATATCAGAGGTATTTTAAGTTAGGTTAGTTCTGGTTAGGTTAGGTTAGGATAGGTTAGGTTAGGTTATGTTATGACGTAGGATTAGTTACAAGGTTATCTTCAGGATAAAGTTGGTTTCCTAGAGGAGTGGGAAAAAACCCGTTACATTTAAACACTGGATAAAAAATCAAAACTCGTTCGTACGTCTAAATAAACCTGTTATCCTGAAATTTAGATAAAATATATGTGAAAAAATGAAAAAAAAATTGCCATCTTGAAGCCTGGATAACACACACAGATATACACAAGAGATTGGATCCAATTTTCGACATGGACCCAGGCTAAGAATGTGTTTGTAAAGCCTAAGTTGATTATCCTTAAATTTAGAATCATAAATTACCCTCAATTAGTAGCCTATGTATGGATACAGTGGTAATCCTACAGTCATTATCTCACACCTGGATATAACAGTTATTCTTAAAATGATTTTCCTTCACCTAAAATCAATTATCCTAAAACTTTATGGATAAAGGTGTTATCTTGAGGGCTAAAGTGATCATGCTGGTATCTGGATAAAGGGGTTATCCTGAGAGCGTGGATAACTGAGGGCCTTCGGAGTGGAGTTGTGGTATGGAAGTGTGATGGAGCAGGTGTGGTGGTGGAGAAGGTGTGGTGAAGTAGGTGTGGTGGAGGAGGTGTAGTGAAGTAGGTGTGGTGGAGGAGGTGTGGTGGTGGAGGAGGTGTGGTGGTGGAGAAGGTGTGGTGGTGGAGGAAGTGTAGTGAAGTAGGTGTGGTGGTGGTGGAAGTGTAGTGAAGTAGGTGTGGTGGAGGAGGTGTGGTGGTGGAGAAGGTGTGGTGGTGGAGGAGGTGTAGTGAAGTAGGTGTGGTGGTGGTGGAGGTGTAGTGAAGTAGGTGTGGTGGAGGAGGTGTGGTGGTGGAGGAGGTGTAGTGAAGTAGGTGTGGTGGAGAAGGTGTGGTGGTGGAGGAGGTGTAGTGAAGTAGGTGTGGTGGTGGAGGAGGTGTAGTGAAGTAGGTGTGGTGGAGGAGGTGTGGTGGTGGAGAAGGTGTGGTGGTGGAGGAGGTGTAGTGAAGTAGGTGTGGTGGTGGAGGAAATGTAGTGAAGTAGGTGTGGTGGAGGAGGTGTGGTGGTGGAGAAGGTGTGGTGGTGGAGGAGGTGTAGTGAAGTAGGTGTGGTGGTGGTGGAGGTGTAGTGAAGGAGATGTGGTGGAGGAGGTGTGGTGGTGGAGGAGGTGTAGTGAAGTAGGTGTGGTGGTGGTGGAGGAGGTGTAGTGAAGGAGATGTGGTGGAGGAGGTGTGGTGGTGGAGAAGGTGTGGTGGTGGAGAAAGTATGGTGGAGGAGGAGGTACAGTGAAGGAGGTGTGGTGGAGGAGGTGTGGTGGTGGAGAAGGTGTGGTGGTGGAGAAGGTATGGCAGAGGAGGAGGTGTAGTGAATGAGGTGTGGTGAAGGAGGTGTGGTGGTGGAGAAAGTGTGGTGGTGGAGAAGGTATGGTGGAGGAGGAGGTGTGGTGGAGGAGGTGTGGTGGAGGAGGTGTGGTGATGGAGAAGGTGTGGTGGTGGAGAAGGTATGGCGGAGGAGGAGGTGTGATGGAGAAGGTGTGGTGGTGGAGAAGGTATGGCGGAGGAGGAGGTGTAGTGAAGGAGGTGTGGTGGAGGAAGTGTGGTGGAGGAAGTGTGGTGGAGGAGGAGGTGTAGTGAAGTAGGTGTGGTGGAGGAGGTTTAGTGAAGGAGGCTTGGTGGAGCAGGTGTGATGGTGGTGGAGAAGGTGTAGTGACAGAGGTGTGGTGTTGAAATAGGTGTGGTGTTGAAATAGGTGTGATGTTGAAATAGGTATGGTGGTGGAAGTGTGGTGGTGGTGGAAGAGGCGTGGTGGATGAGGTGTGGTGGTGAAAGAAGTGTGGTGGTGGAAGTGTGGTGGTGGTGGAGGAGGCGTGGTGGATGAGGGGTGGTGGTGAAAGAAGTGTGGTGGTGGAAGTGTGGTGGTGGTGGAGGAGGCGTGGTGTTGGGGGTGTGGTGGTGGAGGGCGACGGTGAGGCGTCTGGGTGTGGTATATAATCATCATGCCGCACCTCCGCCCTCCTACACCAATCACTAGGTAGCAGCAGGGCGAGGGAGGGTAGGAGGAGGGAGGGAGGGTAGGAGGAGAGAAGGAGGGTAGGAGGAGGGAGGGAGGGTAGGAGGAGAGAAGGAGGGTAGGAGGAGGCAGGAGGAATGGGGGAGGGAAGAAGAAAAAGACAAGAGAGAGAGAGAGAGAGAGAGAGAGAGAGAGAGAGAGAGAGAGAGGTTGAAATTCATCAGCCTAGTATTTCCTATACGGACTAAGGGGCCCTTGAATGAAGTACTTAAGAGCCGGATTCTCAGGAACTCTTACGGTAAATTTGATCTTTTTTCAACTAACTTACGGACGATTAAAATAACCCTACCAGCCTACTTTCAATAGTCTCAGCACAGTTACAGCAGCATTTTTTATTACACTGAGTCTTTGAATTTATTTTTTTCCATCCAAGTTGGTACGGTAGAGTCTCAGTATAATATCGACGCCATTTGAGTAAGTCATTTAGGCAGCGAGGAGACAAAAAGGACTTTATAATGCCGTAACTTAGAAAACCACATTGGCGATACCGTGATTGAGGTGTGATGATATAGTGGTTGGATCAGTCAGTCAGTCAGTCAGTCAGTCAGAGAAGAATGTAAGTCAGGAAGGTCAAGGAGGTCAGGGAGGTCAATCAGTCAGTGAAAAATTGTTCGGTCAGTCAGTCAGTCATGGAAGTCAGTCAGGGAGGTCGGTCAGTCAGTCAGACAGTAAGGGAGGTTAGTCAGTCAGTCAGTAGGTCAGGGAGGACGTTCCTAGACCTGATAAGACATGTAACACAAACATCACATAACTAACTGGTGATTACAGTAATAACATTAACGATATTACAGCGTCACGGTCCTCGATATGCAAATTACTTATCATTACACTTAAGTTACATTAAAGATGTCTAAATGAAATGCCACCCAAACAAAAGGTGATTACCATAATGAGGAGGTGTGGGTGTCTGAATTACAGGTGGGTGGGTACATCTTAACAGTGCAGCAGGCGGCGGGCCACGAGTTATGTGTTGTCTGAAGGCAAGACAACATTTACCTAAAACTGTAATTCATAATTTTTACAGTCTTACAGAACCCTAGAGTAGGATTATATAAAAATATCAAAACTATCGCAATTTTTTTACTTTGTTTAATGTATAATATTATAATCACTTGCATTAACACTAAGACAATTTTTAAAGAACCGGTAAAATTTGCCTTAAACAAAACTTTTCATCAACAAAATTTGTCCTATAAGCATATAACACTAATCAACACAATGGTAAGTATCGCAGTGTTCCTCAAGACTGTGTTGAGAAATGGTGCAGTAAAGATGTTCATGTCACAAACAACACACTCCGAGTATTGAGGTGTGTGTGTGTGTGTGTGTGTGTGTGTTTTGTGTGTGTGTGTGTACGATTTTGGCTTCTGTTTAGTGAAATATTAATTAAAGTTGATTACCCACAGGACACACACACACACACACACACACAATCTGCGTGTAAACATACATTTCTCATACATACCCAAGAACTAATTCATGGATACATGTGCTTTTTGTATCCACACAGTACAGTCATGCCCATGCTTATCTATTCGTGTGTAAGCGCCCTGATCTTACACACACACAGAAGAATCACGCACATGTTCACATATTAATTTACACACACACACACACACACACATACACACACACGCACACGCACACACACACACACCTCTCGTGCCCATCCTAGGGACAGACACTCACCTACTCCAGTATTCACGTACACACAAAACAGCACATCATACACACGGGAGAGGCACTATTATGTTTATATATTTAAGTATACGAACGTGTTTCCGCATACACGCGATGGTGCAGGCATGATCATGCACGTATATGTACAGTATGTATACACCCGCTCATACATACATGGTACAGATCCACAGAGGGTGTATATACAGTATCATGAACATACAAACTTTTCCGGATAAATACATGACATTCACTGGTATACATACACAGCCACTGCTCTAATCACTATACACCTGGTCCACACGCACACCTGAATTTACTGGTGGTGAGTGACATGTAAACGACCCCGGATATGTAAAGTGTAAATAAAAAGTTTCAGTACACTCACTCACACGTACAAGAAGTAGTCTCTAATGTACACCGGTGGTTTTAGGTACGTGTACAATTACCTAAAAGAAAAATATATATATATTACACTACTTAGTAAAACACCTACTCAGACTTGACTCTCTCAGGTGGAAGTAAGAAACGTGTTTAGGTTTTATATAAATGTATCTTTAACGCAGATAAAGTTTCAGCCACCTTTAACCTCCAATAGTACAAGTTAATCACATGGGACCAACACTGCCTCACCCCCCCTACTTACACACACCAACTGTCACCATGGAAATAAAACGGGGCCACAATTTCCCCTCAGAATAAATAGGAGAAATACGGGTTATCGGATGCAGATTACGCTGAGTTACGTCTATATATACCAAGTTAAATTGAACAGAAATCCACATCTGTTAGGTTAAGTTACGGTGTTTACAAGATGCCCAACTGGACTAATGGAGAGGTAATATGGTTATTAATGTTTTAGGGACATACTGTATGTACCTAGTGGTCAGATAATCAATAGGGAATAGTCAAAACACACACACACACACAGAGTGAACGAGCTGAATAGACGACAGTACCTGGTGACACTTTACTAGTATTTACAACATGTTAAAATAATGGGGAATTATTTTGTTAATTCCTATATTAGTTTAATACTAGACACGACAATTTCCACAAGTTTTAATAGCGATATTCACCACCATACACACACAAAGCTCATCGCAAAAAAAAAAAAACTATAGATTTTAATTGATTTTATAGTAATACCTGGACTTTTTTTTTACGATGAGACAATAAAAGGCAGGTGTAGTAGCTATTATTATTATGGTACTTAACCCTTCACTCCAGGTAGACACAAAGACAGAGGCAGGTCTATACAATCAGCTTACCTGTAAAGAAAGAAGAAAAATATTAGTTCTCACGTAGTACAAGAAGATATACTAATCAATATAACTTATGATGGTTATTATAAACTACGCCAATCAGTATACAATTATGTAGGGCTTATATCACAGTACACAAGCAAGTATAGCTTAGGTTAGGTTAGGTTAGGTTAGGGTAAATTGGGTTTGGTTAGGTTAGGTTAAGTCATGTAAATTTAGGTTTACCACGTCACCACCAAAAACAATCCATTACCCTAACTAACAAAACTTCCACAAAACAGCAGTGAGAAATTCTAACTAGTCATATCCATAACTATGTCTGGGGTTCACTCAACACTATCATTGGCCAAAGCGAGAAAAAAAAAAGTTGTCGACTCAAGGTAGAAGTATTTATAATGCAGAAGTATCGTGCCGTGGGGAGGAGCTGTGTAGGTGGATGGCGTGTGTGGGGGAGCAGTATCCAAATGAACCTCCCTGCGAGTAATGTGTGTGTGTGTGTGTGTGTAGTGTGTGTGTGTGTGTGTGTGTGTGTGTGTGTGTGTGTGTGGTGTGTAGTGTGTGTGTGTGGTGTGTAGTGTGTGTGTGGTGTGTGTGTGTGTGTGTAGTGTGTGTATGTGTGTGTGTGTAAAAGCAAATGAGGAACCCATTCAGTAAGAAGCTCCCAAATACATACAGTAAAGGCAACAAATTAACACTAGCCTCACATTATTTATACATAGCCCTACACACCAAGAGTATACACGATATAGGTTTGTGTGGTTGTGGTTTATGGTTGTGTGGCTGTAATGTATGGTTGTGTTGTAGGGTTGGAGGTGTGTGGTGAAGGTGTACACTATGTATACATGTGGATAAACCACAACCATACAACAATGCAATCATACTGTATAACCGTACACCACAACCACACAATCATCCACCACAACCATACAACACACAAGCATACACCATAACCACACAACCATACACCACTCAACCATACACACACAGGGTCGGCACCGTACGAGGCACGGGGGAAATATGTGCCGGGCATAAAATAGTGGGAGTAATTCCTGTGAGCTTTGAGGAACTCTGCCCGAGGCCGCATCCGCTATTTTATACGTCCGCTGTGATGCTATCAGGGGGTGATCTGCTCTCAGGAGGGTAGGAGGAGGGAAGGAGGTAAAGTGGAAGGGAAGGAAAAGAGGGAGAGGGTGAAATGGAAAAGGGAAAAAGGGAAGGAGGAGGAGGAGTGGAAAGTAAGGAAAGGGAGATAGAATGGAATGGAAGGAGGGGAGGAAGGGAGGAAAGGAAAGTGGGAAAATGGAAGGAAAGCAGGGCGGAAAGCACAGGGGGGGGGGGGGAGAAGTGGATGAGGGAGAAAGTGGGTTGGAAGGGACTGGGGGGAGGAAGAGTGAATGGGGGGGGGAAGATGGGGTGGAAGGGAAAGAGGAGAGGAAGGGGGATGGGGAAAAATGAAGAGGAAGACACGGAGAGGAGAAGTGGGTGAAGGGAGGGAGACCTAAGTGGAGGACAGTAAGGAGGAAGAGAAAAGAGGAAGAGAAGAGAGGTAACAGTGAGGGGAAAAAGCAAGAGGAAACGAAGAGATGGAGGAAGAAAGAAATCTGTACAGAGAGAGAGAGAGAGAGAGAGAGAGAAGAAGGAGGAGGAGGTATAGAGAAGGAGGATGAGGAGGGGAAGGAGGAGGAGGAGGAGAGACGACACCAACCATGTATCAGAGGACAGGCCAGTCACCAAGCTCTCTCAGCGTAACGGACACACCAGGATAACTCTCCCAGAACTTGTTATTTTAGTCACTTGTTATTTTAGTCACTTGTTATTTTAGTCACTTGTTATCTTAGTCACTTGTTATTTTAGTCACTTGTTATTTTAGTCACTTGTTATCTTAGTCCACTTGTTATTTTAGTCACTTGTTATCTTAGTCACTTGTTATTTTAGTCTACGTTTCCTGATAACATTGTGGGAACGGGTCACGACTATTCTCCTTTAAATAAAAAATAAATAAAAAATATAAAACAAAATAAAAATAAAATAAAATTAATAAATAAACAAATAAATAAATAAAAATATATAAACAAATAAAGGGCTGTACAAGTATTAAATGTGAAGACAGTAGAGAACAATTGACTAAAATATCTGATAATAAAAACATGAGAGAGAGAGAGAGAGAGAGAGAGAGAGAGAGAGAGAGAGAGAGAGAGAGAGAGAGAGAGAGAGAGAGAGGAAACACTGAAAATAAAACCTCTTAAAAGATGAGACAGAGAGGAAAAAAACCGATCATAAACAAGAGATAGAGAAGATACATGAGAAAGAAGGGGGAAAGAGGAAGGAAGAATGGAGGAGGAGGAGGAGGAGGAGTGAAGTGAAATACACAGACGTCAGATGGACTGTTGGAAGACGTAAGGAGGAGGAGAATGTGGGAGAGGAAGACGAAGAGAGAGAGGGAGAGATAAGGAAGAAGAAGAACTGTGACAGGGAGAGGGGGTGGGGGGTGGGTGAGGTAGTGAGGAGGGAGACGGAGGTTAATCAGAGGGGGAGGATGAGAAAGGAGGGAGAGAAGACAAGGGAGGTCAGGGGAAGTGAGAAAGGTAAAAGAGGGAATAAAAATGAAACAGAGGGCTGGGAAAGAAGAAGAGACAGAGTTAAGAGAAACCAGCGGAATGAAACAGGAAGATGCAATAAGAACCAATAAAAATGAAAAGGGAGAAAGGGAGAAACAGAAGTTAACAAAAATGAAAAATGGGAATAAGAGGAAAGGAGAATAATAAAAGGGAGGAGGTAAAGAGAATCCAGAGAAAGGAGGGGGCCGACGAGGAGGAGGAGGAGAAGAAGTATCAGGGAAGGTGAGGAGGCGGAGGAAGAGAGGTTTCAGGGAGGGGGAGAAGGAGGAGGAGGAGGAGGAGAGGTGAGGGGGAGGGGGAGGAGGAGGAGGAGGAGGAGAGGTATCAGGGAGGGGAAGGAGGAGAGATATCAGGGAAGGGGAGGAGGAGGAGGAGAGGTATCAGGAAGGGGGAGGAGGAGGAGAGGTATCAGGGAAGGTGAGGAGGAGGAGGAGGAGGAGGAGAGGTGAGGGGGAGGGGGAGGGGGAGGAGGAGGAGGAGGAGGAGAGGTATCAGGGAGGGGAAGGAGGAGAGATATCAGGGAAGGGGAGGAGGAGGAGGAGGAGGAGGAAGAGAGGTATCAGGGAGGGGGAGAAGGAGGAGGAGGAAAGGTGAGGGGGGAGGAGGAGGAGGAGGAGGAGAGGTATCAGGGAGGAGGAGGAGGAGGGGGAGGAGGAGAGGTATCAGGGAGGGGAGGAGGAGGAGGAGGAGAGGTATCAGGGAGGGGGAAGCAGGCCAACCGGGGAAAATATACGAGGTTTTAGAGATATGGATCATGTAGGGGGTGTGCTCAGTAGGTCAGGGACTAAGGGAGGGGGTGGGGGGGCAGGGGGGAGGGGTCGAGAAATGATGGGAAAAATAAATAAGAAATAAGAGAGAGAGAGAGAGAGAGAGAGAGAGAGAGAGAGAGAGAGAGAGAGAGAGAGAGAGAGAGAGAGAGAGAGAGTATATATAGAAACTGGGGAATAGGTAAGGGCAAAGAATTATTACATAGTAGAGTGTAGAGAAGGGAAAGATGATGATGGAGAGGGAAGGTAAATAGGGAATAGATGTACAGAAAGAAGCGAAGAAAATGATAAATTATGCAGCAGAAACAGACAAACAGACGGAAAGATGGAGGGGGAGAGGGTTAAATAACATGATATATGACATAATTGTACAGTTAACTGAGGAGGAAGAAGACGAGAATAATAATAATATACAAGATTGGGAAGAAACAAACAAAAGTAAAATACATTCATGGAAAGGCGTTGAAGGAAATGATAGGAGGGAGGAGAGAAAGAGGTCCCCCCCACACACCCCCCATCTCTCCCCCACACACACCCCATCTCTCCCCCACACACACCCCATCTCCCCCACACCTCTTTACTCTCTCAAGGCCGTCGGACAAGCGGACCGTTATTGTGTAGTCATTTCCTCACTCCACCTTCACACACACACACACACACACACACACACACACACACACTTGCTATATAATGGGAGTAAGTCTTTTATCGTCACTATCCATCCAGCCTACTGCACTAATAGCCTGCATAACAACTTCGCTCTTGACAAACCTCCACAATGACTAATATAGCGACTAATAACTGGAAATAAACGCCTTAATACACGGACCTCACGGATAAACCTGTAATTTCTATAAATAGCGCAGGATCAATAGAGCCTTTAAGCTGCCAACGCCCACCAGCTGAGTCCCTCGTCCTCCTCTCAATCACTCCACGTATTTATGTTTATATGATAAATGGAACCCGGAGTTAATGGCTCTTACATCATTGATTATTCACAATTAGCTAAAGGTTATAGGTGGTAATATACTGCCTTTAAGGCTTAATTATTCATGTTTTTTTTATGATTATTCATCAACATAGGGTGACCTATTTACAATACTAGTGAGGATTAAATTTTACATAATTACATTATGAATGTCTTGCTAGTTGAACAGCTGCCGCAGCCTGGCCTGCAGCCCAGAAGACGCGTTTTCTCTGTTTCAGGTGATCTGGTTTTCTATGACTGGCGGTGGAGCGGGCTCTGTTATGTCCCAGTAAATTCTATTCCACGCCATATTATACACCCTCACGTGCATATGTTGCTTCCCATACGTCATAACTCTTATACTGACGAATAATATGTACAGTATTTGAGGGAACATGAGGGAACTAAATAATTTACAAGTCGTATGTACTTCCTCCAGTCTTTGCCTGACTTGCCTTATTTAAGTATTCAAGAGTATCGTTTCTTACCAGGTTTCAGAGGACGGAGGAGACACTCTGCTGACAATCAATCTTCCCCCAACTGCCGTACAAAGTTGATTCTAACGTCAAGGCTTCTGTACAGTATTTTAATTCAAGGCGGAATGACAAGTGACCACGCATCAGAGACATAATGTGACCGTCAGTGTTTAACACAGTCCTTCTTGTAGCTTCTTCATCTGGCGCCGGTCCAAACATACACTGATTACCGATGAAGCAATGTGTATATGTCAAGTAGCTGTACGTGATACTTAAAAAAAAATACACACACACACAACTAACACTAAAAATAATAAAATCACGCCGTCCTTCCAACATGTTAAATACGACTTCATCGTGTCAACTGAAAACCCAAACAAAATTACTGAAATCCTGTAGGGTGGAGTGATTGTCTTCCTTGTTTACAGTTCATAAGTAAACAACACCCGCCATGCACCCCCTGTCCACCCTCACGTTAGTCCAGCTAAGACACAACATTTCTAACACCACGTAGGTCTTCTTGGTTAATATTAAGTGTCGATCAAGTTAACTCGGTCCAGGTAAGAGGAGTGAAGTAGTCTATATCTGTTAACTCACCTGGAGAAGTGGGAAGCCTTCTTCAGGTAGGTGATTAACGACACGAGGACGACATCTGGCTTCACCCATCCTTATTCCACCCAATTTTCTTCGGCATCCTCCGGGCATTCCCTCTTCCCTCTTTCCCTTCCCCCCCCCCCCCCCCCCGCTCTAAATCCTTCTTTCCCTCACCTCTTCCTTTCTCTCGCCCCTTTTCTATCCCCTATTCTCCCTTCATCTCCTCCCTTTCCTTACCCTTCTCTCCTTCCAACCTTCACATTCCTCCCTCCGCCCCCCCCTCCCCTCTGGTCTACACTATAAGCCCTCCATTATGGGAGAGAATGTCTCTCTCTCATTTCTAATCATTACCTTTTCTCTTTTTCACTTTCCCTCCCATTCAAGAACTCCCTGCGTCCGTTTTCCCGTCTTTCCCTCCAGTTTTTCCTTCTCACTCTCCCTCTTTTTCCTTTCCCCCCCCCCCTCTTCCTTTCTTCTTCCCTCCCTCCGTCTTCCTCTCCCTTCCTTCCCTCCCTCCGCCTTCCTCTCCCTTCCTCCTCTCCCACACAGTATTGGCCAACCATTATGGAGAAACAAAACAACTCAGACGACCAGGAATTTCCACAAGTTTAATTAAAATTTTGAGGTTCCAGTTGAAGCAAAACCTTATGGCTCTCATTAGCAGTCAACCCCTCCCCCCCCCCCTCCCCCCGTGTACTGCTGTTAACGCTGTATCGCTGTTCTAGCTACTCGTTGTTCTGCTGTGTATCACTAATCAGCCGTTATCGCTAATCTTCTGTTATCACTGATCTCCTGTTAACTTGAATCTAGTGTTATCGCTAATAATTTGTTCTCGTTAGTCCACTGTTAACGCTGTTCTTGTTTCTTTATCGCTGTTCTTCCCACTGTTATTACCCCCACCCTTCTCACTATCGTCATTCACCGGGTTAACTCTTTCATTACGTCTTCATTACAGAGCATAGTTAATTCCTTGTCTTACTGGGCCCCAAGTCCTGATGGACCCCAAGTCCTACTGGACCCTAAATCCTAATGGGCCCTAAGTCCTAATTGTTTCAGCTGAGGCCTATTCGACCCTAGGGATTCACATAACCTTCAATAACTTTCTAATACAAATTGATGTCTTATTTTTGTCTTGATTAAATTATTATGAATATTATTATTATTTCTCTTATGTCATCTTTCTCTTGTACCATTCATGAGGTTATTTATTTTATCCTTATCTTCGCACTTTATTACATTTTATCTCTTAAATTCTCCCTGCTATTCTACACATAGTTAATATTACAAATGAGAATTCAGATATTTTTATTTTTAATCTTAATCGATAGTTATTCATTATTTATTCTATTATTTAAGGTAATTTCGATCTTTTACTCAACACCCAAATACCTTTACCTTAACAATTAGTTCTATATATATATTAATTATTCTAAAGTAAATATAATAATCAATAATTCCTTACAACATAACTCTTATTCTAACGTTAAAGTTTATCAATAATTCCATATGACACACTACTACTACTACTACTACTACTACTACTACTACGACTTACCTTTATCAGTGGCTTCGTATACCTCCATTATCACACAGGTGTTGAGGTCTTTCATTCACACACTTTAATGTAATTCACTCCTGTGTTTAGAATGATCACTTCCACTAATGACCCCACCTGCCGGGAGGAGAGGTCAGGTCACTGTGACTTGGCTTGTGTAAACACTATTAGAGTTAAAACGGCTGTATAAATGGTGAATAGAAGTTATTATTTACACTGTATATAAAAGAGAAAGAAAGACCTTGTGTTATTTATGGAACAGCACAAAGAAAAGGCTGTTATTATCCCTTACTACCCCCCCCCCTTCCCTTCGCTTCCCTTTCTCTCTCCCTTTTCTGCTTCGCTCTCTCATTTTCCACCCCTTCCTCTGCCCCTTCCCTTTCCTACTTTCCTCTCCCCCATGTTTTTATCTGCCTCTCCTCTCACCCCTGGCTCCCTCTCCTCCTCTTCTTCTTTCTCCTTTACCCCTCCAACTCCTCCCCTTCTCTCCCCCCTCCCCTTACTCCTCCCTCCCTCCCTCCCCGTGAATCACTTACATGACAAATTTACACGACGGAAATAACCCAAGGACATGAGGTCTATATGCATCGTCTGCTACTGTTTGTTTCCATTCATTTTTCAGGGTATTATTTACAACTCTCGTCTCCTGTCCTCTAGTAAGGGGGAAACTGGTGCACTTCCTGGACATCCCCCCTCCCCCCCCCCCCCCCAAACCTCCGCTGTGCATGGGTACCTAATTTTCTCAGGTGCCACACGACACAACCCTTAGGACTACTTCATACTTAAGATCTGAGAAAATAAATAAATCGGGAATTATCAGGATCCACACGACACACACCTCAGCACCTACACTGTAAAAAAAAAAATAATCTGAGAAACAAATCTGGGATCGTGAGGGAAGGTGTGTCTCAGATTCCCTTAATTACTCATGTCTTCATTAATGGCTCATCTATCATGCACTAATTACCTCCCCCACCCCCTCCACATCACCCACCACTCTCCTCCCTCCACCCCATCACCCACCACCACTCTCCTTCCCACACCACATCACCCACCACCACTCTCCTCCCCACACCCCATCACCCACCACCACTCTCCTCCCACACCCCATCACCCACCACTCTCCTCCCACACCACATCACCCACCACCACTCTCCTCCCCCACCCCATCACCCACCACTCTCCTCCCACACCCCATCACCCACCACTCTTCTCCCTCCACCCCATCACCCACCACTCTCCTCCCCCACCCCATCACCCACCACTCTCCTCCCCACACCCCATCACCCACCACTCTCCCCCACACCCCATCACCCACCACTCTCCTCCCACACCCCATCACCCACCACTCTCCTCCCCCACCCCATCACCCACCACTCTTCTCCCTCCACCCCATCACCCACCACTCTCCTCCCCACACCCCATCACCCACCACTCTCCTCCCAACACCCCATCACCCACCACTCTCCTCCCCACACCCCATCACCCACCACTCTCCTCGCCACACCCCATCACCCACCACTCTTCTCCCTCCACCCCATCACCCACCACTCTCCTCCCCCACCCCATCACCCACCACTCTCCTCCCCACACCCCATCACCCACCACTCTCCTCCCAACACCCCATCACCCACCACTCTCCTCCCCACACCCCATCACCCACCACTCTCCTCCCCCACCCCATCACCCACCACTCTTCTCCCTCCACCCCATCACCCACCACTCTCCTCCCCACACCCCATCACCCACCACTCTCCTCCCACACCCCATCACCCACCACTCCCTCCCCACACCCCATCACCACCACTCTCCTCGCCACACCCCATCACCCACCACCTCTCCCTCCACCCCATCACCCACCACTCTCCTCCCCACCCCATCACCCACCACACTCCTCCCCCACCCCATCACCCACCACTCTCCTCCCCACACCCCATCAGCCACCACTCTCCTCCCCACACCCCATCACCCACCACTCTCCTCCCCACACCCCATCACCCACCACTCTCCTCCCCACACCCATCACCCACCACTCTCCTCCTCACCCCCATACCCACCACTCTCCTCCCCACACCCCATCACCCACCACTCTCCTCCCACACCCCATCACCCACCACTTCCTCCCCACCCCATCACCCACCACTCTCCTCGCCACACCCCATCACCCACCACTCTTCTCCCTCCACCCCATCACCCACCACTCTCCTCCCCCACCCCATCACCCACCACTCTCCTCCCCACACCCCATCACCCACCACTCTCCTCCCAACACCCCATCACCCACCACTCTCCTCCCCACACCCCATCACCCACCACTCTCCTCCCCACACCCCATCACCCACCAATCTCCCCCCCACACCCCATCACCCACCACCACTCTCCTCCCCACACCCCATCACCCACCACTCTCCTCCCCACACCCCATCACCCACCACCACTTTCCTCCCACACCCCATCACCCACCACCACTCCCCTCCCACACCCCATCACCCACCACTCTTCTCCCTCCACCCCATCACCCACCACTCTCCTCCCCACCCCATAACCCACCACTCTCCTCCCCACACCCCATCACCCACCACTCTCCTCCCCACACCCTATCACCCACCACTTTCCTCCCCACACCCCATCACCCACCACTCTCCTCCCCACACCCCATCACCCACCACTTTCCTCCCCACACCCCATCACCCACCACTCTCCTCCTCACACCCCATCACCCACCACTCTCCTCCCACACCCTATCACCCACCACTCTCCTCCCACACCCCATCACCCACCACTCTCCTCCCCACACCCCATCACCCACCACTCTCCTCCCCACACCCCATCACCCACCACTCTCCTCCCCACACCCCATCACCCACCACTCTCCTCGCCACACCCCATCACCCACCACTCTCCTCCCCACACCCCATCACCCACCACTCTCCTCCCCACACCCCATCACCCACCACTCTCCTCCCACACCCCATCACCCACCACTCTCCTCCCCCACCCCATCACCCACCACTCTCCTCCCCCACCCCATCACCCACCACTCTCCTCCCCCACCCCATCACCCACCACTCTCCTCCCACACCCCATCACCCACCACTCTCCTCCCCACACCCCATCATCCACCACTCTCTTCCCCACACCCCATCACCCACCACTCTCCTCCCCACACCCTATCACTCACCACTCTCCCACACCCCATCACTCACCACTCTCCTCCCCACACCCCATCACCCACCACTCTCCTCCCCACACCCCATCACCCACCACTCTCCTCCCCACACCCCATCACTCACCACTCTTCTCCCACGCCCCATCACCAACTCTCTTATCAATGTACTAAATATAACTTCGAGTACCACTTATATGAGTGTCTTAACAGGTCTCACCCTCACTTTACTTTTTCTACTTTCTTATATCATACAGTAGAGGCGTAAACAAAAACAATAACAACAACAATAACAGCAACAACAACAACAAACAACAACAACAACAATAAAAACAACTACAACATGACGATTAGTTCCAGATCTTCTAACTGGGAGTCAATGCTTATATATTACCTGTCCTTTAAAAGGTTATCTTCATTTACTTACAAACAATCATTTGAGAGAGAGAGAGAGAGAGAGAGAGAGAGAGAGAGAGAGATAATGAAGGTACGAGGCCTCAGTGAACGAGAGCTGGGTAGATACAGCGGGTCAGGGTTGCCTTAGCTGGTAAAATGGGAAGCAGAGAGGAGAGAAGGATGATAGGAAGAAGATAGAAATACCAAATATAAGACTATGATGCAAGACGTACTAATGAACACGAATAACCAAAGAAATACAAACAATATATTACTTATTAAAAAAAATTTAACATTAATATTAAAGGGATGATATAAATAATGACTTTATACTAAAAAAAAAACTCCTCACTTCATTATATCAAAAGCAGGTAATACGAAGGGGAAAAAATATATTCTCATTAGCATGGGTTAGGCGGTGGATCACAGGCAAATACAGCAATACCTCTTTCTAGTACACGATAATGTGGGTCAGCGTACTATACCAGATGTTCAATAATTTACAAGTATTTTTTTTACGGCATTCGATAGTACATGTTCTGTGTTCGATAATACTTGGTACTAGTTTGTTCATTAATTTGTTATTATTAATTTTCGGTGTTCATTATTATTTAGACGTATATTTATATCCGGTGTATAACAATTAGCCACTATGTGTATGTGTGTTCAGTGTTGGATAGTTTGTTTTAATTCTCTGTAATATATTTTTGTTGTTAGTGTAAAATATTGCCAGAGTTTTGAGTATTTATTGACTAAATATCTGCATTTGTTTTTAATTTTAGTTTGGGAAAAATAACAATATTATAATTGATAATTACTTCAACACAACAACAACCAACACACACACATACACACGCACACACACGCTATCATCAGGCAGAGGGGCGCAAAAGGCTCGCTAAATATAGGAGACAAAACAGGAAAATATAAACAAATAATAACAAATGGTCTTCCCGTGAGAGACTTCCTGCCTGGGAGACTAAGAGAGACGATCTATATGGAGACCAAGAGAGGAGATAAAGGATGATAGAAGAGAGAAATAACGCTAAATAAAGGAATTAGTATAAAGGAGTGAGACTGGTAGCTTGGGAATCACATTAACAGCCATGAGTGTTAATTTTATTATTGTCATTATTATTATTATTATTATTATTATTATTATTATTATTATTATTATTATTATCAATCATCATTATAAGTCATAATAATTATCACCACCACCATCATCATCATTAATTATTAGTATCACAATCATTAACTCACATAAGGGACACATCTTTCCTCTAACAACCAGACTATCCAGCCATGTAAAGCTAGGACATGGGTGTGTCCCTATGTCCAATACCAATCACATTATATATATATATATATATATATATATATATATATATATATATATATATATATATATTATATATATATATATATATATATATATATATATGCTGATAACCACCAGGAAAGAAGAAAACACGAAGTTCCCAAGCGCTTTCGTGTAATTCACATCTTCAGGGGTGAGTACACGAAAGCGCTTGGGAACTTCGTGTTTTCTTCTTTCCTGGTGGTTATCAGCATATACCTAGATCACGCGCACCTACAGTGATTTACTTGCATATATATATATATATATATATATGAATAACCAACCCACATGTCCATCACCACTGTTAGAATTATGCAAGGATATGTCCACATGTCCAGTGCCCCATGTAACCAGTACTATATACGGATTCTTCCTATGTCCAATCCCGTGGCAACATAGGATACGCTTCTCCCCATATCCAATGCGGTGTCACTTATCCGTCGTCCCAACACCCATATTAATTCCAGCCCCGTAGGTGCCATAAGGGAGGTACAGTGAACCAGGTGTCATAAGGGAGGTACAGTGAACCAGGTGTCATAAGGGAGGTACAGTGAACCAGGTACCATAAGGGAGGTACAGTGAACCAGGTGCCATAAGGGAGGTACAGTGAGCCAGGTGTCATAAGGGAGGAACTTACAGGTAAAAATGTTAGCAATACTTCCTCCATGTCTCCCCGTAACCTTTCCCATCAACCTCCCTGCCCCACCACCCGTCAAGAACTCGTTACCCCTCCCGTCCGCCCCTTCCCACCCCCCCCCCCCCCGCCCCCATCATTGTTCAGGGGCAGGTAGCACTTTAGTGAATGGCGTGGCAAGTGGAGAGCTGGAGACACTGGCAGGTTCGGGGTGTAGGAACTGTATTAGCTGGGGTCAATCAGAGGCGAGGTGCGGAAGAAGTGGTGATGATGAAGAGGAACTGTAGGGAGGGAAGAGTAAGGGAGAAGGGTGAGGGAAGGGGGAGAGTAAGGGTAGAGAGGTGAGGGAAGAGGGAGAATAAGGGTAGAGAGGTAAGTGGAAGAAGAGACTAGGGGAAAGGGGGGAAAGTAGGAAAAAAGGGGGTGAGAGGAGGGGAAGTAATAGGGAAAGGGTATGAGAGGAGGGGGGGGGGAGTAAGGGAAAAAAGTGACAAGGGAGAGTAAAAGAGAGGGGTGAGGGGAAGGCCAGTTAGGGAAGAGAGAGGGGGCATGAAAAAAAATATCGGACAAGGAAGTGAGGAGGGGAAGGTAAAGAAGAGAGAGAGAGAGAGAGAGAGAGAGAGAGAGAGAGAGAGAGAGAGAGAGAGAAGTGGAGATGGAAGGATAAGAGGAAAATAATGGAGGAAATAATGTAAAAAAGGGGGAGAGGAAAAGGAGTAAGAAGGGATAAGAGGGGAATGGAAAGAAAGACAGTAGATAGGAGGTGAGGGGAGGGGACATAAATAATGTACAAGTATCTGCCACTGCTTCCCCTCCCCTCCCCTCCCTCTCCACCCCCTTGCAGCCCTGAATGCTTGATGGTCATCCACCCACGCCCTCCCTCCCTCCCTCACCCTAGACACTCTCCTTGCCACTCAAGATGTTCCCCCCTCACCTCCCACACAATCCCATAACCAACACCACAGACACTCCCTCACCCTAAGACGATTCCATCACACTCCAGTTATTCCTATCAGGCTCAGAAACTCACCTCGCCCCCTTAAACATTCCTCTTACTAGCTAGAATACCCCTTACCCCTTAGACACTCCCCTTGCTCCTACCCATAACGCTCCCCTTACCCCCCAAAAAGTCACCTCGCCCCCTTAAACATTCCTCTTACTAGCTAGAATACCCCTTACCCCTTAGACACTCCCCTTGCTCCTACCCATAACGCTCCCCTTACCCCCCAAAAAGTCACTTCGCCCCCTTAAACATTCCTCTTACTAGCTAGAATACCCCTTACCCCTTAGACACTCCCCTTGCTCCTACCCATGACGCTCCCCTTACCCCCCAAAAAGTCACCTCGCCCCCTTAAGCATTCCTCTTACTAGCTAGAATACCCCTTACCCCCTAGACAGTCCCCTTGTCCCTACCTATGACGCTCCCCTTACCCCCTAAACGCTGCCCTCATTCCTCCGTCACCCCTCACTCAGATGACCCGTGTGATGAGTTAAATGGTGTCTAAGTTCCCTCTTGGCCACTCAGAACAGGTATATAATGGGTTTAATAAAGCGTGTCTCTCCTAGCCAATCAGAACATGTAAGTAACGGATTAAATGTAGACACACAGAAGAGGTGTACATGCGATGGATTGTTACTTAGTTCCCCCTGGTTACTCAGAACAGGTAAGTGATGGTTTAAAAGATGGATTACCCGCTGGCGACCAAAGTCTGGCCTCGGACTCGACAGCCAACCTTAACTATAAGGCTTTGGCGTAAAACATAGTACCCGATACACACGCACACCCCCGCATGTACACACCCATGCGCATGTACACAAAGAACGAACACACACACACACACACACACACACACACACACACACACACACGTACGTTTTTCACTCACGCAGGTACCTCTCAACCGTCACCTCTACCCTTCAACCCATCCTGCAGCCCTTCAACCCATCCTGCAGCCCTTCAACCCATCAAGAAGCCCTTCAACCCATCCGGCAGCACTTCAACCCATCCGGCAGCCCTTCAACCCATCCTGCAGCCCTTCAACCCATCCTGCAACCCTTCAACCCATCAAGAAGCCCTTCAACCCATCCGGCAGCCCTTCAACCCATCCTGCAGCCCTTCAACCCATCCTGCAGCCCGTCAACCCATCAAGAAGCCCTTCAACCCATCCGGCAGCCCTTCAACCCATCCGGCAGCCCTTCAACCCATCAAGAAGCCCTCCAACCCATACGGCAACTCTTCAACCCATCCGGCAGCCCGTCAACCCATCCTGCAGCCCTTCAACCCATCAAGAAGCCCTTCAACCCATCCTGCAGTCCTTCAACCCATCCTGCAGCCCTTCAACCCATCAAGAAGCCCTTCAACCCATCCTGTAGCCCTTCAACCCATCCTGCAGCCCTTCAACCCATCAAGAAACCCTTCAACCCATCCTGCAGCCCTTCAACCCATCCGGCAGCCCTTCAACCCATCCTGCAGCCCTTCGTCCCATCCTGCAGCCCTTCAACCTATCAAGAAGCCCTTCAACCCATACTGCAGCCCTTCAACCCATCCTGCAGCCCTTCAACCCATCAAGAAACTCTTCAACCCATCCGGCAGCCCTTCAACCCATCCTGCAGCCCTTCAACCCATCAAGAAGCCCTTCAACCCATCCTACAGCCCTTCAACCCATCAAGAAGCACTTCAACCCATCCGGCAGCCCTTCAACCCATCCGGCAGCCCTTCAACCCATCCGGCAGCCCTTCAACCCATCCGGCAGCCCTTCAACCCATCAAGCAGCCCTTCAACCCATCCGGCAGCCCGTCAAACCACCAAGCAGCTCTTCAACCCATCCGGCAGCCCATCAACCTATCCAGCAATTCTTCAATCCATCAGGCAGCCCTTTAACCCATCCGGCAATTCTGCAATCCGTTCGGAAGTTCTTCAACTCATCAGGCAGCCCTTCAATCCATCTGGCGGCCCTTCAACCCATCAAGCAACCCTTCAACCCACCCGGCAGTTCTTCAATCCATCTGGCAGTTCTTCAACTCATCCGGCAGCCCTTCAACCCATCCGGCAGCCCTTCAACCCATTCAGCAGCCCTTCAACCCATCAAGCAGCCCTTCAACCCATCCGGCAGCCCTTCAACCCATGCAGCAGCCCTTCAACCACTCAAGTAGCCCTTCAACCCATCCGGCAGCCCATCAACCCATCCAGCAATTCTTCAATCCATCAGGCAGCCCTTTATCCCATCCGGCAGTTCTTCAATCCGTTCGGCAGCTCTTCAACCCATCCTGCGGCCTTTCAACTCACCAAGAAACCCTTCAAGCCATCCAGCAGCTCTTCAATCCATCCGGCGGCCCTTCATCCCATCCGGCGGCCCTTCAACTCATCAAGCAACACCTCAACCCATCCGGCAGTTCTTCCATCCGCCCCAATGCCTCTTTATCCACCCCACCACATAGTGAACACGTGAACATACAGTTGAACGCCCTACTACACCATGCGAGTGGCGACAACCGAGGTGTGGCACTTGATTGAACGTGCAGGAGGGGAAGGGGTTCAATGCCTGCAAACCCCCCCCCCCCCCCACCTCGCCACGCCCACCACCGTGCCACTAGCGACAACGCACACACACACACGCACACACACACACACACACACAAAACCACTACACTGCAACAAACACCTTCGTTGCTACACACCACCACAGTCCCGTCCCCAATACCACACCAAAAAATAATGTTCCCTGTATCTGTTAACACACACACACACACACACACACACACACACACACACACACACACACACACACACACACACCACCACACTGCCACATACACACACAAACCACACTGCCACACACTACTACACTACCACTACACTACCACACACACACACCACCACACTGCCACACACCACCACACACACACACACACCACCACACTGCCACACACAACACCACCACCACCACACTGCCACACACACCACCACACTGCCACAAACCACCACACTGCCACAAACCACCACACTGCCACACACACCACACACACACACACACCACCACACTGCCACACACACCACCACCACACTGCCACACACACCACGCCACACACACCACCACACTGCCACAAACCACCACACTGCCACACACACCACACTACCACACACACCACCACACTGCCACACACACACACACACACCACCACACTACACACACTGCCACACACACCACCACACTGCCACAAACCACCACACTGCCACACACCACCACACTGCCACACACCACCACACTACCACACAATACCACACTGCCACACACACACACACACCAAACACCACACTGCCACAAACCACCACACTGCCACACACACCACACTACCACACAATACCACACTGCCACACACACCACCACACTGCTCCACACACAACACTACTACACACACACACACACACACACACACACACCACACTGCCACACACACACACCACACTGCCACACGCCACCACACTGCTCCACACACACACACACCACACTGCCACACACACACCACTACACACACACCACCCCACCGCCCCACACAACACCACACTGCCACACACACCCCCACACTGCCACACACACACACACACCACACTGGTCCACACACACACCACACTGCCACACACACACCACCACACTGCCACACACACCACCACACGGCCATACACACCACCACACAGCCACACACACCACCACCACACTGCCACACACATCACACTGCTCCACACACAACACCACACTGCCACACACCACCACACAGCCACACACACCACCACCACCACACTGCCACACACACCACCACACAGCCACACACACCACCACCACACTGCCACACACACCACCACACTGCCACACACACCACCACACACCACACTACCACACACACCACCACAAATAAAATGTCACAATGGTACCCTCTACACCACTGCCGTCAACACATGACTTTCCCTCACCTCTCTGTCCCTCACGTGCTAACTTCGTGACCACTCAACAATGTACACCCCGCCTCCCCCCCTGTCTCCCTCACCACTCACACTTCACCCACACCCGACTCCCTCCCTGTCTCCCTCACCCCTTACACTTCACCCACACCCGCCTCCTTCCCTGTCTCCCTCACCCCTCACACTTCACCCACACCCGCCTCCCTCCCTGTCTCCCTCACACTTCACCCACACCCCGCTTCCCTCCCTCCCTCTACCAGTTGAAGGCAGATAAAGACATTAACTTAAGGTCCAGCTTATCTTTAATATCAACGTAATTGTTGGGAGTCACTTCTTGTGTCGTAGCTTGAACAGACCGAGGACACGTGTTTGTGTATCCTTATTTGTTGATGAATAAATAAAGCAAAATAACTTAAGAGGTTTAGATAGCATAAGTACTTAAAGTAGAGTCTCAGCGGAAGGTCGACGTAATTG
The DNA here is from genome assembly GCA_958450375.1 of Homarus gammarus. Lineage (NCBI taxonomy): Eukaryota > Metazoa > Arthropoda > Malacostraca > Decapoda > Nephropidae > Homarus > Homarus gammarus. The sequence goes on from CAUDMG010004094.1 coordinate 947,426, forward strand.
TGTCTTAGCTGAAATGAATGTTATATGTGCTGTCTATTTTGCATTCTTAGAGGAACAAAAATAACTTTGAAAAGCGTTGAAAATTAGGCCACAAAACTGCATTTCCACGTCTCTCTCCTTCACCTCCCGACAGATCACCAGTGACAGGGAGGTGAACCTGACCCACGAGGTTTAGAAACAAGAGATTAGAATCAGCTCATCATAACCTATTAATCAACCCAACGCAGGCAGAAACCTCCTCTAGGCCCCGGAGCCCAGAAAGCTGTTCCCTCACCACCACCCGGCACTAATGACTGACGCGTGGGCATTATTTTTCGCACTATATTTATTTCCATCGTAATTACATCCAGGCAACAGTCTGATCTTCTCCCCGCACGCTCCCTCGCATGCAGACACCGTGCAACATAAAACAGGTAATTCTCTCATTAGCTGTCCACAATTTACACACCTGTTTTGAGTTGATATAAACAAGAACATGTATTGGAGGTGACTTGGAGGAGGAGGAGGAGGACGGTCCTGAGTCACTCCCAGTCATACACAAACACAACCCGACAGTCTCAGAGTAAACATGTTGTGCACGGCAGGGTATTATTAATCCACTTTTCAACCTGTTGGTCTCTCTCTCTCTCTCTCTCTCTCTCTCTCTCTCTCTCTCTTTGCTTTTTTTCTCACACATTCTCCGTGTTTTTCGCTCACTTTCTCCTCTCACTCCCCACGCCCTCACCACTTCCTGGGGTGAGTAGAGACGAACATAGAAGACTAGCAGGGGGGGGGGGGAGCGGGGAGGCAAAGCTGAGGGAAAGAGGAAGATGATGTTAAGGAGAAAGTGAAGACACGGAAGATGCAGAAGATTTGAGAATAAGACGAGAAAGAAAGAACTCGAATGAAATAAAAAAGAAAAGATTAGATAAGAGAAGAGAAGATCCCGTAAAAGACAGGCGATGACAAGCGTTCAGAGAGAGAGAGAGAGAGAGAGAGAGAGAGAGAGAGAGAGAGAGAGGGGGGGGGGGGACGTCGCAAAACAATCTAATCAAAGGCCGTAGTTGCTGCCAAGGACGTGGTCTCTTACACCAAAGTTAGCCAGACAGATACACAGTCAGGTAATCAACCATCCAACCAGATCAATCACACCAGACAGACAGACCAGAAGGCAAGCCCGGAAATGCCGCAGTGTAGTGAAGACAGCCAGTCTAGTACACACCACCATAATGATCTATTACTACCGCAACACACACGCACACACTCACACACACGCACACACACACGACGCTGTACACCTGGTGGAGGAATAAGTTATGTACGGACCTGTAATAATAAGTCAAGGTGTAGGTCTCTGGAGGTGCCTCAACAAGCAGGTAGTGAGGTGATGTATAATGCAAGAGGACACAGGGCTGCTTACTGCTGGAAGCCACGACACCCTGCTATCACGCTACCTCAGCACACCAAGCAGAACACCCTTCCTCCCTCCCTCACACCTTAACCTCTCACACAAACACCCATCCTCACACCCCCATACTTTGACCCATATCTTTACTCTCTCTCTCTCTCTCTCCGTCTGTCTGTCTGTCTGTCATTCTCACTACTCCCACAGTCAAACACAAACACCATCAGAGAGAGAGAGAGAGAGAGAGGAGTGTTACCTGTGATTACTGCACCCCGTCTTATGATGCCATAATTATTAACTACTCAATAGCGACAATTACTGGCGGTGTTGGTGCGTGTCTAGTGATCACTGTCATTAACTCTAAGGCTAATTTGCTGTCGGTAATTTGCAACAGGTGAAATATATTTTAAAAGTCATATAAAAAGTCATTTAGGTGTATTTATCCATCACACACACTTAGGAAAGGTATTAAGTAACGCCATTTGTGGTTAATGTAATGTTTTTGTTGTTGACTTACCTTTACGGAATATTATTATTATTATTATTATTATTATTATTATTATTATTATTATTATTATTAACAAAAACAACACCATTATTATTATAATCATTGTTTTAAAGTAATATTAAACCCATTATTTTTCTGCCCATAAACATAACAACAATGACCTTGATAATGTTACTTCTCCTCACCCAAACAAATATGACTCATCAGCTGTACATAATGAACCTAGTCATGAACCTTAGTGTCAATATGAATAATAGAACCTTAGTTAATGTATTGGAACCTCTTTAATGGGTTAATACTAAGGGTTCAAAGTTGACATGGTATACACATTAAGGGTTCATATGTAATGTAGCTCCCCAACATACCTGGGTGTTGTATGTGAGTTAAGCTGAGGAATTTAAATGTTGGCATGATACTAATATCGCGCTCAAAAACAGACAGACAGACAGACAGACAGACAGACAGACAGGCAGACAGACAGACAGACAGACAGACAGACAGACAGGCAGGCAGACAGACAGACAGACAGATAGGCATAGTAATTATGGTAAGACTCTCACTATGATGTGTGTTCGTAAATATATATGTATTTTCTAATGTGGATATTATAAATAATATACAAGGAAGTAGTTTTATAACAAATACATTATATGTAGATATAGTTTTTGACAAATTGCAAATACAAAAAACTTTCGTTATTCAGCTTCAGATTAGAGAAGTGTACTAAGAATATTTTATAAGTGAAAAAAAATATATATAACAAGTCTACTGTTTTCATAAGATGTAAGAGTTTCTTTCATTATAGTATTTTGAGTAACTATACAGTAGTTCATGTACGTGAGAGAAGTAACTTTCCAACAATAAGTAGTTTTATAACAAAATTAATTTACTTCAGAGTTAAAATAAGTTTTCAAACTAGTACACTTTATTTAATTACAAAAACATAACAACACATTGAACCATAAAATGTAGCAAAAAGCTTATTAACAAGTACACTCTAGAATGTGAACTATGAAAAAAGGTTTAAAAACAATTACACTTAACGTAAGTAAATGAAATAGATACTCAAAAGTATAACGTTTTCTAACTAAAAAAAAAAACACAAAATCCCAACAAATTATTTTTTCAGATAAAAAGTAAAAATTTATAGTTTTGTAAGTATACTTAAGGTAAAGTGTACCCCCTCACTCACCCCAGCAGGAGCCAACATAAAAAGTGAAAAAGAGCTTATTAATAACATGACAGAAACCCAGGCAGAGGTAATTGTGTGGCAGCACGCTACCTGATACATGTCGCATTATTTCTGCTAATTAACTACCTCCCGCGACCTACTTTGACAAATTAAATATTCTGCTGCTACTGGCGGACTAGCAACTAGGGGTTATGTTGATATTGCTAGTGATATTTACTAACTGACAATGTATAGATCAGCAGTTGTTAAGTTGAACAGTTTCCTGCTATTGACGGACTAGCAAACATTTTCTAGTGACAGACTAGCTATCGAACACTGTGTAGATTAGCTGTGTTAAGTTCAATATTCTCCCGCTATTAACGATCTAGCTAGTAGAACTTACATTAACACTAATACAACCTACATCGACAATACAAACAACCTCCCGCTATTGTAGCAGACACGATATTAACACTATGTCAACTCTCTGTGTTAACTACAACAGTCACCTGCTAGTAGTGGAGAATGTTGAGTAAGGTTGTCGTGATGTATTTCCTACACATATCAACATTTATCTGTTATCGGTGGACCAGCAAACAACCACCACACAACACGAGCTGAGATGATATGCATAAAGAGAATTGCAAAATATAAAATAAATAAATATATAAAATTTATGTGTGATATAAAGAATGAAGGTATGTAAATTGTTTTTATATATTCGTGCGGTATTAATGCATATATGTATACAGTTCAATAATTAATTGAAGTGGCTAGGGAGAGGTGAACGAGGTTAGGTTAGGTTACACGAGTGTAGATGACGTTCAGATTGTTTAGGTCGCACTTCCAGGCTCACACTGCGGCATGTTCTGGACCCATGAACGAACGAACACACACACACAGGAGAGGGAAGTAACGCCTGGCGTGTGTGATCATTACCACCAGGAGGCTAACGAAGGCGCAGCTGTGGGCCATGACCTTGTAACGACGGCGACACCGACTCATCCACTAGACAGTAATGAGGGGAGGGGGAGGGGGGTGTTCACGTCCCACCTCCCATCTTATTGAACAACCTCCTGCCACTGACCGGCGAAGATCATTTCTTTAAGTTAATTTCCATCCATATTATAAGTGATGTTCATTTCCTTCCCTCAATTTCTAATCAAATGATCGACACAGATTGATTGTCTATTTGTTACTCTCAACACTTGATATGAACAGGTGTTAGTATTCAATCATTTATTGTTCCATTGTGTTAATTATATACCATGTCTCCTGACCTCACATGACCGACGGAGGACCCTGTAGTCGAGGGGAAGGAGAGGCGGTAAGAGGTGAAGAGGAAAAGGAAGAGAAGGGTGAAAAAGGGTGAAGAAGAGGAGTGGGGGTAAGGCAAACAAGAGGAGAGAGGGAGTGAAGAGGAGTAGTTTTTTTAACATTAAGCATTCGGTACAGTGTGTCCGGCGCTGTACCCGACAGGCGTCCCGGGCCAGTTATGTATTCACTCCCCATAATTCTGCGCTTACACTATGTATAAACCAATCTATTCATATTCGTCCACATAAATATTGTCCCTAATATCTGAGCACGTTCACCTACACGCTATAAGGGGCGTCACCTACACGCTGTAAAGGGGCGTCACCTACACGCTATAAGGGGCGTCACCTATACGCTATAAGGGGCGTCACCTACACGCTGTAAAGGGGCGTCACCTACACGCTATAAGGGGCGTCACCTACACGCTATAAGGGGCGTCACCTACACGCTGTAAAGGGGCGTCACCTACACGCTGTAAGGGGGCGTCACCTACACGCTGTAAGGGGGCGTCACCTCCACGCTGGACGGGGGCGTCACCTACACGCTGGACGGGGGCGTCACCTACATGCTGTAAGGGGGCGTCACCTACAGTACACCGGTGCGTGACGGGTCCTCGCCTCACCTGCCTCCCTCGTTACTTCTCACCCGTCACTCACCGTCCTCCCCTTCGTGACAGTCACTTAACCGTCTCGAGATCTACCAGGGACGGGGGAAGTTATTTATTAGTAACTTGACAGACGGATGGAAGGTGGATGACAGACGGACGAATTGATAGACAAAGGAACGGACGGAGATAATTACACGGATAAGTGGACAAAACAGACAGAAAGACAAATTGAAGGATGCTTAGCACACACACACACACACACACACACACACACACACACACACACACAAAACCCGTCATCCACAACAACTCACTCCAAATTCCATTATCTTCACTTAACTGGCAACACCTAACTCCTCCTCCTCCTACTCCTCCTCCTCCCTATCAGGTGACCAGGAGCAAGGTGGCCCTCACAGAACATAACCCGACACACTAGCTTCTCATAAGGGTGGAGATAGCGCGTTCTAAAACAAGCCTCCTTCCTCCCCCTCTCTACCCCCCCTCCTCCTCGTACATCCCCTCCCCCTCATCAACCCATCTCTCCCCCCTCGTCAACCCCTCTCTTCCCCCTCCCCCCTCGTACATCCCCTCCTCCCCTCCCCCTCGTCAACCCCTCTCTCTCCCCCTCCCCCCTCGTCAACCCCTCTCTCTCTCCCCCCTCCCCCCTCGTCAACCCCTCCCTCCCCCTCCTCCCTCCCCCTCCTCCCCAACCTGGAATGGATACTTAAGTAAACTTTAGTGGACATCCTACTCGCCAGGGTAGTCAAGCTGAAGCATATCTTCAGCTTTTCAGCAATTACGCTTAGAAAAGTATTCCTGGGGTGTAGATGTGTGTGTTATGTTACTGGGGTGTAGATGTGTGTTATGTTACTGGGGTGTAGATGTGTGTTATGTTACTGGGGTGTAGATGTGTGTTATGTTACTGGGGTGTAGATGTGTGTTATGTTACTGGGGTGTAGATGTGTGTTATGTTACTGGGGTGTAGATGTGTGTTATGTTACTGGGGTGTAGATGTGTGTTATGTTACTGGGGTGTAGATGCGTGTTATGTTACTGGGGTGTAGATGTGTGTTATGTTACTGGGGTGTAGATGTGTGTTATGTTACTGGGGTGTAGATGCGTGTTATGTTACTGGGGTGTAGATGTGTGTTATGTTACTGGGGTGTAGATGTGTGTTATGTTACTGGGGTGTAGATGTGTGTTATGTTACTGGGGTGTAGATGTGTGTTATGTTACTGGGGTGTAGATGTGTGTTAAGTTACTGGGGTGTAGATGTGTGTTATGTTACTGGGGTGTAGATGTGTGTTAAGTTACTGGGGTGTAGATGTGTGTTACGTTACTGGGGTGTAGATGTGTGTTATGTTACTGGGGTGTAGATGAGTGTTATGTTACCGGTGTGGTTAGATTGAATGAAGTTAGGATTAGATTAAAGTTACAGTAGGTTAGGTTAGGTTAGGTTAGGGACAGATTAGGGTGTCACGGGTAGGTTAGGGGAGGATATATCACAGGCAGAAGGATGGAACACGTGAAGGATTGAGTTTTAGGTAAAGAAGGATGTGATGGAGTGAGGTAACAAGGATGACGTAAGGAGAGAATGTGTCTGTGTGTGTGTGTGTGTGTGTGTGTGTGTGTGTGTGTGTGTCAACAATCACAACCCAAAATGGAGACGGTAAGAAAGTTGAGGGAAAAAATATGGCGATTGAATCATAAAGTAATAATTAAATGACAGTCTCAGGCCCACCCCTCCTGTTTGTTTCTTTGATTAAATGGACTAGTACGATGGGGTTCAAACGTTCTGCTGTTTAACGCAAGGCTCAGCCCTTTCAACAGATTGCTTTCACGGTGACCCTTTGAGTGCTGTAGACCGTGAGACATTTGAAAGTTTATCTTATATCTGTAGGCGCACACACACACACACACACACACACACACACACACACACACACACACACACACACACACACACACACACACACATGTTCCATACAAATACATCCTTAAACAAATCGATAAGCACTTTATGCAATCTGAAGTTATGAAATTGCTATCAAAAACATTTCTTGAGATTTTAATCCTTCTCAACCCTCGTTACCAGTACTGCCCACACGTAACACTACCCGTTATCATCCTATCTCCTAACACATATTTCTCACACCTGGCAACAGTGGCGTTCTCTTCCTTCTCCTTCCTCCCCTACACCTGTCTCGCCTTCCTCCTCCTTCCTCCCCTACACCTGTCTCGCCTTCCTCCTCATTCCTTTCCTCACGTCTTGCACCTATCTCACGTTTCTCTCCCTCCCTCCCTGCTCGCGCGTGCACTTCCTCATGTGAGTCACAGCTCCTCAAGTGTAAGACAAACTGACACCTGGCATCCATAAATCAATACTCGTCTCCTCTAACAGGTGCAAGGTGAGTTCTGCTTGAATATAGGGCAGTGTGTCGCCAGCCTCCCCAGATGCCCCCCCCCCTCACTCTTCAATACTCGTAACACTGAGAGTAACAACATCAATGTAACACCGTCAACTGTCTTGATCTTCGGTGTAGTGAAACGGAATCAATAAAATATTTAATCGACAGAGAAGAGAAAAAGGACAAAAATAAAGATAAACTGGAGAAAACAAAAACAGGAAAAGACGGAAAAGGACAGACGTGAATAAGGACGAGGAGAGGAAGATAGTGTCATGCCGGGCGGTGTCAAGAGGCTCGCGCGTGTCAACTTCACGACGGTGCTGGTGGGGCTTGTCGCGGCATCAGGCCGGAGTCGCTTCAATCATCCGCCACTTTGAGAAATTACAAAACGAGATACCTGGAACACCGGGAGATACACACGAGGTCGAGCCTTCCTAAATGGAGAACCCCAAATGGACCATTTTCTGAGCACTGCAACGACCCATTTTTCCATGTGTCAATAACAATTACAACAATATTTGAAAAATATTCGCGCACAGCATTGTGAAATATTCAAACAATTTAAAGGACAATGTTAGGAGAAATAGATAGGGAAAACATAGCTGTGTCGGTCGCTTTTGTAAGAATGTCAGAAATACGGTTTGGTGTTGTGTAGCTGGCAGTGTTGGACAAGACAGTGTTACCCAGCAACACCGTGGCAGCAACACCTCCAGATTTGATGTAGGACAGGTGTGGCTGGCGTGTCCTCGTTGTGTGAGTCCTAAACTCAGCTGTGTAAAGGTAGGGGCGTGTCCTGTCCTCTCTGCCCACGTGACCACCTTTTCCTAATCTATGGGTGTGTCTGGTTCTCTGTTCGTCGTTTTTCCTACATCAATTTTTCAGGCTAGGAGCGTGTCCTTGTCTCCCTCTGTCTTAACTCACTCCCTTAACGGCTCTGGGTCTTGTCTCCTGGTAGCCGTGTGACCGTATATCTCATCTCAAACTATTTTAAGTCTATGAGTGTGTCTATGACCGACGTTAGTTCCTAGACTATGGGCGTGTCCTGTGCTTCAACTTGTCCGCGCCACACACATTCTTACCTCAGCTCTGGGAAGATTATGGGCCTAACCTATTCTCTCCTTCATCACCTCCTCTCGCCTTCCCTCACCCAATCTCTCCCCCCTTCCTTCCCGCACGCGCTCCTTCTACCCTTCCCTCACCACTTTTTCCCTCCTCCCTACCCTCCCTCAGCTACCTGAAGACAAAACTCTTCACGTAACCTCAGCCTCGATGACACTAAAAAACAATATTACATTTACTGAAGTCTTCCACAACATCTCTAACTAGTGCCTCGGTTAACGTATGGAAAGTGAACCCCTGTACAACCCCACACAGAACACTGAGGTGCACACAACCCCTCATTTAATAACGAGAAGTGAACCCTCAGTACTCCTAATCCAGAAGGCTTCGTGTCTCTTTTGTTAAGGTTTATCACTTGTGTGACTCCTGGGGTGTTCTGGTCTTGTTTTTATGGGAGGGCGTCGTTTACTAATGACTAGTAATCAGTTAGGTGAAAGATATGTCCACTTTAAAACCTGACCGCCTGTTTATCACCACCACCATTACTACTACTACTACTACTACTACTACTACTACTAATAATAATAATAATAACACCCGATACAACCCACCCATCCCTCTTATTCATATTATAATGTAAACCTTAAATATGTCTTATTCACTACAACACAACCCTTTATTTTTATCCCGGGTATCAGTCTGTGTGTTTATATCACGGTAGGTCTGACAGTGTTGCCATACGTCGACGTCACAATAAAGTGAAAGTAATTACACGTGGGGGCAAGGTACTAATCCCAGGTCATTACGACAAGTGGTGCTGGCTACACTGGTTCGCACTGCGGCACGCCAACCTCTCCTCCACACAATATAAAACAAATATTGTTCAGTTTTTCTCAATGAAACAACTTAATTGTTACTTTAAGGCATAAACGTAAATCATGTATGAGTTTTAAGGCGAAGAAACACACTTGAGAGTAATGAATATTTTTATGAATGTTTATAAATATTACACAAACGACATTAAGAATTATTGTAGTATAAATTTAATTATCTCTATCGTTGTTTATAAATGACCCTCACAGTACGAAACCACAGAGAATGTTTACTGTTTTTGTGAATGTTAATATATACATTACCACTACGAAACACTATAGTATTCATCATCATCATCATCATCATCATCATCACCAGTACCAATAAACGAACTCAATATCCTTCCGTGGTTAATATATTTCAGTAGAGACTTTAATACGTACTGTTGAGAGTGTGTATAAGGTTAAGAAAAAAAGAGAGCATCGCTAACTCGTATTTATTGAATTACCAGGAGTCGTGTAGGCAGCTATAAAGAAAGCGTTTACCAGGCACGAACGACCACTACCACCACTACCGCTATTACCCGCCCTCCACCACCACTACTCGCCCACTACCACTATTTCCCGCCCTCTACCACCACTACCACCATTGCTCAACCTTTGGGAACATTGTCACCACCAACCCGCTAGTGGAGGGTAGAGAAGAAGAAGGAGGAATGGGAAGAGGAGGAGGATGGGAGGAAGGAGAAATTAGGAAAAGGAGAGAAGGGTGAGGGAGGAGGAAAGGAAGGAGTGGGAGAAACAATAGAGGGAAGTGGTTATTGGGGAAATGAAAACGTGAGAAAATGAGAGAAAATGAAGAACAACAACAGGGGAAACTAACCAAGGAGAACTGAAGAGAAGAGAAGAGAAACAGGAATAATATGACTTAGGAGGGAGAGGGAGGAAGGGTGGAGAAGAGGGAAGAAAACGGTTAGGCAGTTCAGTGTGTGTGTGTGTAAGATAGACGGGGTGCAGGATGAAGGGGCGGTGGGGTGCAGGATGAAGGGGCGGTGGGGTGCAGGATGAGTCGGGGAAAGAGGGAAGGGTGTGAGGTGCGGTTCCAGGGGACTGTCTGGAACAGAAAACTCCTTGGTGGGAAACTCGTGAAATTCCGGTGAGGATAATTAAAGATTCGCCTCACACGATCTTATCAAAAGAGAGGTGGCGTGAGGCTCCTTGCGACCCTCTCAAGTGTGAGGGAGACACCGCCGCCGCTCCTGACCCACCGCTGCCGCTCCTGATCCACCGCCGCTGCCCCTGACCCACCGCCACTCCTGACCCACCGCCACCGCCGCCCCTGACCCACCGCTGCCGCTCCTGACCCACCGCCGCTGCCCCTGACCCACCGCCACCGCCACTCCTGACCCACCGCCACCGCCGCCCCTGACCCACCGCTGTCGCCCCTGACCCTCCATCGCCACTCTTGACCCACCGCCGCCGCCCCTAACCCTCCACCGCCACTCCTGACCCACCGCCGCCGCCCCTGACCCACCGCCGCCGCCCCTGACCCTCCACCGCCACTCCTGACCCACCGCCGCCGCCCCTGACCCTCCACCGCCACTCCTGACCCACCGCCGCCACTCCTGACCCACCGCCGCCGCCCTTGACCCTCCACCCCACTAACAACACTCCAGGCCTCTCAACACTTATCAGCCCTCGTCTCAAGTATGTACTCCACTTATTTACTTATCTACTAACTGCTAGGAGAGGTTATTAGATTTTACTATGAATATTTTCCTTCTTAAACACAACAAAAGATTTTCTTCACACACTTATTAACTCTTTGAGGACGATGGCTTAAGATAAAGCACATGTTGGAGAGTCACCCTAACAAGAGACAGTCACCCTAACAAGAGACAGTCACCCTAACAAGAGACAGTCAACCTAACAAGAGACAGTCACCCTAACAAGAGACAGCCAACCTAACAAGAGACAGTCACCCTAACAAGAGACAGTCACCCTAACGATACAGCCACCCTAACGATACAGCCACCCTAACGAGACAGTCACCCTAACGAGACAGTCACCCTAACGATACAGTCACCCTAACGATACAGTCACCCTAACGAGACAGTCACCCTAACGATACAGCCACCGTAACGAGACAGTCACCCTAACGATACAGCCACCCTAACGAGACAGTCACCCTAACGACACAGTTACCCTAACGATACAGTCACCCTAACGATACAGTCACCCTAACGAGACAGTCACCCTAACGATGTCTTGACTCTCTGAATACGATAACATTGTACACGTTGAAAAAAAACCCACCGTTTCGTGCCAACTCAGATGCACTGATATCAACCTTTATTAAAACAAGTAGACCGACACGTACAGCTAATATGGGTGCGTGCGAGCGAGAGAGAGAGAGAGAGAGAGAGAGAGAGAGAGAGAGAGAGAGAGAGAGAGAGAGAGAGCACACGGACCATAGTTTTGACTCGACTCGCTACATCACTGAATACAAACCACTTCCTTCGTATATATGTGTGTGTGTGTGTGTGTGTGTGTGTGTGTGTGTGTGTCAAAAATATCTCACAAGAACAAAAGCCCTCCTATGAATATGCATCCCAACACGGGTAAAACAGAGACACCAGACCACATACCCCCCCCCCCCCCCCCACTCCCCCACGAAGAACACAACAGCGTCCGGATGTAAAGACCAATGTCATATTTTACAATCTTCCACGCCAGGCCCCACCACACACGACACCATCGCACGTGATAATCGCCTACAACAGAGGTGCTGCTTGAGACGTGAAGGCGCCTAACTCTCCTTTCCACCAACAGAAGCAACGACATTAACAATCTACATCCCCCCCCCCCACAATCCATCCACCTGCTGACAAAAACCACGTGTGATGCGGGAATGAGGTAAGCGGATTGGTCCTAGTTCGCCTTGACGTTCACTGATGTCCTTCCTCATTGGTGCCCTACTCAATCAAACGTACCAATCCAACACACGTAATCTAACCCACCCAGAACTAAATTAACCTATTATTGATAAGAACACTTAAGTGACAACAGACTCAGTATGGACCAATGAGCGCCAGACACGCCCGCAAACGAGTAGATTCTGTCATTTAGCGCCTTGGAAATGTGCTGGTGGAGTGGAGACGATAGGTAGGTAGGTGGAGACGATAGGTAGGTAGGTGGAGGAGACGCAGAGAGAAACGTTTCGTCAATCTGAGTGAAGATTGTGGGTGGTGGATGGAGGGCGAGGTGGTGGGTGAAGGGTGAGGTGGTGGATGGAGGATGAAGTGGTGGATGGAGGGTGTGGGTGGTGGATGGAGGGCGAGGTGGTGGATGGAGGGTGAGGTGGTGGATGGAGGGTGAGGTGGTGGTTGAAGGGTGAGGTGGTGGATGGAGGATGAAGTGGTGGATGGAGGGTAAGGTGGAGGGTGTGGGTGAGTTGGTGGTTGTAAGTGAGGGTGGTGGGTGGAGAGTGTGGGTGAGGTGGTGGGTGGAGGGTGTGGATGGGGTGGTGGGCGGAGACGAGAGTTTCGAAAGAAGAGAGAAAATGGACAACCGAACAAAATATTTCCTCAAGATGACAGCTCAATGGTGTAACCAAGACCCAAGCTCCACCCGACACCACTAAGCAGCACAGCCAATACACTATAGTCCCCAAAACACCACCACTACACTATAGTCCTCCACACCACCACTACACTATAGCCCTCCACACCACCACTTCACTATAGCCCTCCACACCACCACTTCACTATAGATCTCCACACCTCCACTACACTATAGCCCTCCACACCACCACTACACTATAGTCCTCCACACCACCACTACACTATAGCCCTCCACACCACCACTTCACTATAGCCCTCCACACCACCACTTCACTATAGATCTCCACACCACCACTGCACTATAGCCCTCCACACCACCACTATACTATAGCCCTCCACACCACCACTTCACTATAGCCCTCCACACCACCACTACACTATAGCCCTCCATACCACCACTACACTATAGATCTCCACACCACCACTACACTATAGCCCTCCACACCACCACTACACTATAGCCCTCCACACCACCACTACACTATTGCCCTCCACACCACCACTACACTATAGATCTCCACACCACCACTACACTATAGCCCTCCACACCACCACTACACTATAGATCTCCACACCACCACTACACTATAGCCCTCCACACCACCACTACACTATTGCCCTCCACACCACCACTACACTATAGATCTCCACACCACCACTACACTATAGCCCTCCACACCACCACTACACTATAGCCCTCCACACCACCACTACACTATAGCCCTCCACACCACCACTACACTATAGCCCTCCACACCACCACTACACTATAGCCGTCCACACCACCACTACACTATAGCCCTCCACACCACCGCTACACTATAGCCCTCCACACCACCACTACACTATAGCCGTCCACACCACCACTACACTATAGCCCTCCACACCACCACAACACGATAGCCCTCCACACCACCACTACACTATAGCCCTCCACACCACCACTACATCAAGCATTACCTGAGGACTTAACAATAGTCAACAATAAAAACTAATTTTTCCTCCAAAAGACAAAAAGTTGGTAAATATTTTCATGTTTTCTGGCATTAAAGGTGAGGCAGCAGGGAGGAGGAGGCTTCACCCTCAGGGGCCCAGAAAAAGGAGAGACGTTGAGGAGCCACGTCAGACAGCGCCATTGCACCACTAACGACCTGCTCCGCTACTTGACACACCCCAACATGTGCTGACGCCACACAACCAAGGGCGCAAAAACATGACTGACAATATTAGTTCATACCCTGATGTATCTGCTGCGGCAGCTGAGATGACGCTCGGGGGAAAAGAATGTTGAAGTACAAGCACCATACAGTTTAAATATAAGTATATATACAGACCTACACACCAACGTATTTATGAGTCTGTATATGTGTAAATCCCTGCTTAAATTCTTTAATATATATATATATATATATATATATATATATATATATATATATATATATATATATATATATATATATATATATATATACATTTTTTTTTTTTTAGGAACCCTAATGCTCATAAAGTAATAAAAAGAAGGGTAAATACTTTCTCAAAATAATAGTACAGGAAGCAGCAGCTGCTGACCACAAACCCCAGCGGTGAGGGAGTGAAGGTCACCACCATTTATACAACATTAACAGGTCAACATTTCTTATCTAACTAACTCCAGTACTTCGAGGGTCGAGCAGCAACCACAACCAGTCAAACATCCCCACACCCTGATGGACCACAACAACAACAACCAATCAAATATCACTACACACCTACTGTAGAAGGACCACAACAACAACCAATCACACATTACCACACCCAGAAGGACCACAACAACAACCAATCACACATCCCCACACCCAGAAGGACCACAACAACAACCAATCACACATTACCACACCCAGAAGGACAACAACCACAACAACAACCAATCACACATCACTACACACCTACTGTAGAAGGAACACAACAACAACCAATCACACATTACCACACCCAGAAGGACCACAACAACAACCTCTCAAACATCACCACACCCAGAAGGACCACAACAACAACCTCTCAAACATCACCACACAATAGAAATAAACACTTAATTGCCTTGAAGAAATAATCAATGGAAATGGACACTCAATCGACCCGAGGAACCAATGGCTGGAGTCTGACTCTTCGACCGAACACTGTATCTCCACCTTCAGGGTACCGCAGAGGCTTCAGAGAAAGTATCCCACTGATTGGAGGATATGGAGGAGGAGGTGGGAAGTGTCACAGAACCTTGTCAACGACGTACAGTACAAGAGACGGAGAGCCAGAGCGTCATGAGCCTTGGCAGGTCGCCCCGTCTCCACCTGCCTCTGTGTCGCCGCCCACGGAGACACGCACTTGAGCAGCGAGAAGGTTTTGTCTCTTAGGGGGTGAAGACTCATTGACCCTCCAGTGCCCTCCACAACACGGCTCCTCCTCGGATAAGGTCCTGCTCTTCATCCTCTCATGACTAAAATAGAACCATATAGAACAAGACCGCGCACACACACACACACACAAATTAAAAACAAAGTAAAACTAAAAACACTAATATATAACGCGGAACCAAAAGCATATACGTACATTCATACCCTGTATTATTACATGAATTATTTCGTCCGTTAAATATGTATTAGTCATAGTGCAAATATATTTACTGTATCGCTTCTATTTACAGTTATTCCAACTCGGCGGTCAATACTCCCAGTACCTCACTATATATACAGTGACACCGGAAGAACCTACAGTGTTTACAAATGACTTAAACAATCACCATGACAACCACTACAGGCTGTTATACTTTAGGCCCGAGGGGTTGAAAGATTTAAACCTCAATAACATGACCCAAAAAAATAAATACAGCACCGGGAATGAATTGGCACCTCGCTTGAGTGTTACTGAAGTGCTTTGTTTAACGTAGACACAAAGGAGTTGTCATACCTCACCTTGGTAGCCAGCGAGCTAACACAACACACTCATATAAATGTATAAAGTATTTGTATCTGTATAAGTATTTTAAACTATATAAAGTATATGAATCTATATAAAGTACGTATATGTATAAAGTATTTGATTTGTATGAATCATCAGAATCTAAGCGTCTGAGTGTATTTGGATTGAGAACAGAGAAAATCAAATATGGAGAAAATAACAAGAGATGTGTATTTCTCCGGAAAATATACACAAGAAAAAAGTACATTTGTGTATAACTTAAAAAATCCGTACATATAAATATATCATGTGTTAAAAATAGAGAAACGGATAATAACAAGCGCTGTATATTATTTAATTATTCTACACAAGTAAAAAATACAGCTGATAAAAACAGTGTAGCGCATCCATGTAGTGTGTAGAGTAGGTGTACTGTATATTACTTAACAATAAATACATGAAAAAAGTTGACAAAACAGAAACTCGTGTATAACACTTAATGAGTTTATCTTGTGTATACTGTGTATGTGTATAGTGAATGCTTATGTATAAGGAAACAAAATATTCATCATTTGAACTACAATATATATATATATATATATATATATATATATATATATATATATATATATATATATATATATATATATATATATATTATATATATATATATATATATATATTAAGGTTTGTCGCGTTACATTTAAAAATTCCAAATGTACCAGTAAAATATTATATGAGCAGACGGGTACAGGGCGGGTACAGTATACCTCACCTGAGCTGGTGCTAGTAATGGCTGCCGGGACCTACCTGTACCGCACACACCTGCAGCCTGCACCACACCCACACCTGCTGACGGTCCTCAACCTCCCACAACCACACCTCCACCTTTCCCCTGCTCCTCCTCCAACATCTCTCCCTAACCCATCCACTGATCCTTTTATTCCCTCCGGGAAACAACCCTTTTCCCCTCTAACAAACCCCTGTTTACCTCTCTAATCAGTTAACTATCGCCCGTTTGTCCCTCTATCACCTCTAACCTGCACATGTCCTTAATTCCCCTTCCCACCCCAACCTTCTACTGCTGACTAACCCATTCTCCCTGCTCTCAATCCTCCCATCCTACTCTTCCATCCATCCATCCATCCATCCCTAGGTCCCCCCCCCTCCCCCCCCATCTCCGCCGCCGCTATGCAGTACACTTTCGCCGTGTTGAACAAATTCCCCCTGCGGGAGGGAGGGGGGAGGGGTCCGTGGTGTTCACCTGAGCACTAGACACCACCTTGTTAGATCAATAGTGTCTGCCAGTGCTGTACCTGAGGGCTCCCACTTGCCCCCACCTGCCCACCATCCCTCCCTCTCTTTTACCTGCCCGCCCTCCCTCTCTCTCACCTGCCCACCCTCCCTCCCTCTCTCTCACCTGCCCACCCTCAGACCCATCCCCTCACCTGCCCACCCTCCCTCCCTCTCACCTGACCACCCTCCTTCCCTCTCACATGCCCGCCCCCACCTCCCATCCTCTCACCTGCCCACCCTACCCTCCTCACCTGCCCGCCCTCCCTTCCACCCCCTTACCTGCCGACCCTCCCCCCTCTCATCTGCCTTCCTTCCCTCCCTCCCTCCCTCTCACCTACCCACCCGCCCTCTCTCTCACCTGCCCGCCTTATCCTCCGGCATTACCTGCCCACCCTCCTTCACTCTCACCTGCCCTCCCTCCCTCTCTCTCACCTGCCCACCCTCCCTCCAACTCTCCCACCTGCCCACTCTCCCTCCCTTCACCTGCCCCCACTGCCTCCCTCTCTCTCTCATCTCCCCACCCTCCCTCCCTCTCTCTCACCTGCCCACCCTCCTTCCCTCTCACCTGCCCTCCCCCTCTCACCTGCCGCCCGCCCTCCCTCTCTCTCATCTGCCCACCCTCCCTCCCTCTTTCTCACCTGCCCACCCTCCCTCCAACTCTCCCACCTGCCCACTCTCCCTCCCTTCACCTGCCCCCGCTGCCCCCCTCCCCCCTCTCACCTGCCCGCCCTCCCTCCCCCTCTCTCAGTTGCCCGCCCTCCCTCCCTCTCACTTGCCCGTCCTCCCTCCCTCATTCCCTCTCACCTGCCCGCCCTCCCTCCCCCTCTCTCAGTTGCCCGCCCTCCCTCCCCCTCTCTCAGTTGCCCGCCCTCCCTCCCTCCCTCTTTCTCACCTGCCCGCCCTACCTCCCTCTCTCTCAACCGCCCTCCCTCCCTCCCTCTCTCCATTACCTGCCCACCCTCCCTCCCGCTCTCTCAGTTGCCCGCCCTCCCTCCCTCTCACGTGCTCACTCTCCCTCCCTCTCTCTCACCTGCCCGCCCTCCCTCCCTCTCTCTCACCTGCCCGCCCTCCCTCCCTCTCTCTCAAGTGCCCGCTCTCCCTCCCTCTCTCTCACTTGCCGATCCTCCCTCCTCTCACCTGCCCTCCCTCCGTCCTCCTCACCTGTTCGCCCTCCCTCCCTCTCTCTCACCTGCCCCCCCCCTCTCTCAGTTGGGCCCCCTCCCTCCCTCTCACCTGCCCGCCCTCCCTCCCTCTCTCTCACCTGCCCGCCCTCCCTCCCTATCTCTCACCTGCCCCCCCCTCCCTCCCTCTCGCGTGTTGGTAGCACATCAACTCCTCCTTGTTGGCTTGTCGAGGGACGAGAGGGAGTGGTTGTGAGTGTCTGTGAGTGTGGGAGGGAGGGTGTGAGTGTCTGTGAGTGTGGGAGGGAGTTGTGAGTGTCTGTGAGTGTGGGAGGGGGGTGTGAGTGTCTGTGAGTGTGGGAAGGGGTTGTGAGTGTCTGTGAGTGTGGGAGGGGGTTGTGAGTGTCTGTGAGTGTGGGAGGAGGTTGTGAGTGTCTGTGAGTGTGGGAGGAGGTTGTGAGTGTCTGTGAGTGTGGGAGGGGGTTGTTAGTGTCTGTGAGTGTGGGAGGAGGTTGTGAGTGTCTGTGAGTGTGTGAGGAGGTTGTTAGTGTCTGTGAGTGTGTGAGGAGGTTGTTAGTGTCTGTGAGTGTGGGAGGAGGTTGTGAGTGTCTGTGAGTGTGTGAGGAGGTTGTGAGTGTCTGTGAGTGTGGGAGGGGGTTGTGGGTGTCTGTGAGTGTGGGAGGGGGTTGTGGGTGTCTGTGAGTGTGGGAGGGGGTTGTGAGTGTCTGTGAGTGTGTGAGGAGGTTGTTAGTGTGTGTGAGTGTGGGAGGGGGTTGTGGGTGTCTGTGAGTGTGGGAGGGGGTTGTGAGTGTCTGTGAGTGTGTGAGGAGGTTGTTAGTGTGTGTGAGTGTGGGAGGGGGGTGTGTGTCTGTGAGTGTGGGAGGAGGTTGTTAGTGTCTGTGAGTGTAGGAGGAGGTTGTGAGTGTGGGAGGGGGTTGTGAGTGTCTGTGAGTGTGGGAGGGGGGTGTGAGTGTCTGTGAGTGTGGGAGGGGGTTGCGAGTGTCTCTGTGTATGGGAGGGGGATGGTTGTGAGTGTGGGGAAGAGATTGTGTGTGTGGGGGATTGTGAGTGTGTGTGTGTGTGTTGGGGAGGAGATTGTGTTTGTGGGAGGGGGTTGCATATGTGAAGGGGTGTTATAGATAATGTAAGGTTTCGTGTGCCTGTGTGTGTGTTTATAATAATAATAATAATAATAATAATAATAATAATAATAATGATAATAATAATAATAATAATCATAATAATAATAATAATAATAATATTTTCCACTCAATTACGTGCATGCACCCTACAAATGACAGGCGTGCACACACATACTGTACACTGTACATACCCCCAGGTAGTAGAGAGCTACCAAACAGGGTGGTACTGCAGCCTGGGAAGATATTGGCAGCATAATGTGTTGTCTAATGGTAGACCCTGCTGCCATATGGCATCACGAAAATTGTGACCAAGTCCCAGGTTGCTGATCTGACTTTCTGCCTCATTTACACACAATTGCAGGGTCTCAATTGTTTCTCTTATTATTATTATTATTATTATTATTATTATTATTATTAATGTATTATTTTATTTTCAAATTTGTATTTTATTATAAATTTTATTTACTATGAATTATTATTATTATTATAATTATTATTTATTACATTTTCACCCCCCAGGTCTAGATGTAGGCCAGTGACCTGTGCCCAGGTGGGCTAATCCCCGTAAAAAAAAAAAAGAAAAAAAAAAAAAAAAAAAAAAAAAAATATATATATATATATATATATATATATATATATATATATATATATATATATGCTGATAACCACCAGGAAAGAAGAAAACACGAAGTTCCCAAGCGCTTTCGTGTACTCACCCCGAAGATGTGAATTACACGAAAGCGCTTGGGAACTTCGTGTTTTCTTCTTTCCTGGTGGTTATCAGCATATACCTAGATCACGCGCACCTACAGTGATTTACTTGCATATATATATATATATATATATATATATTATATATTATATATATATATATATATATATATATATATATATATACATTTTATGAAAATCCACAATGAAAACGTGGATAAGATAAATCTTGATAAAATCACACGGGAAAAAGGAAACAACGGAGTACCTTAGCTTTCGTCTTTATTCAAGACATCTTCAGAGGCAACTGGATTACATGGACAGAGAGAGGCTTAAATATACAGGGTGACCTAAAAAACATGAGGTCAGGTCAAAATGATGACATCCACTAATCCACACACCAACATCTTGTGTCACAGAAAGACTTCTTGTTGAAGCTAGTTTGATTAAGGAATTAAAATCAATAAACCTTAGTGATGGTCAGTTCAAAACTGATAATATGTTACATAAATTTATTTGTCAGTGGCCCAAGGTTAAAAATGCTTTAAAAACCTTTGATCTAGATGTATGATAGTTATTTTGTGGGCCCCCTTTTTTCTGACCTGACTTGACTAGTCACGACACCACCCTTCTCTTAAGCTCCTCTACGTGTGTGTTGGTGTGTGGATTAGTGGATGTCATCATTTTGACCTGACCTCATGTTTTTTAGGTCACCCTGTATATTTAAGCCTCTCTCTGTCCATGTAATCCAGTTGCCTCTGAAGATGTCTTGAAATAAAGACGAAAGCTAAGGTACTCCGTTGTTTCCTTTTTCCCGTGTGATTTTATCAAGATATATATATATATATATATATATATTATATATATATATATATATATATATATAATATATATATATATATATATATATATATATATATATATATATATATGCAAGTAAATCACTGTAGGTGCGCGTGATCTAGGTATATGCTGATAACCACCAGGAAAGAAGAAAACACGAAGTTCCCAAGCGCTTTCGTGTAATTCACATCTTCAGGGGTGAGTACAGACTAGTCTGTACTCACCCCTGAAGATGTGAATTACACGAAAGCGCTTGGGAACTTCGTGTTTTCTTCTTTCCTGGTGGTTATCAGCATATATATATATATATATATATATATATATATATATATATATAAATATATATATATATATATATATATATATATATATATATATATAAACACACACACACACACACACACACACACACACACACACACACACACACACACAGCCTTAAACAAATCAAGCCTAAGTTTCTTTTTATTCAGTTTAAACTTTTGTGTTGGGTCTGGTGATTTAACAGTGTCGCTCCTGTTATCCCGCTACACCTTGAGGGTATATACACTGTTAACGGCCTTTCAACTGTATTTCTTTTTCCTGTTAACAGAGGTTCCAAGTGTGTGTATGTGATTTTTTTTCCAAACGACTGTTTCCGTTTAAAGGCGAGTTCAACAGGATTCGACATCGACATTTTTTCCGTTGGCAACGGTAATATTCTTTTAACGGATGTCTCATGTTAGTATCACTCTAAATAACAGAAGGTCGGCCATATATTATACCGTGACGATACAATTGGTCAGTTGTTTCCTGTTGTGTGAAGATAAACACTAACCCTTTTGTCTGGACGACTCAAGGAAACACTCCCGTTGCGTTACTAAGCAGAATATGACAACACAACAGAAGTCACTCTCTTTTGTTTTGAAGATGATAAAACAGGACGCTCCTACCCGTTGCCTCCTCCACGACAACAGTAAGTCTCCCGTTGCCTCCTCCACGACAACAGCAAGTCTCCCGTTGCCTCCTCCACGACAACAGCAAGTCTCCCGTTTCCTCCTCCACGACAACAGCAAGTCTCCCGTTGCCTCCTCCACGACAACAGTAAATCTCCCGTTGCCTCCTCCACGACAACAGCAAGTCTCCCGTTGCCTCCTCCACGACAACAGTAAATCTCCCGTTGCCTCCTCCACGACAACAGTAAGTCTCCCGTTGCCTCCTCCACGACAACAGTAAATCTCCCGTTGCCTCCTCCACGACAACAGTAAATCTCCCGTTGCCTCCTCCACGACAACAGCAAGTCTCCCGTTGCCTCCTCCACGACAACAGTAAATCTCCCGTTGCCTCTTCCACGACAACAGCAAGTCTCCCGTTGCCTCCTCCACGACAACAGCAAGTCTCCCGTTGCCTCCTCCACGACAACAGCAAGTCTCCCGTTGCCTCCTCCACGACAACAGCAAGTCTCCCGTTGCCTCCTCCACGACAACAGCAAGTCTCCCGTTGCCTCCTCCACGACAACAGTAAGTCTCCCGTTGCCTCCTCCACGACAACAGCAAGTCTCCCGTTGCCTCCTCCACGACAACAGTAAGTCTCCCGTTGCCTCCTCCACGACAACAGTAAGTCTCCCGTTGCCTCCTCCACGACAACAGCAAGTCTCCCGTTGCCAGGGTAACAAAGATGTCCCGCCATGGCATCAAGGGGTTAAAGTGACTTCGGGATATGAGGATCCAGGGAAGTCTTGAGACAATTTTAAATCTGATGGAAATATTACATGGAGTTTCCCCTTTCCCTCCCTTCCCTTCCTTACCCTTCCCTTCCCCTTCCTCGGTCCATCTCTCCCTCCCCCTTCCTCTGTCCCTCTCTCCTCCTTCTCCATTCTCTCCCTCCATCCCACCCTTCTGCTTCTTCCTTCCTTCCCTTCTTCCTCCCCTCACCTCACCTCCTCCTCCTTGCCTCCCTAACCCCTTTCCTCCACACCCTCCCTCTTTGTCTCTCCTCTCCCCTCCTTTCCCCTTCCTCCTTCCCTCCCTCCTCTATATTGAATCTTTTGTCCAGGTTTCGTTCGCAGTGGCCGACAAAGAAGAGTAAAGAGGAGAAGAGGAGAACAACAACAGCATCAAGAAAGAAGAAAAGGAAGAGGTGGGAAGGATAAAATAAAGGAGAGAGAAGTAAAGATAATTCATCTTTTTTCTCCTCCAATGAAAGAGAGAGAGAGAGAGAGAGAGAGAGAGAGAGAGAGAGAGAGAGAGAGAGAGAGAGAGAGAGAGAGCCCAGTACGGGAACCACATATGCTACCCCTGCAGTGCTGTCAATATAGGCAAAAGTTCTGGCATTACTGCTGAACTCGGGAGGGAGGAGGTGGGGACGGGAGAGAGGAGGAGGAGACGGGGAGAGAGGAGGAAGAGAGAGTGAGGAGGAGGAGGAAGAGGAGGAGGAGGAGGAAGAGGAGGAGGAGGAGGAGGAGGAGGAAGAGGAGGAGGAGGAAGAGAGAGTGAGGGGGAGGAGGAGGAGGAGGAGGAAGAGGAGGAAGAGGAGGAGGAGGAGGAGGAGGAGGAGAAGGAGGAGGAGGAAGAGGAGGAAGAGGAGGAGAAGGAGGAGGAGGAGGAGAGAGAAGGAAGAGAAGGAGAATAATCTTACATAACCGATATGAGTACTGTACAGATATGGTATTTTCTGTAACACCAACGTGGATAATGAACTTTCCACTACCACCATCACTAACATCACCACCACGACCACAACTACCACCATGACCACTATCACAAAAGGTCACTACCATCACCACCACTACCACCATCATTAACATCACCACCACGACCACAACTACCACCATGACCACTATCACAAAAGGTCACTACCATCACCACCACTACTAACATCACTACCTCTATCACCACCACGACCACAACTACCACCATGACCACTATCACAAAAGGTCACTACCATCACCACCACTACCACCATCACTAACATCACCACCACGACCACAACTACCACCATGACCACTATCACAAAAGGTCACTACCATCACCACCACTACTAACATCACTACCTCTATCACCACCACGACCACAACTACCACCATGACCACTATCACAAAAGGTCACTACCATCACCACCACTACTAACAACACTACCTCCATCACCACCACGACCACAACTACCACCATGACCACTATCACAAAAGGTCACTACCATCACCACCACTACTAACATCACTACCTTCATAACCATAACCATCATCACCACCACCACCACCACCACCACCACCACCACCACGACCACCACTATGAGCAGCTGTGTGGTCATCTCCTCCTCCCTCGTATATCAGCTGACGGGAGAAAAGGTGTCGTCAGCGTGTTCCTTCCCTATGGTAATGTTATGAAGATCTCATTGTGTCATCTACATATAGTTTGAATGATGATCCGTCAATTTCACTTCCTTGTGGCTAATGTTTTTTGCATAATCGTGATAAAGACCTTATGTGGGGTAGAAGAGAGAGAGGAGGGGAGGAGAAGATTGGGGGAAGGAGAGGGGAGATGGGGGGAGGATGGAGGGGAGAAGAGTAAAGGAGAAGGGAAAGTGTAAGGGAAGAGAAGGGGATGGAGGGAAGGAGAGGACAAAGGGGAGAAGATGAAACGATGGAGGAGAGAAGAGGAGAGAAGAGCAGTTTATCTCACTTTTGTCATGTTAGGGGAACATAAAACCCTCTCTTTTTTCCTCCTCCCCAGAGAAATTATTACCATTTAACCAACGACAAACTCCCATTGTCTCCCCGCCTACTACTCTCCCCACGAAATTATGTATATAACTCCCCCCACCCCCCTTTCTTCCACAGAGTAAACACTTACCTGAAACTTCCCTTCCTCCCCTGAGATGAAGCCCCCCATGTTTTTCATCCCCAGAGACGACCCCCCCAGAGGCACAATATCTTGCTAAAACCACCAGCGTGTCACACCTTAACACACAGAACTTAATATTCCCCCGAGATACGAAATACACCTATTTTTCCCACTAAACATGTTCTCGTTAAATTACGATGACAGAAGGTCGTTGAACAGCTATTTTGTTCATAATGGGTGTTAGGTACAACTCGTTAGCTGACCATGGGTTAAGGAGACATCTATTATATAACTCGTTCATCTGGCCATAGGTTAACGAGACATGTATCATATAACTCGTTCATCTGGCCATAGGTTAACGAGACATGTATCATATAACTCGTTCATCTGGCCATAGGTAAACGAGACATCTATTATATAACTCGTTCATCTGACCATAGGTTAACGAGACATGTATTATATAACTCGTTCACCTGGCTATAGGTTAACGAGACATGTATCATATAACTCGTTCACCTGACCATAGGTTAACGAGACATGTATTATATCACTCGTTCACCTGACCATAGGTTAACGAGACATGTATCATATAGCTCGTTCACCTGACCATAGGTTAACGAGACATGTATTATATCACTCGTTCACCTGGCCATAGGTTAACGAGACATGTATTATATCACTCGTTCACCTGACCATAGGTTAACGAGACATGTATTATATCACTCGTTCACCTGACCATAGGTTAACGAGACATGTATCATATCACTCGTTCACCTGACCATAGGTTAACGAGACATGTATCATATAACTCGTTCATCAGGCTATAGGTTAACGAGGCAAAGGTTAAATGCACCTTATGATTAACCACACCAACGCTAACCTAACCTAAACTAACCTAACCTAAACTAACCTAACCTAACCTATAATGCTAATTCTGCACTTGAGAGAAGATTAAGGAGAGGTGTATGTATGTATGTATGTATGTATGTATGTATGTATGACGCCGAAAAAATTATTGAAACACTACACAGTCCAGACAGAGTACGTGTGCACTGGGGAGGGGGGGGTTAGGGGTTAGGGGAGGAATGGGAGAGGGAGGGGACGGTGTTTATGATGTCCGTGCAGTAGTTGTACAGGGTAATAACACCTACTGGGACTTATCAACAACAAGGTGTAATGAGAAGACATACGGTAAAAGAGGAAAACTGGAACAAAAAATGAAAAAGACAATGTGTGTGTGTGTGTGTGTGTGTACGGGTGGGTGAGGTAGGAAGGGTAGGAAGTCACACTAGTATATAAAGACCACATGTACACGCTTCAAGTCTTACATATGCATTAGACACACAGCGAAACCCACCGACCGTAATGGCGGGTGAAGGGAAAATTATTACTGCGGAAACTGTTTCTCAAAGAGGTTCTACGAGGAGAAGTTCTGGCTTGCGTGCTGGGGCAGGGGCGTTTGGCAGTTGGAGGCATTTAGGGACGGCAGGGGGGCAGGGGTGGGCGGTAGAGGAAGGCGGTAAGTACGGCAGGGGCTACGGGTGTTTAAGACGTCAGTATATTTAATTTGGGTTAGTCCCGTCTCGAGAAAAATAAAGAGGAGGAAAAGGAGAGGAAAATTACTGTGTGTGTGTGTGCGTGCGTGTGTGTGTGTGTAAATGCGTGTTTGTGTGTATAAAATTCACCAGGTGTACACATCACCAGGTAAAGTTAGCCAAAGGTGCACCGACCCCACCCTGGGTCTCGTGCTCGCAACTTTACCTGGCAACACTTGGTAAAGGAAGGCTGTCTGTAAAGGTGATTGGTGGATCTGTTTTCGACTGTATCACTGTCAGGGTAATTATTAAACAAACTAAAGGTAGAATTTTTTTAATAATAAACTATTCATTGTTATTTAAGGTCAAGAGAAGTTTCCAAATGTTCGTATATTTGTTTAAATTATGAAGAAATTTTGATGTTAATGAATTGGCAACTCAACTACAACCACAGCTGCCCACAAGATTCTCACATCAAATTTTCTTCATAATTTAAACAAATATACGAACATTTGGAAACTTCTCATGACCTTAAATAACAATGAATAGTTTATTATTAAAAAAATTCTACCTTTAGTTTGTTTAATAATTATCCTGACAGTGATACAGTCGAAAACAGATCCACCAATCACCTTTACAGACAGTCTTTCTTTACCAAGTGTTGCCAGGTAAAATTGCCAGCACGAGACCCAGGGTGGGGTCGGTGCATCTTTGGCTGACTGCACATCCTCAACTAGACTCTCTCCAGTGTAAGCAAGGCTAGCGTCAGTCACCAAGAGGCCTGACCCCACATTGTACTCCACCTGGCCATATCACCAACACCTAGCTTACTTCAGCTCTAGGTTAGGTGTGGGATAATGCAGCAAACTGTACGTTACTTTATGTGGTAATATTACTGGAGAATTAGCATGACATTTAATATACTTTATGATTTATTAATTCAACAAATTTGCAAATTCCGTGATTCATTAGATAACACAACAAACTGTGTAGTATTTAGTTTATCTAATCATTTGCTGGAAATATGTACAACCAACAATGAGTGGAATAACAGACATCACAGAGAGCTGTCTGTGAATCAACATAACAGACATTACAGGGAGCTGTTTGTAAATCCACATCGCAGAGAGCTGTCTGTGAATCCACATAACAGACATCACAGAGAGCTGTCTGTGTATCAACATAACAGACATCACAGAGAGCTGTCTGTGAGTCAACATAACAGACATCACAGAGAGCTGTCTGTGAATTCACATAACAGACATCATAGAGAGCTGTCTGTGAATCAACATAACAGAAATTACAGAGAGCTGTCTGTGAATCAACATTACAGAGAGCTGTCTGTGAATCAACACCCACCCTAAGTAAAAACCTTTGTAATATTAATAATAACTCTAACACACACGTCTGTGTGTTAAGAAAAGACTTAGCAAATTAGGTGTAAATTAGGTGGCTCTCTTAGGAACCATTTTCATCCTCTCTCTCTCTCTCTCTCTCTCTCTCTCTCTCTTTCGGTGTGTGTGTTACCCTATCGTACTCACCACTACATCACTGTAACTGACGCCGTTTTACACAACCTCCACACAAATGGGATTCAATCTCAACTTTTTCTTACACAAAAACTTACTCCAAGAATTCGCTTCAATTTACAGAAAGGCTTCAACCGTTGAAAATGCTGAACGAATTGCGGAGGTGGCAAGCCAAACATCGGAAGCTTCGTCGGAATGTCAGGGAAGGTTCGTGAAGACTCCGGGATTGTACTACCAGGAGGAGCCTCAGCTGGGGTTATATGAATCATCGGGTCCGAGTACCGAATCACTAGGTTTGTGTATAGTGTGTGTGTGTGTGTACGTGTATGAATCAGTTTGTACAAAAGAATTATATGTATGATTCATTCAGTTTGGATCTCGATTCGTGTGTACCCGTAAAAATCACTAAACTTGTGTTAAGAATCAAAGAATTGAATCACCAACCATGTTTCACGATTGGAAAATATGAATCGCCAAGATTTTATCACGAATCATCGGTATGAAACACCAAGTGCATATTAACGCCCCAACAAGGTGAACCAAGTATTCACGAAACGAAACATTACGAATCAGTAAACTTTTACTCCGAACCAAAACCCCCACTCACTAATACGAACCAATAAGATTACAATACGAAACATAAAAAAAAAGTAAGTTCGAACTCCACATACCACCAAGTGGAAGCGAATTCTGCAAGACGAACCACTGACAACGAACCCAATCATCGTAACACTGAGCAGCCATCTTTACTATCAGGATCACAAACGACTTGGAAATAACACTTAAAGTTATCAGAAAAAACAACACACATTAACACAGACAATAATACTCAAGTTCATTTAGTTATCATGCACATCATAATCACTTAATATAAAGAAAGAATTTAAGAACTGTTGGATATGCAACTTATTTGTTATAGGGTGTGTTAGTGGTGGCCTCTATACCGTATGAGACAGACAGTAGGAAAAAAGACCAAAACGAGGATTGATGATGGTCGCTACTGACACACAACAAGCGTCTCCTGGTTCTCTTCTCTCCCCATGGTTCTCTTTTCTCTATTCTGGTCTCTCTCTCTCCTCTCCCACTTGCCTCTCTCTCCCCTCTTCTCCCTGGCTGTCTCCTCTCCCCACTCCTTTTGGTTCTCTCTCCTTCCCCCCCTGATTGTCTCTCCTCACCCCCCTGGCTGTCTCTCTTCCCTTTGACTCTCTTCTCTCCCTTGGCTCTTCCCCCAAGCCCATCCGCCTTATCCCTCATCCCTCCCTTGGCCTCCTGAAGTCCCAATCCTCCTTAATCTTTCCTTTAATCTCTCTTTCTTCATCCTATCTTCACTGTCTCTTCCTTCATCCTTCCTTTACTTTTTCTCCTACATCCATCAATTCTCCCCATCATCCCCAGTCCAATCTTGGCTTTCTCCCTCCCTCCCTCCCTCCCACTTCTTTCTCTTATCTCCCTCTTTCTACTTCCCCCAGTTTCCCCCCCCCCTCTCTCTCTCTCTCTCTCTCTACACTACCTCCTTCTCTCCCTCCTCACTTTTCCTCCCCCCAGTGGTCCTTCCTACAGCTGCTGGTCGCCGCAGATAACACCCTCAAGAGTGTGTGTGTGTGTGTGTGTGTGTCATAAAACAATACTAACTCGTTTTCAAAATCCAGCAGTACAACCCCTCGTCCACTAAAACAACAATAAAACGCAAGTTCACTAAATCATCTCGTACTGGCATACGCACTCACGCACGCCGTACACACACACACACACACACACACACACACAAAAGCAACCTATCCTCGTCGACCACCACCTACAGTAACTGCTTCCATGACACAGGTGAACTAGTCTCCTCACACCAGGTGATAGTCAAACTCTGTCTTTGTTCTCAGTGATACAGTTTCGTGACGTCAGCTGCGTTTATAGTTTTCATTTTTTTGTATTTAATTTGTTTTTGTTTTTGTATTTTGCACCAGCCATGACTGGGACCTCCAGCTGATGTTGTTTATGACATCATCATGGTAGTGACGTCATGCTCAGTTGGCCACACCCCTGTACGAGACTCTCTCCCTCCTATTTGTCTTTTTCCTCTTTTTCTCGCATTCTGTGAATCTCTCTCTCTCTCTCTCTCTCTCTCTCTCTCTCTCTCTCTCTTCTTCTTCTTCTTCTTCTTCTCTTCCTCACAGACACACTTTTTATTGTCTGTCTGTCTTTGTTTTTCGTGTTTTTGTCTGTTTGTCTTCCTCTCCCTTTCTTTCTATGACAGTCTTTTAGTATTAGTCTGTCTGTCTGTCTGTCTGTCTGTCTGTCTGTCTGTCTGTCTGTCTGTCTGTCTGTCTGTCTGTCTCTCGTATCCCAACTTTCCTCGACCAACAATTACTGTGATAACACTCCCTACCTCAGCCCTCTCACGTGGTATACTCCCTACCTCAGCCCTCTCACGTGGTATACTCCCTACCTCAGCCCTCTCACGTGGTATAAACTTCCTCCTCCATCACCCCCCCCCCGTGAGGTGAGACAGACTCCTTCCATTCTTCCCAGTAATGAGACACATCCCTCCCTTCCTCTCAGCCAAACCCTACCCGCAAAGCAGACACATTCAGGAATCCCGCGGCAGTACACATGAGAGAGAGAGTCTGGCCCGAGGAAGACAAGTGACAGTCGTCTCTTGACTCTCTGAGATGAGACAGATTCCCTCCTATCATTGAGATAAGGTTGAATCTCTCTCTCTCTCTCTCTCTCACACCAGGGAGGCTTAAAGGGTTTGTTCCCTCCTGAGATGAAAGCCAATCCTATATCTTCTAAATTCAGGAGACGAGCAATTACGCCCACGCCCCTCTCCCACCACGCCCCCCTAGCTCCCTACACGCCTCCCACGTTCTTCATACGTCTCCCACGTTCCCCACACGCCTCCCAAGCACCCTAACACACCTCCCACATTCCTCATACGCCTCCCACGCTCCCTACACGCCCTCCGCGTTCCCCATACGCCTCCCATGTTCCCCAAACGCCTCCCACGCTCTCCCATTTCTCCCCAACTTCAGATATGAGCCAAGACTCCTTGCCAAGTCGACTGCATCCCACCATCACAACGTCTCACCCCCACCGCGTATCTCCTGCACCACGTCCACACAAATTGACAATTAAGAGTGTGGTGGGAGGGATAGTGTGGCGGGCCCTGGAGCTCCTGCATAGCTGTGACACACACACACACACACACACACACACACACACACACACACACACACACGTTCATTCTACTCCACACGAGGGGCCTCCGGCTGGGTCCGTGCGTGAGAGAGAGAGAGAGATACACACTGGTCGACGTCACATGAAGGTCATCTCCCGTCCCGCCATCACATTCATAATAAAGCATCATCCATCAGCAGGGTTGTGACACTGTAGGGCCAGCCAGTAGTTACAGGTTAACTGGCTTCACTGACCTCTAAACAAGACTTTGAATCACCGTATTGATCTATCTCCTTTCTTAATGTGATTAGTGAATTAAAATTACAATAAAATACAATTATAATCAATGTAAATTAAATTACAGTAAATTTAATCACCTTAAATTAAGAATATTTAGGAGTGACTTCACTAAACTCATACAACAGTGAGGATGGACAATAGAAGGCGTCACAAGACTGCTGTGCTTTTTCAGGAGTCCACCCACCTCTCCCTCTCTCCTTTCTTCCTCTCTCTTTCCCTCTCCTCAATCTCTTGCCAACCTCCCATCCCTCTCTTGCCCTCCTACCGTCTCTCTCTCTACCCCCACCTACCCTATCCCTCCTTCTCTCCCTGCTTTCCTCACCCCTCTACTACCCTTCTCCTTCCCTCGCCTGCTGGGCAGAATCTGTGCGTGTGTGCGGATGGACATGTAGCAGAAGCTCCCACGGCCCCGGGATTCAATAGTCATTAGCCAGATAATTAGAGGCTTCAGAAAGCAGTAATTAGCTAGCTAGAGATACTCTTAACCCTGGGAATGACTCACTGTGCTCCACTAACGAAAAATAGTGTGTGTGTGTGTGTGTGTGTGTGTGTGTTCAGTGATAATAACAATAAAGAGATGAAGAGTAAGACCCGAGGCTGGTAAAGATGGAAGAGATTAAAAGAATGGAAGATCATCCCGTTTGGAGTTGGAGTGGAGGGCCGTAGTCGCCAACCCTCAAGACCTGATAATAGCAAAACTTGATTTAATTGATCTTTACAACAGCTGGTAATTACTTGTAGGGGTATCGTGTGTGCTTTTAATGCTGTGTCAATACCCAGGAGAAACCTTTAATACCACGTAAGGTCAAAGCTCTTAACCCCCCCCCCCCCCCACAAATATTTAGTGTTGATTATGGCAGGTGTTTTTCCCCTCACAGTGCCCAGTAACACTTGCTGCTGGGTGTACTGTCTCTTCCTTCATCCTTCCTTCACTCTCTTTTCCTTCATCCTTCCTTCATTTGTTTTAGCGAGATACAAGAATTACTCTATGTTACTCTCTTAGCTGAGGTGAGGTGGCCAAGTGACAGAAGAAGATGAGTGGAAGAAGGAAGTGTGGGAAGAGGGTTGTGAGGTTGTGTGGGGAGGGTTGTGAGGTTGTGTAGGAGGAGGGTTGTCAGGTGTGGGAGGAGGGTTGTGAGGTTGTGTGGGGAGGGTTGTGAGGTTGTGTGGGAGGAGGGTTGTCAGGTGTGGGAGGAGGGTTGTGAGGTTGTGTGGGGAGGGTTGTGAGGTTGTGTGGGAGGAGGGTTGTGAGGTGTGGGAGGAGGGTTGTGAGGTTGTGTGGGGAGGGTTGTGAGGTTGTGTGGGAGGAGGGTTGTCAGGTGTGGGAGGAGGGTTGTGAGGTTGTGTGGGGAGGGTTGTGAGGTTGTGTGGGAGGAGGGTTGTGAGGTTGTGTGGGGAGGGTTGTGAGGTTGTGTGGGAGGAGGGTTGTGAGGTTGTGTGGGAGGAGGGTTGTGAGGTTGTGTGGGGAGGGTTGTGAGGTTGCGTAGGAGGACGGTTGTGAGGTTGTGTGGGAGGAGGGTTATGAGGTTGTGTGGGAGGTGGATTGTGAGGTTGTGAGGGAAGAGGGTTGTGAGGTTGTGTGGGAGGAGAGTTGTGAGGTTGTGTAGGAGGAGGGTTGTGAGGTTGTGTGGGAAGGGTTGTGAGGTTGTGTAGGAGGAGGGTTGTGAGGTTGTGTGGGAAGGGTTGTGAGGTTGTGTAGGAGGAGGGTTGTGAGGTTGTGTAGGAGGAGGGTTGTGAGGTTGTGTGGGAGGAGGGTTGTGAGGTTGTGTGGGGAGGGTTGTGAGGTTGTGTAGGAGGAGGGTTGTGAGGTGTGGGAGGAGGGTTGTGAGGTTGTGTAGGAGGAGGGTTGTGAGGTTGTGTGGGAGGAGGGTTGTGAGGTGTGGGAGGAGGGTTGTGAGGTTGTGTGGGAGGAGGGTTGTGAGGTGTGGGAGGAGGGTTGTGAGGTTGTGTGGGAAGGGTTGTGAAGTTGTGTGGGAAGGGTTGTGAGGTTGTGTAGGAGGAGGGTTGTGAGGTGTGGGAGGAGGGTTGTGAGGTGTGGGAGGTGGGTTGTGAGGTGTGGGAGGAGGGTTGTGAGGTTGTGTGGGAGGAGGGTTGTCAGGAGGTGTGGGAGGAGGGTTGTCAGGTTGTGTGGGGAGGGTTGTGAGGTTGTGTGGGAGGAGGGTTGTGAGGTTGTGTGGGAGGAGGGTTCTCAGGAGGTGTGGGAAGAGGGTTGTCAGGTTGTGTGGGGAGGGTTGTCAGATTGTGTGGGGAGGGTTGTGAGGTTGTATGGGAGGAGGGTTGTGAGGTTGTGTGGGAGGAGGGTTGTGAGGTTGTGTGGGAAGAGGGTTGTCAGGAGGTGTGGGAGGAGGGTTGTCAGGTTGTGTGGGGAGGGTTGTCAGATTGTGTGGGGAGGGTTGTGAGGTTGTGTAGGAGGAGGGTTGTCAGGAGGTGTGGGAGGAGGGTTGTGAGTGGGTGTGGGAGGAGGGTTCTCAGGAGGTGTGGGAAGAGGGTTGTCAGGTTGTGTGGGGAGGGTTGTCAGGTGTGTGGGGAGGGTTGTGAGGTTGTGTGGGAGGAGGGTTGTCAGGAGGTGTGGGAGGAGGGTTGTGTGTGGGTGTGGGAGGAGGGTTGTGATGTTGTGTGGGAGGAGGGTTGTCAGGTTGTGTGGGAAGAGAGTTGTGAGGAGGTGTGGGAGGAGGATTGTGAGGTTGTGTGGGAGGAGGGTTGTCAGGAGGTGTGGGAGGAGGGTTGTCAGGAGGTGTGGGAGGAGGGTTGTGAAGGGGTGTGGGAGGAGAGTTGTGAGGAGGTGTGGGAGGAGGGTTGTCAGGTTGTGTGGGAGGAGGGTTGTCAGGAGGTGTGGGAGGAGGGTTGTCAGGTTGTGTGGGGAGGGTTGTGAGGTTGTGTGGGAGAAGGGTTGTGAGGTTGTGTGGGAGGAGGGTTGTGAGGTTGTGTGGGAGGAGGGTTGTGACGAGGTGTGGGAGGAGGGTTGTCAGGTTGTGTGGGAGGAGAGTTGTGAGGAGGTGTGGGAGGAGGGTTGTGAGGTTGTGTGGGAGGAGGGTTGTCAGGAGGTGTGGGAGGAGGGTTGTCAGGAGGTGTGGGAGGAGCGTTGTCAGGATGTGTGGGAGGAGGGTTGTGAAGGGGTGTGGGAGGAGGGTTGTCAGGAGGTGTGGGAGGAGGGTTGTGAGGTTGTGTGGGAGGAGAGTTGTGAGGTGTGGGAGGAGGGTTGTGAGGTTGTGTGGGAGGAGGGTTGTGAGGTTGTGTGGGAGGAGGGTTGTGAGGAGGTGTGGGAGGAGGGTTGTGAGGAGGTGTGGGAGGAGGGTTGTGAGGAGGTGTGGGAGGAGGGTTGTCAGGTTGTGTGGGAGGTGGGTTGTGAGGTTTTGTGGGAGGAGGGTTGTGAGGTTGTGTGGGAGGAGGGTTGTCAGGTTGTGTGGGGAGGGTTGTCAGGTTGTGTGGGGAGGGTTGTGAGGTTGTGTGGGGAGGGTTGTGAGGTGTGGGAGGAGGGTTGTGAGGTTGTTTGGGAGGAGGGTTGTGAGGTTGTGTGGGGAGGGTTGTGAGGTTGTGTGGGGAGGGTTGTGAGGTTGTGTGGGAGGAGGGTTGTCAGGTGTGGGAGGAGGTTTGTCAGGAGGTGTGGGGAGAAGGGTTGTCAGGAGGTGGGAGGAGGAAAGTGGACACGGCTGCCAGAGAAGACGAAATGAAGAAGGTTGTTAAATAAGTCGAGGTTTTCAGGGACGAAAAAAGATTGTTAGGTGTTATAAAAGCGAGGCGCCGCTGTCATACAAAGAGGTGGAGAATTCACGTCATGCACCCACCAGGACGACCCAAGTACACACCACACACTGGCCAACACAAGCCGAGGCGTAAAAATGTTGTGTGAGGGAGAGGGAGGGAGGGAGGGAATAGCAGCCAGCTTCATACATGAGCTTGTAAGAGCCTCGGCACACTGCTGGTCTGGGTGTTGTTCCTCGTCGTTGTTGTTGTTGTTTTAATGTTATTTCTGCGCTTCAATAACGAAGGTCTTTAAGCCGTGTCATTACTCATACTCGGGGACACACACTCTAGCGGCAGACGGGGGAACTAACACAAGATAAACAGTCGACACGAGATAATTACAGTACAAAGGCATAGAAGATGATGAGTACCAAAAAACACCCCCTACAAAGATAAGTACTATTACTGTAGTGTACTGATAACTGGGTCATGATATTGGGTACAAGGTGGAACAGAGTCAGGGGAATTCATTGTTACAAAAGTGGGACATTTATCCAAGGTATCGTATATAACTGAGCCGCTCCGCCACATTGACCACTATTGACCCGAGCCGAAGCTGCACTGTAAGTAGTCATTGTGAGGAACCAGAGAAAGAGGTCATGTTGTGTGGGGGAGTAGTAGGGGGGGGGGTGGTAGTGGGTGATGGTGATAGTGGTGGTGATAGTGGTATAGTTGATGGTGATGGTGGTAGTGGTGGCAATAGAGGTACAGTATAGTTGGCAGTGGTGGCAATAGTGGTATAGTTAGTATTGGTGGGAATAGTGGTAGTGGGCGGTGGTTATAATAGTGGTATAGTTGATGGTAGTAGTTGATGGTGGTGGTGATAGTGGTGGTAAAAGCGGTAGTGAGGAGGTACCAGCTACTGTACTGAGGAGTAAAAGTTGTTTACAGACCCGCGACAAGAGAGGTGAGGTGGCAAGGTTAAGGCACCCGGCTTCCATGTGTGTGTGTGTGTGTGAGAGAGAGAGAGAGAGAGAGAGAGAGAGAGAGAGAGAGATTGGCCTCCTTAAGAGTTACGGTGTAAATATTCCAGTTATTATCAACATTTATCTCATTCTCTTCCCTTCGATGCTTCTGTTTACATTAAAGACAAGTGGATACGTCATTATGCGTGTGTGTGTGTTTACCTGTGTACATATAAGCACAAGGTATATACGCTTACCTGAACACACACACACACACACACTCACAAACCTCCCTCACCAACACAATTAGATCTATCTATCTATCTATCTATCTATCTATCTATCTATCTAGCTATCATTTCCAAGGACCAAATGAAATATAAAGAAATATTTATAAGGCGGCGTTGTTATCCCTAAGTGTTGGTGGTGATGAGGAGGAACACACCAACACATTACTATAAATATTCACCTTTGATGGTAATATGCACGATAACCGCTGCTGCTGGTTGTTCCCACTGCGGGTAAACTCTCCCACCGCCCCCTCCCACCGCCCACTCCCACCGCCCCCCACAAGGAAAACTGTGGCTTAGTAGCAAATTATACGGTACTGGTAGGATTTCATATTTCATTTTATTTTATTGGACGGAGTTTAAATACAAAAGCTACGTGAGGTTTATGAAAGATTAAAGTGTGTTCCAATTTTAATACGAAGGTTCGGTCAGGTAGATTAAGGTATACATGGACATACATGGACATACTGTGACAAGATTAAAATATATTTTCACTTTTAATACAAAGGTTCTGTGAAATAGATTAGTATATACCGTAATGTTAATACCAAAGATCTGTGAGGTAGAGTAATGTGGTGATAATGCCTATAGTAATATTTTAGTTAGTCATACCTGTAGCTTTAACATACAGTTAATTAATATATCACGTGAATAGAAAAAACAATAATACACATAAAACGATCATTATTTTTACTGTGTCGGATAACTGTTATGTAAAGTACAAAATTATGATAACATAACAGACTCCTTATACTGCTGACTATAATCTTGGTTGAAGATATATTTACGGGAGGTCTTCGTGCCAGTAATTTCTTGCCGCCAAATCAAAAGACTTCATATTACTTAGAATAAAATAAATAAAATTGATAATACCGAGTTAACTATTTTATAATCAAGTAAGTGCAGTGTGCGATATATTAAGAAAAGGGAAATCACCAGTATATAACACAAACATGCTGCCCTCCATACACACACAGCACTAAGACACACCCTATAAGGCACAGCAATAGCCAAGGCTCCACATTAAAGTAAATCAGCCCAGGCTTCATGTTATTTAAACTTGCCGACGTTCACCACCATGATGCCAGCAAGGGAGTGTTCTTCTTCTTTAAAGGAACAAATAACTAGAATCGAGACTAATTTCTGGCCCCTTGAGTCTTTTGCCTACCCACCATCCTCCCTCACCCCTCAGTCACTCTCCCTTCAACCTCGAGGTTTTTCGTATATACAACTTAGGCATAAAAGGCCGCTGATTTATATTGCGAATAGGACTTTTTTTAGCGTGGCTTCTCCGATCTTTTTAAAGTACAACATATATAAAAGAATTTCTGTGATATATTCGTAAAAGGTAAAAGGGTTAGGCAAGGTTGACACAGTTCAGTGAAGCAGAGTAAACACGTGTTAACTTTGCTGTGAGTGAACTTAGTTTCCTTTGAGTTAGTTGACTAAGGTACTGGAAAGTGGTTTTGATTTTGAACTGATCAATTTTATATTACACCTATTGCCTGTTGTTCATGTGGATATCAAGTAATTAATTCATTAAATAATCAATTTATTTTGTGCATTATTATTATTATTATTATTATTATTATTATTATTATTATTATTATTTACTATTTTTATTATTATTAGTAGTAGTAGTATCAATTATAATTAAAATTATTATTATTATCATCATTATTTTAATTATTATCATTACATTATTAGTTTATCAGAGGAAGCAATAATTGCCAAGCCATCACACAATTCTCGTACACACTGGCGGATAATAGTCTCAGTGAGACACACATCAGCTGGTGAAGGAGGAGGGTTGCTATGGTTACCACAAGATAGACCCCACCTTTTAACAGCACGAGGATCGACGCTTCATTAAGAGATCCCAGTTTTTTCTTTACATTTTCGTTTTTTTCTCGCTTTAATCATTACCATGAGTTAACAGTGACGAGATGACCGTCTGTGAGTCACTGGTACTATGATGTTCAATAAATAAATCAATAAATATATATGGGCCAATAGACCCGCTGCAGTTTCCTCCATTCTTTTATATATATATATATATATATATATATATATATATATATATATATATATATATATATATATATATATATATATATATATATATATATATCATATACTGTAGGTAGAGTGATCTCCACCAGTCTGCCAGTATAATATAATACATATGTCAGAGGGGCCATGCAGCAGTAATGTACAAGTCATTAAGGTCAACACTCATTAAGTACATCCACTTATCAACATTGAAATGTCAATTCTTATCAGTGTCGACAGTCGTGGATGACGTAGAGGAAAATAAGGTTCACACGGGTTAGATTTAGTATACTGAACACTTAGTTATAAGTGTGAGTGAGATATGAGTCAATTAGGTGTAATTGACTCTGAGTGTCTCTCTATAGCTTCACTGTTTCATAATAAAGATATTTACGCCCTCACAGACATCCACTAATAAACGATAATAACCAGCGTTTTGTTTCCTTCGACTCTTATGATTATTTTTATTGTTATCTTATAAGGCCCTCTCTTCCCCTCCCCTTCTTTCCTCAACATTCACTGATATCTTATAAGGCTCTCCCCTCCCTTCCCCTTTCCTACCTTCCTTTCCCCTCCCCTACCTTCCGTCCCCCTCACTGTTATCTTTTAAGGCTCTCTCCTCCCTTCCCCTTTCCTACCTTCCTTTCCCCTCCCCTACCTTCCGTCCCCCTCACTGTTATCTTATAAGGCTCTCCCCTCCCTTCCCCTTTCCTACCTTCCTTTCCCCTCCCCTACCTTCCCTTCCCCTCACTGTTATCTTATAAGGCTCTCCCCTCCCCTTCTTCCAGTATGGGTTTTAATTGCCCTACATACAGTAACAAGACTCTGGGCTCAGGACACCGACTGCCCTTTTATGACAGGAGTTTTCTGTATGACGCCAAGAATGTCCTCGTCTTATACCGTGAGTTTATTCCTCCTGCGGCAAGATTTTCCTTCTGAGATAAGACTTGGCCTCTTACGACCACGACTGACTGACTTCCTGCCTCCCTCCTCCAACAGAACTGAGATGGTTATGGTGCCTCAGTTCCGCGTCTCAGTTCCCTCCCCTCTTGTACGGGAAACTCTCTCTCTCTCTCTCTCTCTCTCTCTCTCTCTCTCTCTCTCTCTCTCACTATTAATTAAGGCATAAAGCACAGGTCATCATGGTACAATACACAAGATAGTAATGACTCCCAGCAGCACTGGGTCTTAGCTCTCCTTGTACTACGTTACTTAACTAATAGGCTATTATTCACTTAGGAGCTGCTCGCCTTTTTACCATCCCCCTCATATAATAAATTCTCGCCACAAAATACTTGGAACTTTCTCTCGTTTCCAGTCACATAATACTTATTTTTTTGAGTCGTTCAGAACCATCAGTTATCTGGTCCACAGGATAAAATCTCCCTTGCACTTTGTGAGAGTTCTCTGCTGCTGAGATAAAGTTTCTCTTACAGTTCAGTACTCGCACTTCTTTGTGTGATACGAGAGCTCTGCCGTTCTGTAGATAAGATCATTTTTATCGCATGGGAGTATATGTTTCTGAGATAAGAGTTTTCTTGCAATAAATTAACTTTTATGCTTTCAAGATTTCACCCTTGAAGAAATACTGGGACACACACACACACACACACACACACACACACACACACACACACACACACACACACTCTCTCTCTCTCTCTCTCTCTCTCTCTCTCTCTCTCTCTCTCTCTCTCTCTTGAAGAAACACGTCTCCACTCTTTCGCTCTATTTAATAAACACTGATTCTCTCTCTCTCTCTCTCTCTCTCTCGGACCAGACCAAGACCTCCCTCCTCCCACCCCTCGCCTCTTAATCATGACCTTTTCAGTTCATGCCTCCTAGCCAGCGGGTCAGGAGTCTTTCTTTACTATTGCTGCCAGACTTAGAACCTTCCTCAGCCGGTTTCCTGTACAGTCACCCGTGAATGTTTAACGCTTAGTTCTAGCCTGGGGGTATCCTAGAGTTTGTCTTCTTAGTCGTCGTCCCCATTCTTCCTTCCTTCCTTCTTTCTTTCCTATCTATTCTCCCATACCTTCCTTCCTTCCTTCCATCCTCTTATCTACTCTTCCATATTTAAGTCTTCGTTATCCAATCGATTTATCCAATTACGACAACATATTTCATCCATGTCTTCGTCTCTTCTTCTTCCTAAGTCAGTCTCCGTCTCCTCTATCTACCTCCTCCTCCTCCTCCTCTCTTACTCCCCACCGTAATCCCTCCACCACTTCCAGGCCTTAAGCATACTACAATCTTTCTGCCCTCCTCCTCCTCTTCCTCCTACACCTCTTCTTCCTCCTACTCCTCCTCCTCCTCCTCCTCCTCCTGCTTCATCCACTTCTCTTGCTTCTCACCTCACCTCCGCACCTCTCCTAGTTCATCTGTGTCGCTCTCCATCATTCATTCCTTCCCTCTCCCCCTTCTACCAACCTTACCTCCACTCCTCCAACACTATCAGTTACACCCTACTTCCCTTCCTCCCTCTTTATGGACAAATTTCTCTTCGTTTGCCTTATCACTCCCTCTCTTCCTCCCTTCATTCATTAGTTCCCTCTCCCTCCTCCACGTCATCACCCTCACCTCCTCCTCGTCATCACCCTCACCTCTTCCACGTCATCACCCTCACCTCTTCCACGTCATCACCCTCACCTCTTCCACGTCATCACCCTCACCTCTTCCACGTCAT
The DNA here is from genome assembly GCA_958450375.1 of Homarus gammarus. Lineage (NCBI taxonomy): Eukaryota > Metazoa > Arthropoda > Malacostraca > Decapoda > Nephropidae > Homarus > Homarus gammarus. Next base: position 988,391 of record CAUDMG010004094.1, read on the forward strand.
CACCCTCACCTCCTCCACGTCATCACCCTAACCTCCTCCACGTCATCACCCTCACCTCTTCCACGTCATCACCCTCACCTCCTACACGTCATCACCCTCACCTACGCTGTCTTACCTTGCCTCATCAGTCTCTCTCACTATCAACAACTCTGGCACGTCTAGTGACATTTCACCCACACTATTTCACCCACATTTTCCCCAACATTCAAGGTATATATTTCCCCACACCATCGTTCAAGGTTATTTTTCTCGATGTTTAGGGAATTTTCTCACCCATCCATAATTTTTTCAAGGCCATTTACCCCCACCATACAGAGTTATTTTCCCCATCGAACCACTTAACGTTCAAAAACATACATAAATCTTCACGAAAATTTCCCCACCGTTTAAAGGGCATATACACACTCCTGAGGCTCATTAACACAACTTTCCGTTATTTTTCCCTTTCATTTTGGCAAATTTCCCTAGTATATACTGTTTATAGGTATATTTGCTGCGGAAATTTCCAAGTACTGTATCTATACTTGTCAAAAATATTTTCCAATTTTCCCACCATCACCCACTACCCCCCTCCTCAACCCCACCCATCAACCTCTCCTACCCCACCAACCGACATCTCCTCTCCCCTTCCCCACCAGACAACACCTCCCCTCCCCCACCAACCAACACCTCCCCTGCCCCACCAACCAACACCTCCCTTTCCCCACCAACCAACACCTCCCCCCTTCCCCACCAACCAACACCTCCCATTCCCCACCAACCAACACCTCCCCTCCCCTACCAAACAACCCCTCCTCTCCCCTGCCCACCACTCTCCTCTTCCCTACAAACCAATAACTTCTCCCCTCCACCCACCAATTCCACCCCACCCACCACCCCCCCCTCTCCCCCTGCCCGAGTTAGTCAGTCTGCTGCGGATACTGCTGACCCGAATTCCAGTTCCCCGACAGTCCCTGGCGGCGGCGGCGGCGGGGACGAAGATGGTGGTGGTGGTGGTTGTAAATGGTGGTAGTGGTGGTGGTGGTGACTGCGGCGGCGGTGGCAAGAAGTGGTGGAGGTGATAAGTGGTGGTGGTGATAAGTGGTGGTAGTGGTGGTGATAAGTGGTGGTAGTGGTGGTGGTAGTGGTGGTGATAAGTGGCGGTGGTGGTGGTGGTAAGAAGTGGTGGTGGTGATAAGTGGTGGTGGTGATAAGTGGTGGTGGTAGTGGTGGTGGTGGTGGTGATAAGTGGTGGTAGTGGTGGTGATAAGTTGTGGTAGTGGTGGTAAGAAGTGGTGGTGGTGATAAGTGGTGGTGGTGATAAGTGGTGGTGGTGGTGATAAGTGGTGGTAGTGGTGGTGATAAGTGGTGGTAGTGGTGGTGATAAGTGGTGGTAGTGGTAGTCGTGGTGATAAGTGGTGGTGATAAGTGGTGGTGGTGGTGATAAGTGGTGGTGGTGGTGATAAGTGGTGGTGGTGGTGGTAAGTAGTGTTGCTGGTGATAAGTGGTGGTGGTGGTGGTAAGTAGTGTTGTTGGTGGTAAGTGGTGGTGGTCGTGATAAGTAGTGGTAGTGGTGGTGATAAGTGGTGGTAGTGGTGGTGATAAGTGGTGGTAGTGGTAGTCGTGGTGATAAGTGGTGGTGATAAGTGGTGGTGGTGGTGATAAGTGGTGGTGGTGGTGATAAGTGGTGGTGGTGGTGGTGATAAATGGTGGCGATAAGTGGTGGTGGTGATGGTGACCACTACACATAGGCCTAAATGTACACTAATAATACATACTCTGTACAACGGTGCTACATGTACGTAAACGTTACCACATGGGATACATGAGGCAACTGTATCCTTCAATCCAGTTTATCTGAGTTATCTATGTATCTGTCTATTCATCTACTTTTGTATCTGTCCACCTATCCTACGATATATTTCATTATCCATGTCTCTCTCTCTCTCTCTCTCTCTCTCTAAGGCGACAAACTTCATATCTCCCGGCGACTCCATCAAAGCCTTGGGATGAGAGAGCAATGACTGTCTGTACCAGCCTGTCTGTGTCTGTCTGTACCAAACTGTCTGTGTCTGTCTGTACCTACATCACTCAACTATCTATCTATTTACCTGATTATCTTCCTTCCATATTACCAACCCATGTCAACACTTCTATCTATCGATCTATCTATCTATCTATCTATCTATCTATCTATCTATCCATCTATCTATCTATCTATCTTCCTAATTTTTATCTATTTATCTATTGCTTATCTAACAGGTTGTCTATTTGTCTATCCATTTATCTATCCCTTCGTCTACAAACTTTTCTTTCTACAGTTTAATATATTGAGTAGAGGGAATCGCATACTGACTCATTTATGTAGAGACGAGACGCACCAAATTTTACACTGCTGGTAGACTCACACTAAGGACCTCTGCTGGGAGATTCTCACACTAAGGACCTATGCTGGGAGATTCTCACACTAAGGACCTATGCTGGGAGATTCTCACACTAAGGACCTATGCTGGGAGATTCTCACACTAAGGACCTCGCTGGGGATTCTCACACTAAGGACCTCTGCTGGAGCTCACACTACTACTCTGCTGGAAAATTCTCACACTAAGGACCTCTGCTGGGAGATTCTCACACTAAGGACCTCTGCTGGGAGATTCTCACACTAAGGACCTCTGCTGGGAGATTCTCACACTAAGGACCTCTGCTGGGAGATTCTCACACTAAGGACCTCTGCTGGGAGATTCTCACACTAAGGACCTCTGCTGGAAATTCTCACACTAAGGACCTCTGCTGGGAAATTCTCACACTAAGGACCTCTGCTGGGAGATTCTCACACTAAGGACCTCTGCTGGGAGATTCTCACACTAAGGACCTCTGCTGGTAGACTCACACTAACTACCTCTGCTGGGAAATTCTCACACTAAGGACCTCTGCTGGGAGATTCTCACACTAAGGACCTCTGCTGGGAAATTCTCACACTAAGGACCTCTGCTGGGAAATTCTCACACTAAGGACCTCTGCTGGGAAATTCTCACACTAAGGACCTCTGCTGGGAGATTCTCACACTAAGGACCTCTGCTGGGAGATTCTCACACTAAGGACCTCTGCTGGGAAATTCTCACACTAAGGACCTCTGCTGGGAGATTCTCACACTAAGGACCTCTGCTGGGAAATTCTCACACTAAGGACCTCTGCCGGGAGATTCTCACACTAAGGATCTCTGCTGGGAGATTCTCACACTAAGGACCTCTGCTGGGAGATTCTCACACTAAGGACCTCTGCTGGGAGATTCTCACACTAAGGACCTCTGATGGGAGATTCTCACACTAAGGACCTCTGCTGGGAGATTCTCACACTAAGGACCTCTGCTGGGAGATTCTCACACTGAGGAACTCTGCTGGGAGATTCTCACGCTAAGGAACTCTGCTGGGAGATTCTCACGCTAAGGACCTCTGTTGGGAGATTCTCACGCTAAGGACCTCTGCTGGGAGATTCTCACGCTAAGGACCTCTGCTGGGAGATTCTCACGGTAAGGACCTCTGCTGGAAGATTATCACACTAAGGACCTCTGCTGGAAGATTCTCACGCTAAGGACCTCTGCTGGGAGATTCTCACACTAAGAACCTCTGCTAGGAGATTCTCACACTAAGGACCTCTGCTGGGAGATTCTCACACTAAGAACCTCTGCTAGGAGATTCTCACACTAAGGACCTCTGCTGGGAGATTCTCACACTAAGAACCTCTGCTAGGAGATTTTCACACTAAGGACCTCTGCTGGGAGATTCTCACGCTAAGGACCTCTGCTGGGAGACTCACGCTAAGGACCTCTGCTGGGAGACTCACACTAAGGACCTCTGTTGGGAGACACTAAGGACCTCTGTTGGGAGACACTATGGACCTCTGTATTCCCGGGCACAACGTACGAAGGGGGGAGAGATAGACTCTTATCTCTTAATCTCTTATTCACCAGTGGTATAACGGTTAACACTCACCCTCCCTCGGCCACGATCTGTCCTTAATACAGTGTTGCTGAAGTTGATTGAAACTGAAATGTTTATCTAGTTAAAACTGCATTACATTTTTTATGTTTAATTTATACAAAGGTAAATAATGGCTGTGCTTTTTTTTTAAGAGTAAACTCACCTAAAAGGCGCCCCAAGGCCTCACTCACCTCGAATGCTCCTCACTCACAATTAACCCTCACATAAAACCAAGCCCGGGTCAGACCTCACAGACAACTTCATCACACCGTAACCACACCAAGGCTCCATGGTGATAGAAGGCTGGTGCCTGGCCTTAGTGGGATTTCTTTACAACCTGCCTGATGAGGGGAAATTTCTCCCTCACCATCTTGCCCTCTCTCTCAGTTTCTCCAAGTAGCTCCCCCAGATCTCCCCCAGTACTCCCCAGCCGTTCATTAACTCTCCCCAGAACATATACAGAATACAAAATCGTATCATTCTTCCAAAGAGCATCGCTGTTCTGACACCAATCATTCTCCAATTCAATTTAGAAGGACGACAGAAGACTTGGTCAGAAACAGAAGAATTTTAGTGTAGGTGGTGATGCGAGAGTGTGATTAATCCGCCACGACCCTGACGCCTGTACAGCCTGAGGAACACTGGCCAGGCGCGTCTGGGGAAATCTGCTGCTAAGAACGAATGCAGAAACTTTTTATGTTACAGAAATAATGGTCAGAGTCTTTACAGTGTGTGTGAGCCTAACTTGTTAACATTAGTAGAACTCCCTCACTTACCTCCCCTTCCTCCCTCCCCTCCCCCTTTGTTAACCCTTCCTCTGGCAGGTGTTGAACGGTGCACTGCACACACACACACACACACACACACACACACACACACACACACACATACTATATATATTATCGTTTCACAGTTGAATTTTCTTTTTAGTTCAAAACACAATAACAAAGGAACGAGTTTAATATGTCACTGACTCAATTACGACAAAAATTATCAACATTAATATTATTTTATGTATTCAGGGGACGCACCCACGTGATACAGACTGACACAGTGTGGTAAAGAAATATGACTGACGCACAGTGTAGAACAGAAATATGACTGACACACAGTGTGGAACAGAAATATGACTGACGCACAGTGTGGAACAGAAATATGACTGACACACAGTGTGGAACAGAAATATGACTGACGCACAGTGTGGAACAGAAATATGACTGACACACAGTGTGGAACAGAAATATGACTGACACACAGTGTGGTACAGAAATATGACTGACACACAGTGTGGTAAAGAAATATGACTAACACACAGTGTGGTACAGAAATATGACTGACACACAGTGTGGTAAAGAAATATGACTGACGCACAGTGTAGAACAGAAATATGACTGACACACAGCGTGGAACAGAAATATGACTGACACACAGTGTGGTACAGAAATATGACTGACACACAGTGTGGTATAGAAATATGACTGACACACAGAGTGACACTCCCAAGTGACATTTTTACTGCCTCTCTTGACCTAATTATTCAAAGCGACTTTAAACCATTCTAAAGGGTTAATCCCTTTTGTTATGCAAATCCCCGCCAGCCTCGTTTGTCCAAATGTTTCGCTCCATCTCTACACTCACCTCAAGTCTTAATTTTTTCTTTCTTTTACTTTATTCAGTACCATAACTTAGGTAAACTTACATGACAGGTGAAGCATCTATGAGAGAGGAGGGGGAAGTGGAGGAGGAGGAAGTGGAGGAGGAGAAGGAAGAGGTGGAGGAGGTGGAGAAGGAGGAGGAAGAGGAGAAGAGGAGGAGGAGGAGGAAGAGGAGGAGGAAGTAGAGAAGGGGGAAGAAGAGGAGGTGGGGGAGGAGAAACACAGTGACACCTAACTCTCTTGAGCATCAAAAACACTGACGGAATAAAAAGGATTAATGGATGCTGAGGTCACCAGTCATCATACACTGTCACCTGCTGTACGTCACCACTGCTGGACAATATGGCGCCGGGGGGGGGGGGGGGTTACTTTAGCAGGTGATGACAACAAAGGTTTACTGTCTCAATATACATTCGGGTACTGTGACGTACTGGTGGTGGTGATGGCGTTGGTGATGGTGGTACTGGTGGTACTGGTGGTGGTAATGGTGGTGATGGCGTTGGTGGTGGTGGTACTGGTGGTGATGGTACTGGTGGTGGTGGCGTTGGTGATGGTGGTACTGGTGGTGATGGTACTGGTGGTGGTAATGGTGGTGGCGGTACTGGTGGTGGTGGTACTGGTGGTGGTAATGGTGGTGATAGCGTTGGTGATGGTGGTACTGGTGGTGATGGTGGTACTGGTGGTGGTAATGGTGGTGGTAATGGCGTTGGTGGTGGTGGTACTGGTGGTGGCGGTACTGGTATTGGTGGTGGTAATGGTGATGGTGGAACTGGTAGTGATGGTGGTGGTCATGGTGGTACTGGTGGTGGTGGTGGTGGTGGTGGTACTGTAGTAGTGGTAGTGGTGAAAGTGCCATATTACTAACTCTAAACCCTAAAAGTTGGTTTAATCTGAACTTTCACTACTTACAAGTGTCACTTTCTAATAATGGGTTAATAACATTTACAACTTTTAAAACACATTAAACACTTCCCCCCCCCCTCCCGTCTCTTAAAAACCTTAACCATAATCACCTTTTGTTTTATTTAATCACTTCACTAACCAATTATATCCAACTAACATTTACCTTCTTTATAAAATGTTCTTGTATTAAATTTACCCTAAACCGTAAATGTTTCTTTTTTTTTTAAGTAATTATGTATCATTTCTTCCAATCTATCTCTTACCTCTTCCCTCTACTCCATTATTATCCTTATCATGCTTCTATTCCTCATTTACACGCACCTTTTCTAACCCACCACAACAACTAGCCATTATCCCTCCTCTCCATCCTCCTTTTCCTCCTTCTCTCCTCCTTCCACCGGCCTTCATCTCATCCCTGGCTGGCTGGCTGGCTGGCTGGCTGGCTGGCGGGCTGGCTGGCGGGCTGGCGAGCACAACAACACCCGGTCGTATTTTCCCCGTATAAAAGCCTTTAATCCTGGCCACAGTGTGAAGTAGGTACTGCGACATGCCCCAGGTGACGATAAATCCGGATTCTTGATGGATGAACGAATGTGGATTTGTGGATTCTGACCTCTCTCTCTCTCTCTCTCTCTCTCTCTCTCTCTCTCTCTCTCTCTCTCTAAGGAGGTACATGATCAGCCAATGAGAAATAGCTCACTGAACCTTAACTATGAGACACAACCTGTTAAAACTTTCTGTGAGGAGGTGCAGCAAAGGGGGGGGGAGGGGGCATGGAGGGGAAAGGGAAGGGGGGGGGGAAGACAAGAAAGACAAAGGGGAAGGGTGAGAGGACAAAGATGAGAGTAAAGAGAAGGAGATGAGGAAAAAGAGGAGGAGGACCAGAAAAACTAGGGGAAGGGGGAGGAAAGAGAGGATAAAGGGTAGGGAGGGAGAAAGACGGGATGCAAAGGGATAAGATGAAGGGAAGGAAGGAGTGGAGAAAGGGAAGTGCAAAGGAAAGGAGGGGATAAAGGATTAAAAATAAGATGATTAGGAAAAAGGGGGAATTAGAAGATGGGATAGACGAAGGAATGGGATGGGAAGCAGGGAAAGGATGACGAATAAAGGAGGGAGGGAGAGGGGGGAAGGGAGAAGGAGGGAGGAAGGCTGAAGAGTGAGGGGATGAAAAAGGGAAGGAAAGGGAAGAAGAAGACGACAAAGCGGGAGGGGCGGAATGGAGAGAAGAGAAAGGGGCTGTAAGAGGAGGAAAAGGAAGAGGAAGTGTAAAAAGAAGGACAAGAAGATTAAAAAAGGAGAAATGAGGTAATGGAGGATATGGGAGAGAAGGGGAAGAAAGAAAGGAAAAACGGATAGGAAAGAGAATGGAAGGGAGGCGAGGAGTGAGAGGGAAGAGGCTAAGGAGTAAGGAGTAAGGAGAGAGAGAGAGAGAGAGAGAGAGAGAGAGAGAGAGAGACTCATACATAGGGACATACACAGACATACATATACAGTCAAACTTACATACATAGGAAAAATACATACATATATATTTACATACATACGAGGAACAAACACTCACTTATATAAATAAACATACACATACATATACACATACGTACATATATAGACACACATACAGTACACATACACACAAACAAATTGACAAGCTGAGTTATCAACATTATTTGTATACATATCAGAGTAATCTATATATCTTTCATAAATAATTATTACAATGTGCACGACAAACAAGGCATTCCAAAATAAAAAAAATAAAATAGTCTAAAAGTTTTAAATTATGTTCGTGTAATAACTTGATGAAACTATTAACATCCAGAGTACGATGATAACCCCTAGAGTACGATTACAACCCCTTGAGTACGATGACAACCCCTAGAGTACGATTACAACCCCTTGAATACAATGAATTATCCTCTTTATTACGTATGCTTTACCCCTTGAGTATGATTACAACCCCTTGAGTACGATGAATTACCCTGTTTATTAAGTATGCTTTACCCCTCGAGTACGAGGACAACCCCTAGAGTACAATGAATTATCCCATTCAATAATAAAGCCTTACCCTTTGAGTACAATGACAACCCCTTGAGTACAATGAATTATCCTCTTTATTACGTATGCTTTACCCCTTGAGTACGATGACAACCCCTAGAGTACAATGAATTATCCCATTCAATAATAAAGCCTTACCCTTTGAGTACAATGACAACCCCCAGAGTACAATAAATTATCCTATTTAATAAGAGAGCCTGACCCTTTGAGTACGATTACAACCCCTAGAGTACAATGATTAACTCCATTCAATAAGACACAGGAGTGCCACAACCCTTGCTCAAGTCTCGACCTCAGGCACTGTATATAAATAAATGACATTCTCCACACACAGAAATAGTTTGTAAATCAGTCACACTCAGTGCTTTCACCCTGTGTACTAATATAACACTGTAAATGTTTTAATGCATTGTAAATACTCATAATCTGAACCATTATCTTCCTCTAAGTGAATCATTGTAACAGTTAAAATGTAAAACAAAAAAAAGGCTTTGTATTTATTTATAATCTCTGACAACATCCTCCTCAGTGTAAGTAAAGCAGGTAACGAGTGGAAATGTTTCATAGTTATTAAATATAAATAATTACTTAAGTAGGGCGTTAATGAGACTTACATAAGAAATTTTTCAAACGATGTAAGATCTTTAAAAATACTCAATTGTCGCGTTAATGAAAATAATTTAGAAAAAATGTCCCGACCGAATACATAGGAAAGTAAAGCATATTAATAGGCACTAACGATGATTTTTTTAATTCCAAGTTGTGTAAACGGATACCACCTAACCTAACATTAGTGTAAATAAATTATATTAAAAATGACGCCTTGAATAATGTAAATAATCATGTCACCACAACAAAATTATAAGTGATTACAGACCTTATAAAGCACTTCACTTAAACAATATAAGTGAAGAACAACTCTACTGTATAAATAAACAAGTTACCTCAAGCAACATGTAAATGAATACGACCGCTGTAAAAAAGATCAACACAGCTCATTAAACAGTGTAAATCTATGTAAAAGAATGGTACCCTTGAGAGCCAATGAAGGTATATCACTTGCACGTTGTCTTGCCGCCAGTGAGAAGACTACTGCCTTTGCAAGTGAATTCATATTATGCTAATGAGCAAACCACATGTAAATGTGGCGACACTCCTGGTAATGACGTGCACGAGAGCCACACACACACACACACACACACACACACTCCACCACCAGGAATACATTAAAATAGAAAAAAATCCTGCGTGTGACAAATCTCCATCAAAAGGTCGTGATGTGTGTGTGTGTGTGTGTGTTGTGATGGGAGGGAGGGGGAGGGGGGGTAGGGTCAGCAGGTGGTGAGGGGAGGGACAACTTCCACCTTCATGTGCTGTCCCATCACATTCATCTTCCGACCGCTGTTATTGCCCCGCCGCCACCACCACTATCACTACCACTACCACCAATGCCACACCATCGCTTACCAACCACCACCACCACCATCATTGCCACCACTACCACTAACTCCACTACCACTGCCACCACGATCATCATGTCTCTCATCTGTTCCCGGGATCTCCGAAATACTAACCGACTGTGTTTAAACTGGTAACTGTACTCACTGTTAGATGTTAACTGGTTATAAATGACCGCTATTTATGATGTATATATGAACCATTTCAGCGTTAAGTGTCCAATTTGTAGCCATTACAACCTTTATAACCGGTACTTGTCATCGTCTACATTATTACACTGTATGTCAACACAGATCATTTATATTCTGGGGAGAGCCGAGTACACACACACACACACACACACACACACAACAATGCTCTGTGAATTCCGTCGAGCTCTTCTCCATGGATACAACCCCATATAACTACAACAAACTGCCTCTCCTTAACAAGCTGCGGCAACCAACACAGTCGTTTGTAAGAAAAAACAAAAAAAAATACTAGACGTGTGGTGATTAAAGTTGTTCTTTCATCTAGAACTACTCTAAAATGATTCAACACTATTATATTTCAGCATTAGTCTGGTATAAATCAGCATTAGTCTATATCACATTACATTCTTGTCATTCAGCATTAGTCTAGTGTCATTTAACTATATCATCACCTCGACCGTAGAGAACTAATTCCACTGCCAGGATCTGTAACACCATTCACAATGCTCCACTGTTCACCTTAACTCCCCAAATTCCGGTACAGTTGCTTATTAACCTTCTACTGTAACCCAAATTCCTCTCTGTTAATATCCATATACCTGTGTCGTCTAAAAGTCATCCATTAGCATTTACTTGTTTTAGAATTAATCTAACTTTGCTGCTAATTCTTCATAAATACGTAAAATTACTTTAGCTTTGTCTATAACTCTTCGCAAATTGCTAGCATTACATTAACTACCTCATACTTCTTGTTCAGAATTACCTCGAAACCTTCGGCATTATCCCCCCCCCCCCCAAACTACAATTCTTGATAAAAAAAATCCAGCATTTCTTAAGAATTCCCCAATACTCGCAAAATATCCCCATGACTGGCCCAATCTCCAGAATTTATACCCAATCTCTCAGCATTCACCTAATTTGCTAATCTGTACTGAAAATCCCCCAGGACTTCAGTAGTTTAAATTCTCGATTATCAATTAAATCCCCCCCCCCCCCCGTCTGAGCTCAGTAATGTCTCAGCCTCCAGAATTATCAACCGCAAACCAAATTTCTTCTTCAGAATTGAGAAAACAATGATATTATAGTTAGAATTCTCACACACCATTATGCTAAATTCCCTTCCATTACCCAAAGTCCTCCGAGAATTATGCAGAGGCTGATAAAAATACCAAAAATCTTCTCACACAACATAAATTTCCAGATGGTTGCAGTCCTAGTAGACCCCAGTGCTAACAGATCCCGGTCCCAACAGACCCCAGTCCTATCAGACCTAAGTACTAACAGACCCCGGTCCTAACAGACCCCAACCCTCACAGACCCCGGTCCTAACAGACCCCAACCCTAACATACCAGAGCCTTAACAGACCCCGAACCTACAGTAAGCTAACCTAACCATTAGGATTGGTGCTCAATAGAATAACTGCGATCCAATGATACCGGGATCTATTTGAACAGGGACGCTTTAGGACAAGTGCCCATTAGTACTAAACACCATTAAGACAGGGACCCTTTAGGAGACAGGCCCATTAGATTTATGACCCAATTGGACAAAAGGGATCCATGAGTACTGGGGCCCATTACGACAGTGGCCCATTATAGTTAAGGGTCAATAGGAATGAAACCTTAATAGGATTAAGACTCGTTACGTCTTAGGACCATTAGGAAGACCCATCTCCTACTACTAAAAAATAAATAAATAAATAAAAAGTGGTTTACAAACGGCGCCGCCCTAACACATCCACTCCTCGGTGATTCATCAAAGTAGTGTTTTTTTCCTTGCTTTTTTCCTTTTATTTTTTTTTACTCACTGCAATAATTCATTTACTGTCCGTACCGCTGTCGTCTATTTGAATTTACTTTTTATTCTATTTATTATTTACTTTAAGCTTATTATATACTTTTAAGCTTTCCTTTTGTCAATATTAAACTTGGTTTTCATGCCTGGGGCTACAGAGTAATTTACATGTGTGTTTCGCAAACAAACGTGAATATGGAATATTAAGTATAAATTTAGACTGTATTTCCTGGGTCGGGTTTTAAATAGTTAGTCTCTCTCTCTCTCTCTCTCTCTCTCTCTCTCTCTCTCTCTCTCTCTCTCTCACCGTATTCCAGAATGGATAAAGAATCCCTAGAAAGAATTCAGAGGAGAATGACAAGACTAATCCCGGGCATTAGGAACCTCGAGTACAGTGACATCCTAATTTCCACTCCCTCGAGAGACGTAGAGTGAGGGGCGATATGATAGAGGTGTACAAATGGAAGTCAGGGTTAAACAAAGGTGACATAACAAAGGTACTCAAACTATCCAACCAGGAGCGAACTCGTAACAACGGTTGTAATTAGACAAACTTAGATTTAGGCGCAAAACAGATAAACATTGGTTTGGAAATAGAGTAGCGGATGAATGGAACAAGTTACCAAACATCATCATTCACTCGAATATGCTGGATAGCTTCAAACAGGTTGGGTGGATATATGAGTTGGGTGTAAATGGGACAGCCCAGTATGGGCCAATAGGCCCGCTGCAGTTTCCTCCATGCTTATGTTCTTATGACGATAGACATCCCCATAGCAGTAATAATTGTATAAATAATTATAAAAGTACAAAGAAAAATAACACAAAGGGAAAGGGGAAGGAAAACCAGGATTAGGAGAAAGAACAAGCAGGAAGAGAGGAGAGAAAGAGCAGGAGGATGAGGGGGTAGGAAAACCAAGAGGAGGAGGTGTAAGAAGGACAAACAGGAGGAAAAGGAAAGAGGAGGAGGAGGAGGAGGAGGAAGAAGGAAAAGTAAGGTATACAGGATGGAAAATGGGAGGTAGAATAGGAGGAGAATAGGGAAAAGAAAGAGGAGGAAAAAAGAGAATGAAAAGGAGTTAAGAATTCATCCATGTTTGTTTAAGGACTTTGTGGGCCTCCAACCCTCACCCTCACCCCCTTCCCCCACAAAAAACAAAAAAAAATAAAAAAAAACATTCATTCAAGAGAGTAAACTACCTCACTACTACCTGACGCCAAAGTAACACGGAAGGTAGTTATTTTAACATGGTGCCAAAGAATATGCCCAAAGTAACAACGCCCTCACGAAACACAAATCAATAAACACGATAACTATAACATAATTAGTACATCAATATAAAGAAAATTACCAAATATTTTTCACACTCGTAAGTAAAATAACAAAGTAGATACGCATTCAACATTAAACAAATATTACACGTTAAAACAAAGACAATTTAACTCTTTGCACTATAAAAACACACACACACACACACACACACACACACACCTACAACCCGCTGTCGATGTTATTCTCAGAGTTTTTGTACTATAGACGTCATCACCAACAACCTTGTTTCACCTGAAGATTAAGTCTCCTAACACTTCCTAGGTGAGGTAAGGTAGGTAAGGTAAGGTAAGGTAAGGTAAGGTAAGATATGGTAAGGTAAGGTAAGGTAAGGTACAGTAAGGTAAGGTAAGGTAAGGTTAGGTAAGGTAGGTAAGGTAAGGTAAGGTAAGGTAAGGTAAGGTTAGGTAAGGTAGGTAAGGTAAGGTAAGGTAAGGTAAGGTAAGGTAAGGTAAGGTACAGTAAGGTAAGGTAAGGTACAGTAAGGTAAGGTAAGGTAAGGTAAGATATGGTAAGGTAAGGTAAGGTAAGGTACAGTAAGGTACGGTAAGGTAAGGTACGGTAAGGTAAGGTACGGTAAGGTAAGGTACAGTAAGGTAAGGTAAGGTAAGGTAAGGTACAGTAAGGTAAGGTAAGGTAAGGTAGGTAAGGTAAGGTAAGGTAAGGTACAGTAAGGTAAGGTAAGGTAAGGTACAGTAAGGTAAGGTAAGGAAAGTAAGGTAAGGTAAGGTAAGGTAAGGTACAGTAAGGTAAGGTAAGGAAGGTAAGGTAAGGTAAGGTACAGTAAGGTAAGGTAAGGTAAGGTAAGGTAAGGTAAGGTAAGGTAAGGTAAGGTAAGGAAGGTAAGGTAAGGTAAGGTAGGTAAGGTAAGGTAGGTAAGGTAAGGTAAGGTTAGGTAAGGTAAGGTAGGTAAGGTAAGGTAGGTAAGGTAAGGTAAGGTTAGGTAAGGTAGGTAGGTAAGGTAAGGTAGGTAAGGTAAGGTAAGGTACTGTAAGGTAAGGTAAGGTAAGGTAAGGTAAGGTAAGGTAGGTAAGGTAAGGTAAGGTAAGGTAGGTAAGGTAGGTAAGGTAAGGTAAGGTAAGGTAGGTAAGGTAAGGTTAGGTAAGGTAGGTAAGGTAAGGTAAGGTAAGGTAAGGTAAGGTAGGTAAGGTAAGGTAGGTAAGGTAGGTAAGGTAAGGTAAGGTTAGGTAAGGTAAGGTAGGTAAGGTAAGTAGGTAAGGTAAGGTAAGGTAGGTAAGGTAAGGTAAGGTAAGGTACAGTAAGGTAAGGTAGGTAGGTAAGGTAAGGTTAGGTAAGGTAAGGTAGGTAAGGTAAGGTAGGTAAGGTAGGTAGGTAAGGTAAGGTTAGGTAAGGTAGGTAGGTAAGTAAGGTAGGTAAGGTAAGGTAGGTAGGTAAGGTAAGGTTAGGTAAGTAGGTAAGGTAGGTAAGGTAGGTAGGTAAGGTAAGTAGGTAAGGTAGGTAAGGTAAGGTAAGGTTAGGTAGGTAAGGTAGGTAAGGTAGGTAAGGTAAGGTAGGTAAGGTAAGGTACAGTAGGTAAGGTAGGTAAGGTACAGTAAGGTAAGGTAGGTAAGGTAAGGTAAGGTAAGGTAAGGTAGGTAGGTACAGTAAGGTAAGGTAAGGTAGGTAAGGTAAGGTAGGTAAGGTAGGTAAGGTAGGTAAGGTAGGTACAGTAAGGTAAGGTAGGTAAGGTAAGGTAGGTAAGGTACAGTAGGTAAGGTAAGGTAGGTAAGGTACGTAGGTAAGGTAAGGTAGGTAAGGTAAGGTAAGGTAAGGTACAGTAAGGTAAGGTAAGGTAAGGTAAGGTACAGTAAGGTAAGGTAAGGTACAGTAAGGTAAGGTACAGTAAGGTAAGGTAAGGTACAGTAAGGTAAGGTAAGGTACAGTAAGGTAAGGTAAGGTAAGGTAAGGTACAGTAAGGTAAGGTACAGTAAGGTAAGGTAAGGTACAGTAAGGTAAGGTAAGGTAAGGTACAGTAAGGTAAGGTAAGGTAGAGATGTTTCATTAGGTTTGGATGTTAGGTTTACGTTAGGTTAAGTTAGGGAATGATAGGTTAGGTTAGGTTTCCTTGGTTAATCTTAAGGTGAAATAAGCTTAGAGAGCAGGAGGAGAGGAGGGGGGGGGGGGGTCAAGCTTCAGGCAACCCGGATTGTCCGAAACACGTTTCTATTGAACTTCATATGATTTTTTTTTAACCCGAGGTCATCAATTATGACCTTCACCTGAGCACAAACTTTAGCCGGAGATCATCAATCCTGACCTTCAGATACTACACCCATTACCCGAGGGACTTTAACCTGCGAAGGTCATTAATCTTGACCTCGCTCAACCAACCTCAGACACTGCCAATAATCTCTCTCTCTCTCTCTCTCTCTCTCTCTCTCTCTCTCTCCCTCACATGTTAATCCCTGGCACCACATCATGCTATTTATAAAATGGTTGAATGATTTGTTCCCCAATCCCCTCCTTCCTCCCACCACAGGGGAATCTTAATACTAAAACCCCGAAAATATAATGCGCTGAGAGAAAGAAACATTGGAGGCATAAATCTCGAAATCCTAAGTGCGGATTTAAATAGCCAGACTTTATAATTCCCGTCTTGGGATGAGAGCAAGTGAAGGAAGAAAGTGACCTTCCTCTCGTGCCCTCGCCTCAGACAATACCAAGTGTAGAGTCGAGACGTATCTAAAATGTATTCCTGACGGCCACGAGAAATATGAACTAAAAAAAAATCACTAAATAGTAAAAAAAAATAAAATAATCCATGATATATATGTCTGATATTTGTCACAATCCCACAATAAAATACAACATGTCTAAACAAAAAAAAGACAAAAACCTTCTAAATGCAAAAACAGGTCTACAATTATTCATAAAATGCAAAACAAAATATAGATACCGTATATGTCTTATAGTCAACCATAAAACGCAATACAGACAAACCAGGTCTAAAAATAACCATAAAAAACGGAGATGAGGATTTGGTGGACGTATATGGTGGCCGGGCGGGAAGGGTGGCGGTGGGTGGCCGGGCGGGGAGGCTGGAGGGTCGCTCGGAAAATGAGTTCCAGGAAGCCAATATTTCGGAAAGGCAAACAATTTCGTATTACCAATCTGACCGAGAGCCCCCCCTCCCCCCCCCCCCCCCAGCACAGTAGGTTCATTGAGGTGTAGGTCTTGATACTATTAAGTTTACCTTACAAAGACATTCCACTCACACCAATAAATAAATAAATAGCCTCATACTAATACATTTGACCTAATACCAACATTCGACTTGAAAACCAACCTCTCAATATTCATGGAAGGTAAATAAAACCAGTTAATACTTAGCGGAAGAAAATGACTAATAAGCCAACCGGAGAAGAAGAAAAAATTAACGACTGAGGCAAAGAGAAGGAGGAAAGAATGGAGGGGAAGACGCTGACGAACAAGAAAATTAAAACCGTCTCTCATGAGGGAGATATTTGCCGGAATCCAGGTCTTCGGCGAGGTGGACCGACCCCCCCCCCCCCCCGACCCCCATCCCACCCCGCGGCGCCCATCCCACCCCGCGGCGCCCCCACCACCTAATCCACCTTATCACCAATCTGAATTATTATTATTTTTTTCCATTTGTTCCCATCAATTCTGGATCAATATTAACTGGTGTCACATCTGGGTCAACTATGCTGATTGGTGTTAAAATATATAAAAAAAATATATCATGAACATCGATTGTGTAGGAGTGAGCATGTAGTATTAAAAGACAAACAAACGTACATAAATAAACTAACAAACGTAACTAACCTGTAGATAAATCGAATTGAAAACGTGACAATAAAGAGAAAATAAAAGAAGTGAGAGACAACAATACGAAAAACAAAACATAGGAGTGAACTTGTGTTGCCACCATAACATCCAGAGAGAGCGGGGGCGAGGTTAGAGCGGGGGCGAGGTTAGAGGAGCGGGGGCGAGGTGGGAGCGGGGCGAGGTTAGAGCGGGGGCGAGGTTAGAGGGGGGGGGCGAGGTTAGAGGGGGGGAGGAGTACTTCACTTATATTAACAAAGGCGGAAATTGAGTCATCAGACTTTATCACGTCTGGTGGCCCTTGAGCCCCGGTACCTCCTCAACACTGTGGCTCACGATAGACGGTTGCAAGATGAATGGTCCCCCGTTCTAACAAGCCCCAGTTCTAATAGGATCCAGTTCTAATAGACCCCCAGTTGTAATACACCCTAGTTCTAATAGACCCCAGTATTATTGTCCCCAGTCCTAATAGGTTCCAACCATTATAACTGGGGTTCACTATGACAAGTTGGCTCCCATTACGATGGAGGTCCAATTGCCTCGTTCCGTGCCTAACGTAGCGAACCAGCTTAACAGGTAGGTTGGCCACATCTGGTTAAGGGACTGATGGACACAACCAGTTAATAAAAAAACAAAACAAGATTGATTTCGACCAAATCCAGTTAGGGAGGACCGGGCCAAGCTCGACTAACTAGACATGGTCGAGAGCAGTAAGAAGACCACCAGCCAAGATGAATATAAATGTATCCGAGCCAAGAGTCAACTGGTGGTCCAAGTGGAAGTGATAGGATCCCCCTGTCAAGAGACCAGGGCCAGTCAAAGAGGAAAATGCAAGATCCCGTCAAGAGGCCAGGGCTGGTCAAAGAGGAAGACGCAAGATCCCGTCAAGAGGCCAGGGCTGGTCAAAGAGGAAGACGCAAGATCCCGTCAAGAGGCCAGGGCTGGTCAAAAAAGAGCGAGGCAGAAGGACTCGAGTGATGCGTGAGGTGAGTGAGGGACGGAGGTGATGGTGTGGGTACAGATACAGCGTCAGCAGGAGGGACCAGCAGCAGATGAAAGACTCTGGGTTCAGCAGCAGACGCAGATACTAAACTGTAGATGTAGAAGTAACACCATGTGTAGATACTGTGAGTGCAGCAGTACAGCAGACGCAGACACTCCCACGATGCAGGAGTCGCAAGCCCAGTATTGACTTCCATGTCTGCCGGCTGCCATAAAAAAATATGCGGACAGGGATATACATACAAAACAAGTGTGTGAGAGTCTGCTTCTGTGTATTTTTGTATGTGCTTATATATATATATATATATATATATATATATATATATATATATATATATTATATATTATATATATATATATCGTGTGTGTGTGTGTGTGTGTGTGTGTGTGTGTGTGTGCGTGCGTGTGTGTGTATCGGTCAGCTGCTTACTCTTGCCAGACATATTTCACACTCCCGAACGTATCCATAACCCCCCCCCCCCCCTTGCCCTGCCAGCCGGGCCGATTAATAGTGTTGGTAGCTTGTTATCGTGTTGTAGAGGATCCCCCAGCCGGTATCACCTATTCAAGACGCTGTTTAAAGGCTAAGAGGATGAGGATTCACTTGCAAGACACGAACAAGGGCGATATCTTCATTATTTTGCAGATAAAATTAAAGTTTTCCTAAGACGAGACAGCGATATTTCGGTTATCTTTGGAGTTAATAAACGATTTCTTAAAGGCAGTGTGATGGCGATATTTCGTTTTAAATAAATGCTTCATAAAAAAGGTTACTTAAAAGAATTACGTTAGCGGTATCTCGGTTAGTCTCATCCTATATAAACCTTTTGACCGACATCTTCACATTTCTTTCGTTAAATAAAACATAAGTTGTGATTCTGAGCGATACAGTAAGAGGCACTGAAGGGTCTAGTGGCAACGATAAGGACTGACAATTTTTACTGATGTATGGTTAAAACACGATCTTGCCGCTACATGTAAATGGAAACTCCGGCGGCCATGAAAACAAGATGTACGGCTTTTTCTAGTTCCCAATAATAATAAATATAAAAGTGTGTATATAAATGTGTGTGTGTGTGTACAATATACTCTCACAAGCTCCCCCTCTCCATTATTACCCTGAAACAGACACATATATATATATATATATATATATATATATATATATATATATTATATATATATAAATATATATATATATATAGATATATATATTAAATGATTTGTTCGGGTGAAAACATCAAGTAACTTCAATTATAATGAATAGGAGAGATACGTAAATTTAACGTCATAGTAAATTACCAATGTCCTTATAGTGTCTTCAGGAAGACAAAACTAAAAATAAAATATAGAGACCAAACATAAACTGATACAGGGGACCGTTAAGGTGGGCAGATCCGCCAGGAGAGGAAGAGGGGGGCTGGGGGCTGGTGGCTGGTAAGGGTGGGGCTGGGAGGGGTGAGGTGCAGGGGGGTGGGAGGGGTAAAAGGGCCAACTTTATCTGGGCCAGCACGAGCTATCCTAATGTTGCAAACTTGGAACATCGCCCCAGGCCACGTCCTGAGGGGCCCGTGTGTACCATAATGCTTCAGGTGGACCACTACCACACACCACCGCCTCACTATTAAACTCCACCCGCACGCTCACCTCTCAAACTGACAACACCCTGACTTCCCCTGTATCCAGACCTCTCTCTCTCTATCACTGACAACACACTGTCCTCTGACCTCTCATATCGACACCACTCTGACACCCCCTGAACACTGACCTCTCAACTTGACGCCACCAGATATGACCTCAAACTGACACTACACTCTAACACTGACCTCTGCCTTCCTACACACTGACTTCTCACACTGATAAAGTAATATGGACGATATAATTGGACTTTCACTCAGTCCCTTTGATATAATTTTTACTCTCACACTTTGAACAATTTGTTGAAGAAGACAGAACACATCCAGACTCTCATTAGAAGTGATGAATTGTACAAACCTCACCAATAACTATGTGGGAGAGAGAGAGAGAGAGAGAGAGAGAGAGAGAGAGAGAGAGAGAGAGAGAGAGAGAGAGAGAGAGAGAGAGAGAGAGAGAGAGAGAGAGAGAGTCATTCATAGTAACAATCATGTAGTTTTAATTCACCTTGCTATGATGAAACACACACCCACCCACCCACCCACCCACCCACACACACACACACACACACACACACACACACACACACACACACACACACACACACACCTACCTTTCGTACGTTGACAAATAGACTTTAAC
This sequence comes from Homarus gammarus, assembly GCA_958450375.1. Lineage (NCBI taxonomy): Eukaryota > Metazoa > Arthropoda > Malacostraca > Decapoda > Nephropidae > Homarus > Homarus gammarus. The sequence continues at coordinate 1,008,802 of CAUDMG010004094.1, forward strand.
AAAGTAAACTTAGAAATTTGGAAACTAGGTGTACGTGTATGTTTGTATTTTCATGAGGGTATGTGTACTGTGTATTTCGCGAGTGTTTGTGTACTGTGTATTTCGCGAGTGTTTGTGTACGTGTAAATGTAAGGCGGGAAGTTTTGTGCAAGTATAATAGTATATGCAAGACGCGGATGTACGTAAATTCATACCATCTTGTACAGTAAAAACAAATCTGCATCTTTACGGACCAAGAATTCTGAACAACATCCATGAGTAATGTAGTCCTGTTAATCTCATGGTATTGGTTAGGTTAGGTTAGGTTAGGTTAGGTTATACAATGCATCACACAATCACAAGTACTAACCTTACCACATGAACACGGCCTCAGTGACCGACGCCAAGCTGTACGCTTCCGAGGGGCTGTCTCCACCTTTCAGTCACTCACCTGTGGCGTCCCCCAAGGCACCAAGATGGGACCACTCTGCTTCCTTATGCTCATCAATGATGCCCTAAGAGAAACCCCTGCTCGCTGGAAATATGTCGACGACTCCACCATTGGGATCAGCGTCAACAATTCTGCTCCCAACTATACCGCCCTTCAGGATTTATTGAACAGTCTCCAAAACTGGGCTACCAACAACCATGTCACCATCAACCATACCAAGACCATGGTTATGCACATCAACCTCTCCTCCGACATTGTCCCACCTCCTTCCATTACTCTAGGTCCGAACACACTCCAGGTCGTAGATTCCACGAAGCTCCTCGGCGTCACCATAGACAACAAACTAAATTGGAAACCACACGTCAATGAAGTTGTCAAATCCTCCAGTTTCCGTCTCCACCTCCTCCGCCGACTCAAGTCCCTCGGAGTTCCTGCACACGAGCTCCTCAGTGTTTACACAACATTCATACTTCCCAAGCTCACCTATGCCTCCCCCACCTGGTCTTCCTCCCTAAATGCCACACAACGTAAACACCTAGAAAAAGTGCAAAAGAGGGCATGCAAGATTATTCTCTCCTCCTCCTACTCCACATATCAAGAAGCGCTCAACACACTGACCCTTTCGACTCTCACTGACCATCACCACGACCTCATCTGCAAATTTGGTAAGAAGCTTCTACACCATCCCCGACACCGGCTCCTACTACCACCCGAGGTCCCTTGTCCGAGAATTGCTGTTCGACACCACAACCGCATCCAGCCCATACGTGCACGAACTGATCGCTATAAGAACAGCCCAGTCCCAACCATTGTAAAAATTATCAATAACTTGTAATACTGTAACACTGTCACTATGTTGAATTGAACTGTAGTTTGAGCTTTTCCCCATCTAAGTTATTATATGTCTTATTTGTGTCACTTATGTTACTTGTATATTATTTGTAATTCGTAACCCATTCCCCAAATATGTAACTGTATATTTTCAGCCTTCTGGCTGCCAAGCTCTTTCAATAAACCGTTAATTATTATTATTATTATTATTATTAATCGCTAGGAAGGCCGTCACACTCAGGGATGTACAACTGTTTTGTACGTGCCTACCTACTGTATATATGGGAAAATGTAAATATATCCGCCATAATACATGTATACCCATCCACAAATACACGTTTATGTATATTCATTCGCGTATGTATATCCATGAGGAAACATATACTGCGTTTGTATTCATCATGTATGGATGTATGTATGTATGTATGTATGTATGTATGTATGTATGTGTGCCCCGTGTGTACCATGGCAGGTCTTCTCTAGTAGAGGTGCCAAGTTGTGGGTAATAACCTACACGAGGGCCAGTTAGTTCCAGCCCGGGGTGCCACCAGTCACTGACACCCTCCCTTCCTACCGTCCCATCTTACCTACCACCACAGTGTGTGTGTGTGTGTGTGTGTGATCATGTTCGTCAAGTGTGTGTGATCTTGTGTGTCAAATGTAAACTCTTGTGTGTCAAGTATGTGCTGAGTATCCCTCGTGTGTCCAACTGTGTGCTACAATGTTAAGCGTTTACCCTTATGTGTCAAGTGTGAATCGAGTACCACTCCAGTGTGTGTGTGTGTGTGTGTGTGTGTTCCTGTGTCATGTGTGCGTTCCTGTGTCAGTGTGTGTGTGTGTGTGTGTGTTAAGAATATGTCGTCAACACAAGGCTCGAGTCTTCAAAGTTCCTCAGCTCTCTTAAGTCAATAAAACATACCTAAAACCCATGTAATCAATCGTGTTCGTATTTTCGCCTCTGTACTATTTTGACTTGTGTATTTAATGGCTATTTTATGTAATTTACTTTGCCTTTTGTTATCGTGTTGGCCAGTGAGGTGAGTCGGCAGGTACACGAGATCATTAAATAAAAGAAAAGTGTCTTCACCGTCCTGGGGAAAACATCTTTGTACAACCTCATAAACACACACATCTATATGCATAGTGGTGGCAGTCTTACCCTGGTGGTGTCCAAAAGTTGCAACACTCAGGGTTCTAAAGTTTCCCTTCCTCCTCCTCTCCTACTACCGCTGCTGTTATGACTCTGTGGAACCTCTGACTTTCCTTCCTCCATCCCTGCTTCCCTCTCCATGCCTCCATTCCCTTCCTTCATCATTCTTTCCCTCCCTTATGCCTTTCCTCCACCCTTCCTTCCTTCCTTATTGTTGCTGCTGTTGGTGGTGTTTTTGTTCTCAGGGACGTTAAACTTCCTTCCCTCCCTCCGTGCTGCTGATGCACTCTGGGGCTTCACACTACCTCGGTATGAGAGTGCGGGCCAGGATGGTGGGGGACAACAGCCGTGGCCAGATGGATGGTTGCCATTACTAGACCTTTATACAAAATTATTTCGTCCGTCAACGCGATTAAGGCGACCCGACCTGCACTCACGAATTACATGGGAGACGATGTGTTAGTTGTTGGTGAAGCGGTGATCTGTGTGTGTGTTCATTATAAATTACTCACTTTCATAAAGATCATTTGTATAATAAGTTATGTTTATTCATTAAAGCATTTGCCTAGAATATCCGATTATTCAAACTTAGAGAGAGAGAGAGAGAGAGAGAGAGAGAGAGAGAGAGAGAGAGAGAGAGAGAGAGAGAGAGAGAGAGAGAGAGAGAGAGAGAGAGACACGCATACATACTTCAGGAAACAATTACCACCCATCTCAACCACTGGGTCAAACTGCTCACCCTAAACCTAAATAAATAACGCAAAATTAATCAACAACTGACCGTAAATAAGTTTCAAGGCCAGAGCCGCCAAACGTGACTGGTATACTGGGATAAAAACTGTAAAAGACGGGGGTGGGGGACAGCCATAAAGCACTCAGTTACACTTTATAGCTCGGGCAAGGTGTAGGCTCGCCTTGCGGACTCCTGGCTGAGGGATCACTTTACGAGGTGTATTAAAACTGCTAAGCGTCGGGCCGCCTCCTCCCTGGTCAAATGGTGCGCTCCAGAAACGTGGTTACTGCCAAGTTTACCTTCCACCCCCCCCCCCCTCCAACACCACAACATACTTTCTCTGCCTCCTCCACCACACTGCTTCTCTCCTGCCTCCTCCTCCATCACTACCATACATTTCTGCCTCTTCATCCACCTCCTTTGTCCCCTCCACTACCATACTTCTCTGCCTCCTACTCCTCCTCTTCCTCCTCCGCCTCCTACTCCTTCTTTCCCACTGCCTCCTCTTCCTCCTACAACTCCTTCGCCGCAGTTTTTTCCTCCTCTTCCTCCTCCAGATAGACCCATTGCATTTTTCTTCAATTCTTCTCTTTAACTATCTCCTCTCTCCAGCGTTTTCTCTCCCATTTCTCTTTCGTTTCATAATGTTTCGTGTCCTTTCTCTCTCCCTATCTCCTTTACCCTAATTCTTTTTTTTTTACTGCCCTCAATTCCGTTCACCCTCCCTCACCCCTCCCATATGCCCCTTTTCTCTTACCATTAACCCCCCCCCCCCTTCCCCACGTAGTCTCGCCACCATCCACCAACATCACAAAACATCGAGGTCATGTAATTCAGGTTGCCATAACGTTTTCCTACTGAGAATTAGGTGGTTTCCTCTGTGTGTGTGTGTGTGTGTATGTGTGTGTGTGTGTGTGTGTGTGTGTGTGAGAGAGAGAGAGAGAGAGAGAGTATCCAGCCACACGGGGTTACAGCCGGTAAGGACCCGCACTGCGTCTTGCAAGGAGCACGTCCCTCTCTGCCTACACTCCCGGGTACTGTACTCTGGGCGTCTTGCGAGCACTGAGACACACACACAGGGGATGGGGGGGGGGGGGGGGGGGGTTCTTTTATGTTTATTTGTTTGGATTGTTGTTTTTGTTAAGCTTATTGCCCTATCCTCCTCCACTTCCCTTTTATCATCTTGTTTCTCTTATTATTATTTCTACCATTCCTACTATTACTACTACTACTACTACGAATATTAAAGGTCCTTCTGTTGCCAATGCTCTTACTACTTCACTCCTCCCTATCCTCCTTCTTCAACTACTTATCACTAATGTTCTTCCTCCTCTTTGTCATCCTGTAACTGTTCCTCTTCTACCTTCTTCTCAATTTCCCTTTCGTCTCCTTCCTCCTCATTCTTCCTCCACCTATTACAAGACCTATTCCTCCACCTCCTCCTTTTACTACTTATACTCCATTTCTTCTTCCTCTTCCTATGATCAATCCTCTTCCTCCTGCTCCTATTACTACTTCTATTTCATCTCTTCTTCCTTCTATTCCTTATCATTTTCCTCTGCCTCCCTGACTCCTACTTCTACTCTTCCTCCTCCTAATACTACTCCTCTTCCTTTTCTTCCCACTAGCTCTAATCTCTCTCGGGCGCCGCATTATTTCACGTTTCTTGACCACATGTTTCATTTAAGTAATTTGTAATTTAAATTCTGCTGATACTGTGGGGGAAAAGGGTGAGGGGTTGCATTTAAATCATTCCTTAATTACTACTTTCTTCCATTTTCTTTATCGATGGATGTTGGTGGTGGGGGAGGAGGGGGGGGGGGTGGAGAGTGGTTGGTGGGTGGGGTTGATGAATGGGGGTTGTTGATCGAAGGGGGGGGGGGGGGTGGTGGGTGTTGATGGGAGGAGGAGGTAGTGGTGGTTAGGGAGTGTTGATGGGAGGGGGTGTCTGTTGGGTGGGGTTAGTGGGTGGGGGTGTTGATGGGAGGGGGTTGTGGTGGTGGGTGTGGGATATTGATGGGAGGGTGGTGGTGGGTGGGACGGGGGGTTGATGGGAGGGGGTTGTGGTGGTGGGTGTTGATGGGAGTGGGTAGTGGTGGTGGGTGTGGGATATTGATGGGAGGGTGGTGGTGGGTGGGGGATGTTGATGTGAGGGGTGGGGGTGGGGGATGCGGAGGGGTTGGTGGGGGTGGGAGGAAAAGAGAAGATATGAAGTTTGTCCCAATATAATCAGATCGTCAGATGAACATAATCTTTAATATTTTTTTTATAAGTTATAAATAGGGGACTCGCTGAATCCTCGAATCCGAAATCGTACCCGAATCCCGTACCCGGAACCCAACTAAACATTAGATAACTTAGGCCTATGCTGATCGGGCAAACCCAACTCCTATCTTACCCTAAATCTAACCCAGTTGACCCCGTAACGTAATCTAACCGAACTTACCTTATCAAATTAACCTAACATACACTTAACAACGTAACCCAAATTAACCTAAATTACCTCTTATCTAACTTACCTTATCAATTAACCTAACTTACTATTAACATATCCTATCCTATCCTATCCTACCCTATCCTTTCCCATCTTAACTTACCACTAACCTATCCTACTTTAACAAATAAAGTTACCCATAACCTAGCGTAACTTAAATTAACCTAACCTGGCCATAAAACAGTCCAACTTGACCAAACCGCCGGATTTAGCATGAATATTGGGTCCAGGTTTTGGGGCCTTGTCGGATTATCATCAGTTCGACACATAAAAACCAGAGGAAGATAAGCACGACCAACAGGGAACCTCTTCAAAGACGTCACTTTAAAACTGCCCAAGATGTTAACACAGACAGCCACTCTGCAGTCGAACTGGAGGTAAGGCAGATGAAAACCAGCCATTGGCAACAAAAAAATCTATTTTTCTTTGCAACTTGAGGTACGGACCTGAGGATCAAAGGCCGAGAGAACGTGTGTGTTGAACCCCCCAAAAAAATCAGTAAGGAGTCGTCGTGTTTCGCGGGTGACACGTGTGCGTTGACGATACGTTCCCAAGATTCATTCTTTTATAACCGAAGAATACGTGTGCGATAATCAAAACCTACACAGACGCCGGTTTTGAAATCCTTAAGTGTGTGTGTGTGTGTGTGTGTGTGTGTGCAGACCCAAACCACCAGAACCCAGTTTGGGAATCCCAAAACCCGTGTGTGCTGACAAAAACCCACCCAGGAATTGGAGTTTTGTTACTGCAAGTGTGTGTGTGAGGAGATCAAACCCCTGCAGCTGCAGTAGGCGGAGCTGGAGGAGGAGACACCAAATGTCCCTCACCCACCCAGGGGCCACCCAACCCTCTGCCAGCAGCTGTCCGCAGTAGAGAGAGAGAGAGAGAGAGAGAGAGAGATGGAGCAAGGTAAAGACAGAGAAGGAGGGAGAGGGAGGGGGAGGGGATGAAGGGAAGAGAGAGGGAGGGAGGGAGGGAGGGAAGCATAGAAGGGAGAAAGGAGAAACGGAAGGAGGCAGAGAAAGCGGGAGGAAGGGAGGGAGGGAGGGAACCATATCGCAGATGACCCACAGTATTGAGATTTACGGTTGTGAAGGAGATGAACACGACCACTGCCTTGTAAAGTCTCTCTCTCTCTCTCTCTCTCTCTCTCTCTCTCTCTCTCTCTCTCTCACGCAACGCACGCACTCACTCACTCACCCATAAAAATAAATATCTCAATAACTCTTTATATACCTCACATGAGAGGGATATCTCCCATTGAGGAGTACCCAGGGAAATATTTCTCCAAGAGTTAAGGCCTAAGAAATATTTCCCTAGGTTCTACCATGGGAAACATTTCTCGCACTTATAGTTGGGGGGTAATATTTCTCAACGATAACCAGAGATATGTCTCTTTAGCGTTACCCTGAAGAATGTCTCTCAGCAAGGCACCGTAAGATTGCATTTCACATTTTTTTTCCTCTTTGGTGTGATCAATATTTCTTAGCGATAAAGAAACATATTCATCAGCCTTAGCATCTCTAAGTGTTGCCCTGGGAGTTATTTTTTCATGGTTTCCGCAGTGTTTTCTTAGGAAATATTTCTCAGCACCTCGTGGGGAAATATCTCTCCACATTACTGGAAAATAATTCTTACCTAAGCACTGGAAAAAAAAATTGAGAAACGGTTTGATATATTTCTCAGCATTACTCTGCTTAGAGGTTTTAATTTCCCAGGAGTTCTATTGGGGAATATCTCTCAGCGTTACAATGGGAAATAAATGTCAGTAATGGGAGTGAGAAGGAGGGTGGGCAGTCTACCTTATCTCCCAGGTGAGAGAGAGAGAGAGAGAGAGAGAGAGAGAGAGAGAGAGAGAGAGAGAGAGAGAGAGAGAGAGAGAGAGAGAGAGAGAGAGAGAGAGAGAGATTTATCACTTCAGTTGCACCGCCCACGTCGAGTCGAAAGATTGATGTACAAAGCTTAACCATGTAACGTGTACCTAATATAACCGGCCTATGTTCGCACTGAACTTCACCTACACCCTCACCCTGAACTTCACCTACACCCTCACCCTGAACTTTACCTACACCCTCACCCTGAACTTCACCTACACCCTCACCCTGAACTTCACCTACACCCTCACCCTGAACTTCAACCGGCTCCCGTGTGCCCTCGTCGTTTTTCTCCCTACGTCAGCCCAATCAAGGAAATCTCCCTGAGTCTCTGCCCTCTTCTCCCTCCCTTGTTTGTGAGGAATAAATCCCTGTCACACGAGACTTGAGCCTTAAAAACGACTGCAGTAGCCTCCCCCCTTCCTACTTCATCCTTCTTCTCTCCCTCATTAATTCATCCTCTCTCCCTCCCTCCCTCCCTACTTCATCCTTCTTCTCTCCCTCACTAATTCATCCTCTCTCCCTCCCTCCCTACTTCATCCTTCTTCTCTCCCTCCCTCCCTACTTCATTCTTCTTCTCTCCCTCATTAATTCATCCTCTCTCCCTCCCTCCCTCCCTACTTCATTCTTCTTCTCTCCCTCACTAATTCATCCTCTCTCCCTCCCTCCCTCCCTACTTCATCCTTCTTCTCTCCCTCCCTACTTCATCCTCCTTCCCTCACTCACAGTTACCAGATATAAGACACATCACCACACTTACCGGAACACATACATACATACCCAGTGTACCATTATATTAAGACCACTACGAGTAAGTTAGGTAAGTTAATAGTAATTTTGAAATAGGTTACATTAGGTAATGGTTTGGGCTAGTTTAGAGTAACGATATGGTTAAGTTAGGGGTGAGCTTAGTTAGGTTAGGTTAGGTCAGGTTAGGTTAAAATTAGGCTAGGTTAGGTTACGTCAAGGTTTGGTTAAGGTATGTTAAGGTGAGGCTAAGTCAGGTTATATAGGTTAAGTTAGGTTAGGTTAGGTTAGGTTAGATTAGATTAGGTAAGTTTTCGTTAGGTTAGGTAAGGCTAGGTTACGTTAGGCTAGGTTAGGTCGGGTTATATTAACGTTAGGTTAAGTCAGGTAACGTTATGCAAGGCTAGGCTAGGCTAGGCTAGGTTAAGTTAAAGTTAAAGTGGGTCAAGTTAAAATTCCTTGTCTAAATTACACAGTTTTAGTGATAAAAAATTTCAAGAAAAATATATCGCAAGAATACGGAAGAATTTTAATCTTGTGATTATATGACTGACTCGCACCGTGAGAGATTACCGACTCACACAGTATTTAGGTAAGTCGGTTTCGTGACCAACTTAACGCGGCGTGAAATGTGAAGAAATGTTTTATACTGAATATATTTGCCCAGGGCGTTTTATAAGTACAAGTGCAGGGTTACGTGTGTGTAGGATAAATGATGAATATATGAGAGAGAGAGAGAGAGAGAGAGAGAGAGAGAGAGAGAGAGAGAGAAAGACGCACGCACGCACGCACGCACTAGGTATATGATCCCTTACATTAAGACTTGTCATAGTGGAGAAGATGAAACGCCGCTGCCTCTACTCCTCGTTACCTTCATCTCGTTAAGGTGGGTCCTCCTGCCAGAGGTCCCTCATCGATATGGAGGAGTATCCCCCCCTTCTCCCCTCTCCCACACCAAAGAAAAATAGGGTGGGACTTATAGTACAAGGAGATCTACCTTTACAAAAAAAAAAAAAAAGTTGGCCTTATGGAAAATAATGTACTGGCCTTAAAGAAAAGGTCTAGTTGGTCTAATAGAAAATAGAAGGATGGCTAAAAGAAAATAGGACGAATTTTATAGAAAATGGATAGCTACTCTTTTTAAATAAGGTTTACTTAACAGAGAATGAAGTGCTTTCCTTTTAGAAAATGGATGGCTGTCCTTAAGGAAAATGGATGGCTGTCCTTAAAGAAAATGGATGGCTGTCCTTAAGGAAAATGGATGGCTGTCCTTAAAGAAAATGGATAGCTGTCCTTAAAGAAAATGGATGGCTGTCCTTACGGAAAATGGATGGAGGCCCTTAAAACCGGACAATAGAAACTGGAAGGTTCATCTTAAAGAAAAACGAATAATTGTCTAACTAAAAAAAAAATACACAAAAAAACATAGAGGGTTGACATAGAAAACTGAGGGGTATATATAACAGAAAATAAGACGCAGGAGAGACCCTAGAATAACGACGATGATAAAAATGATGTGTGGGGGAAGAGTGATAAGGGTGGGGAGTGGGAGAGAGACGAGAAGAGAACCAAGAGGAGAGCCAGTCAGGAAGTTGATGACGTGAGGAAATAACGGCGTTGATGATAATGCTGGCGTGAGGAAGATAACGAGGAGGAGGATAGTGGCGTAAAGAGAATGAAGATGATGGTGATAAAAACGCGAGGAAAAGGACGATGGGGGTGATACGGACGTGAGGAAGATAATGAGGACGATGATCCTCACGCCAGCATTATCATAAACGTCGTTATTTCCTCACGTCATCATTTTCCTGACTGGTTCTCCTCTCGTCGCTCTTCCACTTCCCAAATGTTGATGCCGATGAGAGCGAAATGAAGAAGACAGGGAAGGGCGGGCGGGAGGAGCAGCTCGTTGGGTGGCCTCATTTGCATACTCGTGTTTTATGACCTAAATTATTATTCCCGAGACATACTTGTGATGAGGGTCCACCACCTACTGTAGACTGGAGAGCGGCCTCCTTACCACACTGTACTGAGGATAATTTATGTATGTGTTGAAAGTAATACATGTATGTGTGTTAAGTACCGTCACGTGTTAAGTACCGTCATGTGTTAAGTACCGTCATGTGTTAAGTACCGTCATGTGTTAATGCTTGAATACAGATACAAGCTAGTTCGAGATGAGTACATAGCCAGTATATTTTATGTATTCATGTGTATTTAGACCGTGTGTGTTAGTCTACTTGAGGATGAATACATATAATACACAGTGTGAAGTATATATGTACTTAAAAGTATTTAGTGTGTCTATGTGAAGTATTTGTTACTGTACACTACAAGGGCTGCGTGAAACATAAGTGGTTGTGTTTAACCTCCCTTGAAGAAAAAAAAATCGTCATTCGGAACAAAAAACAAAGCCAGTTAGGAGCGGGAAGGCGACAGTGTAGTGTTTCTATTATTGCCTAAAAACGGCTTCAAGACACGAGAACATTTTTCATAATGTTCAAAGTTGCTGACTAATGTTGAAACTGAGACTGTGAACTGTCCTTAAAGGCCTTAGCTCGTGAAGCATCAAAACAACAACAAGAGTCCCTGGGGTGTGTGTCACTCGGCTGGGATATGACCACAACATTAACAAGATGAAGGCAGCAGACTAAACCTTAAGGCTACACACCTCATCATGTATACACACTCACTCCCCACACACACTACCTCATCACATCAACATTAACAGTCATCTTGCACAGTTTCAACAAGATTGGACTAAATTTCATGAAATAATTTTTTTTAAGAGAGTCGATGAATTAAAATATAAAATGGACAAAGTTGTTAAAATTATCACATTCATAACACGTTCTGGGTAGAGCAGTTTCCCCTCCATGCTGGAAAGTTTTCTTTAATACAACTTAGGCGTATGGAAATGTTGTGATTAATTTTGATTCTGTGTATCTTAAGACATGTAGACTGTATCTATTATATTTTGTATATATTGTACGGAGTGTAAATGGTAATCCAACACAAATATATCTCGTACACTGCCACAGTCTTCAAACTCTCTCTCACGTGTGCCAGTCACATTTACGGGCTGTGAATCCATTCTGATTTGTACTATAGTGTTTAAATGAAGCTGTGCGAGGTGTTGTTATGTATAAAGAGATCAGGACCTGGTATTGTTGTCTTTGAGAATCAAGAGAGACCATCGTAACAGGCGAGGTTAACGTCCACATAAATTTTGTGAGCAGAGTTTTTCATCAAGGGGAGACGACGTATTACTTAAGCCATAAATTTATACTGAGTAGCGTCTATGATTTACAAGCAGCTGTCACTGTGATTCATTATTATTGTCTTATTAGCGTCATTAAATTCACGGAGAATCAAGAGTGTCATAAATAATGTTCCTGCATGTGATTATACGGAGGAGATAAGGAGTCCCATAACTAATAAAGAACACATGCCGGGTTGGCGTCTTTTTGGCCTTTATATTTTTGTACGTGTCACAATAATGCAGTTCATCAGCTCGTCTAGATTATATTGCGGTGCATAAAGCAACAAATCTACAAATCACTGAGAAGTAATTTGTGTAGAAATAAAATTGATGACGCGTGTCTGAGGGTCCAAGTCTTCATCACCCTCTGTTATTTATGTTGTTAGTAATGGTCCTCGAGGGAGGGGTCTGTCACAGAGGTAATGCATCAAATCAAAGCAATAAATTCTATTCAAATTTCAGGACTGTTAACTTGATAGTTTAAATTAAAGATGGCTGCCAGAGCGTCCATGTTGAATACGGGAAACAAACAAGATGGGCGAAGGTCATAAGATAAAGACATAGTGAAGTGTACTGAGGAAATATTCTCCAAAATAAGTCCTTCAATGTGTTTAGTAATTCAGTTCACCAGGAGCCAAAATGCTTCAGTAATATGAATGAATCTCGCTCATTATGTTATAAAATATTGAAGGGATCTACGTATGTCTGATTATTAAGTGTCATCTGCTCTTTAATAAGGTATGAAGAGTGTTTAGAATCTTAGGCTAATAAGAAGCTCGAACACCTGAGTAGCACGTGTGAATCTGTAAGCAAGTATAAATAATATGTTTTAGTCGTATGCATTTAGGTTTTCACGGTTACGTACAGCATCAACATCAAACGTCAACCACAGCACTTGTAAACCTATAAGATGGCTGCGAGAGCTACTGTACTGGTCATCAGAAATTGAAAAAAATCACATATGATCAGCCTTAGTGTCGAGTGTCATCAAGATCTACGAATGGGTTTATGAGAAAAGGCTGTTCGCGTGCGCACACACACACACACACACACACACGCACACACACACACACGCACACGCACACGCACACACAGCTGGCCATTAATTAGTATCAGAATAATACTTTCTTTCACTAACAGTGTCCTACCCTCGTATCTTCTACCTCTCTTCCATCCCCCATTTCTCTTCAACCTCTCCCTCGTTGTCCTCCTGTCCCTCGCCCGCCCCTCCATCACTCTTAACGTCAGTACCTGCAGTAGTTATCACCTGGGAGGGACAGCACCTGGCTGGCAGCAGTACAACAGCAGGAAACAGTCACCCTCACTTGGCCACAACTGGACCTATGAACGTGGCGATTACAGGACCATTAAGCCGTGAAATGGATTATTGGCACCTCCCTGAATTAGGACTTTCACTGGTTCGTTTACATATATACAAATCATGTGTGGTGGTGGTGACGACGGCTATGGTGGTGGTGACGACGGCTATGGTGGTGGTGGTGGTGGTGGTGGTGACGACGACGGCTATGGTGGTGGTGGGTGGGGGATGCTGAAAATGGTAGGGGTAGTGGTATTAGTAAGGGATTGGTGGTAGTGTTGGTGGTAGTGGTGAGAGAGAGTGGTGATTGTGGTGGTGACGAGGGTGATGGTGGTGGTGACGAGGGTGATGGTGGTGGTGACGAGGGTGATGGTGGTGGTGCCGGGTGTGATGTTGATGGTGGTAGAACTTTTGTTATAATATTCCCAGTGTGTCTGAGGTACTATATCGTTAAAATAGCCTCGAATCAGTCAATATCATACCTTATATGTTACTACTGTTTACTGTCTTTGTTCTTCAGTACAGTTCTATGTTTATTTGTCAATCCGTCAAGAAGAGTTTGAAACGGACGGACGGACGGACGGACAGAAGGATCGATGGACGGTAGGGAAGTTCTGGGATGTTTTATGGGGGGCGAGGAAGATTAATTAGAGAGGAATTCAAAGGTTTAAATACCTGGCGCAGTTGAGGAGAGTATGTATAACCCCCCCCCCCCCCACACACACACACATACATATTTATCCTTTCCCAACACAGAAAAACAAACATCTTCCCACCGATACAAGCACACAGTAAATTCTCCTCCTCCCACACAAACAATCTCTCCCTTACACAAACACCAGCCACCCCCCCCCCACACA
>CAUDMG010004094.1:1025000-1282500 GCA_958450375.1 Homarus gammarus
ACTCGTGATATTGTTACTCGTGATATTGTTACTCGTGATATTGCAGGCTGTGATATTGTTACTCGTGATATTGTTACTCGTGATATTGTTACTCGTGATATTGTTACTCGTGATATTGCAGGCTGTGATATTGTTACTCGTGATATTGTTACTCGTGATATTGCAGGCTGTGATATTGTTACTCGTGATATTGTTACTCGTGATATTGTTACTCGTGATATTGCAGGCTGTGATATTGTTACTCGTGATATTGTTACTCGTGATATTGTTACTCGTGATATTGTTACTCGTGATATTGCAGGCTGTGATATTGTTACTCGTGATATTGTTACTCGTGATATTGTTACTCGTGATATTGTTACTCGTGATATTGCAGGCTGTGATATTGTTACTCGTGATATTGTTACTCGTGATATTGTTACTCGTGATATTACAGAACTGCGATATTGCAACATGTGATATAGCAAACTGTGCTTCAAAAACCTGCTCTATTGCAATTTGTGTTATTGTAGCCTGTTCTACTTCAACATGTGTTATTACGAACTGCGCTGCTACGACTTGTCCTTTCTGACTTATACTGTATATGTATAAACTGATAAAAGTATGATAGACGATAGTTGCCTGTGCTGACTGTATCGTGTACGAGTATAACACTAAACTGAATCATTCTCGATAGGTTAGGTTAGGGATCAGAGACTGTATGACAAGGGATCTAACACACTGCAGTCTACTGTTGGGTTTATGACATGGTAGTGTTGATCACATAACGCGACAGGGCGCGGTCTCACACCACGTGACATGACAAGACATGGCCCTAGAGCAGGTGTCACGGCGGTGTGTGTGTGTGTGTACAAAAACCCTCACCGCTCCAGGTTCGCCACACACACACACACACACAAACACACACACACACGCTGCTTGTCTTGTACACTGGGAAGAGAGACTAGGAAGAAAATAAAGGATAAGAGGAGAGGAGAATACGAGCAAAACGAGAAAGAGAACAAATGGAAAGAAGAAGACGTGAAGGAAATTAGAAAGTGACAGAGGATGGAATGAACAGATGGAGGAGGAATATACTCTATATATGGAAATGGGGAGCAACTAGTGAGAGTGAGAGATAGAAGGAAACACGAAAGAGGGAAGAGAAGGAGGGAAGGAAAAAATGAGGGCAAGAATGAAAGAAAAGAAAAAAGAAAGTGGAACTACAAGATCAAGAAAATATGAAAAATAGATACGAGTTAACATACAATAAACTACCATAGAGTTGAATGAATTATGAAAATAGACAAAATAACAAGGGAAAAAACCTATAGTGTAATATTCAACACAATAGAGGGAAATGGGGCGAGCAAGGGCTTGAGGAAAGTATCCATATGACGTCTGGAAAAGAACCACTGGCCTCCAGATAAAGACGAGGAAAAAGTGGCCGTGGGTTGTCACTAGCATGGATGGGCTTGAAGGAGGGGGTGAGAGAGACAGAGAGAGAAAGGGAGTGTTAAATGGGGTGTGGTAGAAAAGGTGAGGAGGAGGAGGGGGGGGGGCGTTATTAAGTAGGGTGTACTAGGATGAAGTGGAGAAGGAGTGGCACTAAGTGGGTGGGGTTGAGTAGAGGAGTACTGAGTGAGTGTGTTGGGGGGGGGGGAAGGACACCATGTAAAGGGGGGAAGGGGTAGTACGTGGGAGCGGTGAGGGGGGGACAAGGGGGCTGAGACTGCGACAATGACTTGGGGGAGGGCGGGTGGTGGGTCGAGGGAAGGGTGTGGGTGGTGGGTCTTGGGAGTCGGTGGAGGTGGGTGGTGAGTTGGGGGAAGGGTGAGTCGGGGGAGGTGGCAGGTGAGGTGCAAGTTGCGGTGGAGGGTAGCTAATGTACACAATCAAACCTTCAATAGTGTGGAGGAAGCAGAACAGGTGGTGGTAGCTGTAGTAGTAGTGTTAGTGGCGGAACAACAGTATAGTGGTAGTGGCAGGGTCGTAGATGGTAGCAGTAATACCAATAGTAGTAGTAATGGTAGTGTCAATACGATCAGGGTGTGTGTGTGTGTGTGTGTCTTTGTGTGTGTGGGTGCTAGTGCTGCATACACACGAACACCCACCCACCTCAAATACAGCAGTGTCGTCACACCGTCACAAAGAACACACACACACACACACACACACACACCACCAGGCTACTCTCCCCACCACACACACACACACACACACACACACACACACACACACACCACCAGGCTACTCTCCCCACCACACACACACCACACCTCCCCCCCCCACACACAAACCATCTCTTCAGGTAACGTCATGATTATAAACAGCATTATTCTCATCTAATACCCTTCGTCTATGATCAACGTAACACCGGTATACCCAACACAAAGACCACCTTAAGTTTTGAGTCAAGAGACCAAATAAACTTGAAAACTTGCCAGATCTTAAAACTAACGAGTACTTAAAACTTAAAACAAACCTTAAAAGTGACCAAACCTTACAATTTAAACCAGATCATAAAAAGTAGACCCAAACTTAAAACAGACCATAAAAAATAGACCAAACCTTAAAACTTAAACCAGATCATAAAAAAATAGACCAAACCCTAAAACTTAAACCAGACCATAAAAAGTAGACCAAACCCTAAAATTTACCAAACATTTAAAGGTAACGAAGAGAAACTAAGGTATTAACATTTGCCGACGTTAGCTGTACATAATTAAATAAGGCAACACACGTCCGTAGAGTTTAACATGGTGCCTGTAGCCTACCTGGGCGTGTAAGGTCAGAGGTCACAGGTAGCTGGTCTATCAGTAAAGAATGGACGTGACCACGCTCGTTGGGGAGGGGTTGTGGTGCAGGAGGGAGGGGTTGTGCTACGGGAGGGGGGAGGGGTTGTGCTGCGGGAAGGGGGAGGGGTTGTGCTGCGGGAGGGAGGGGTTGTGGTGCGGCAAGAAGGGGTTGGCGGTGCGGGAGGGAGGGGTTGGCGGTGCGGGAGGGAGGTGTGGTGGGGGAGGGGAGAGGCATAGCTGTCTGTCCTGAATCAAGGTGAACTTCAGGTGAGAGAGAGAGAGAGAGAGAGAGAGAGAGAGAGAGAGAGAGAGAGAGAGAGAGAGAGAGAGAGAGAGAGAGAGAGAGAGAGAGAGAGAGAGAGAGACCTAATTTTACTACTTAATATACATTATATATATAAATAATTTTTTCATGTGGATAACTTATTAATATTATGTTTGAAATCTCGGTAACATCTCTCTCTCTCTCTCTCTCTCTCTCTCTCTCTCTCTCTAAAACACCACAAACTTCCACATCCAATTTTCTCCCCAATACCAATAACTCTCTCTCTCTCTCTCTCTCTCTCTCTCTCTCTCTCTCTCTCCAACTTACTTTTACTCACCTCATTATTCATCACCTAACTCACTTTTACTCACCTAATTATCTCACTAACTATCTCATCGCCGCAATCAATATTTCCTTCCCTCTCCCTGTTTTTAAGTGGTGTGCACGTCTCTCTCTCTCTCTCTCTCTCTCTCTCTCTCTCTCTCTCTGTGTTCGTATGCGTCTC
Organism: Homarus gammarus; assembly: GCA_958450375.1. NCBI lineage: Eukaryota > Metazoa > Arthropoda > Malacostraca > Decapoda > Nephropidae > Homarus > Homarus gammarus. The sequence continues at coordinate 1,028,548 of CAUDMG010004094.1, forward strand.
TCTCACTTTCTCTGCTTCAGTCTATCCAGTTTAATCTCTACAACCTTCTATCTAAATCACTGTCAATCTTTCTGTCTGTCGGTCTGTCTGTCTTTCTGTCTGTCAGTTTCTCATTCTGTCTATCTCAAATTCCCTGCCTATCTATTTTCTCATTTTCTATTTAATTTTCTTCTTTTCTCATTTTGTTTCTGTATCTCTTATTCTCTGTCTCTTAACTCTGTCTGAATGTTTCTCATCTTATGTCTGTCTTATTCTCCCTATCTCTGTCCCTCCCTCATACTTATCTTTCCCTGTCTGTATGTGTGTGTTTCTCCCTATCCCTTTATTTCAACCTCCCTCCCTTCCTTCCTCTGTTCCTTCCTCATACCTCTCTCTCTCTCTCTCTCTCTCTCACTGAAAAACCCTAGGCCAGGAAGCTAGAGTACCTAAGGACAGTCTCTCGTTCACGGCCAGGTAAAATCCCACCCCGAGACCTACGTGGCGGGGAGTATAAGTGGATAAGAGGGTGTAGGGGAGGAAAGGTGGGGGTGGGTAAGAGTGATTAAGGTGGGTAAAGGTGGGGTAAGGGTGGGTAAGGGTGGGCAAAGTTGGGTGTGTAAGAGGTAAGAGTAACTAAGGGTGGGTGAGTAATGTAAGTTCTCCGGTTCGTTGTTTAAGTTATAGTGACATGAGTCGTTTAATAACAAAGCAAGTAACAGTGGTGGTGTTTGAGGGAGGGAGGGAGGGAGTTAAGAGAGCAAGGGCAGAACGGAAGGGGGAAGAGAGACGATAAGGGAAAAGAAAAGAGTAAGGGAAGGGCAAAGAGATAGGAGGAATGGAAGGGGGATGAGGAGAAGGGTGTGGGGGAAAGGAATAGGAGTAAGAGGAACGAAGTGAGGGCATGAAAGAGAGACAGAGGGATATGAGTTAACGAGAAAGGAAGAATATAGAATAGGAGTGAGCGAAGGGGATAAGAAAAAGGAGAGCTATAGAGGGAGAGAATGATATGAAGAAAAGGAATGCACGAGAGAAGCAGTAAAGGAGGAGATTGAATAGAAAGTGAGATAAGATGCATAAGAAGGAAAGGATAAAAAGAAAAGATAATAACGAGGAATAATGTAACAATACCTAATGATTCCTATACTATAACAGCATTCATTATTCTCAGTATGGAAGTGACTGCTTAGTATGGAGGCGGAGGCTACGCTGGGAAAAAAAATATGGAAGTGACTGCTTATTATGGAGGTGGAGGCTACGCTGGGAAAAAAAATCTATCGGGTACTATTGAAGACATCGACCTCGTTCTCTATGAAAATAACACGAAAAGAGAAAACAAAAAGAATTACAACCAGGGAATAATGAAAGGATACAAATATAACAGGTGATTAAACGTATATTAAGTCTTGCCTAATTCATACGTTATAAAAAATATTGTTCTTTTTATCATACAAACAGAGTAATGACAAAATAAAATGGCCTTGTACCTAATTAAGCCAGCCCTTGCCTCGTTATACAAGCTGCACACTTCATTACGACCAAACAACTACTGTACACAAATGAAGGCCAGCAACTATCACCAAGGAAAAAAAAGGTCTTTTCTTATCTGCAAATTGTGTTCCATTTATTTTCCAGTTTTTAAGTCTCACAGGAGTAATAGCTATCCACGTGGAGGCTTTATCCTTCCCTCCCCGCAGAGGTTAACGAGAGTCCAGAGGTTAACGAGAAATTTTCATTCCACACTAGTTAATGAGACTCTTTTTACTTCCCCTTCGAACTCTGGTGGCAGGGAACACTTGTATGAGACTACATCTGGTGAACAAAGCTATTCTCTTCTCTAATAGAAAAACTCTGCATGTAAAGATTATTCTCTTCTTCTTGGTGCATAACTCCCTTCCCTTAGTAAATCAATCATACCTCCCTGAGAACCCTAACCTCTGACAACCTCCAAAGAAACCCTTAGAACCCTCGAACCCCTTCCTGTTCACCCTACCTCTCTGACACACACACACACACACACACACAGTAAGAACCGCTAAGTACATCGTGGTTCTCAGTACAAAAACTCCTATCTAGAACTCAACCCCACCAGGCGCTAAACAACCCCCAACCCTCCCCCAACCTCCTTCCTCGATACACCATTCCTGAGTACACGCCTTCTACACCCCCCCCCCCCTCCACCCCGACCCCCTTGGCGCATACCGGCGACTGGTGGACGCCAGCACTCCTCGCCTCATTAAAACAACACGCTACAAGTGCTCACCGCACCAAGAACTCTACAGGTTATCACTATATCAACACAACTTGAAAGCACTCATCACACCAACACCTTATACAGGCACTTAAAAACACTTTATATATATATATATATATATATATATATATATATATATATATATATATATATATATATATATATATATATACACACGCACACCACCATGTGATATTCATGAACAATATATAGGATCATCATCAATAATAATAAAAATATCCAAAAGGGTAACACTGAGAGCCAACCCAAATGGCCGTCGATAACCACAGAGAACGTCCATCAAACATCACCTAATATGCATATTATATCATTCACTCACAATCATGTATTGACATCAATCGGTAAAGTAGATTTCACAACTCACCAACATCGCCTCGTCATAAACCATCAAAAACAAAACCGTCCATTTGCAATCACCAAATGTTAAGTCCACAATACAATTACTAAGATCAATAACGTCCTTTACCTTGTTGTTATTGACTATTTTGATACCATTGAAAATAAAAAGCAATTCTATTGACAGATTCTCTAAGGTTAAAACAATAACTCTAATTACAGATGTGAGAACGATTACTACTGGCTCATAATAAGGGATAAGGATTACCCTGGGACACATGAAGCATCACCGAGAGCTTACCTGGTTCTTTCTTTATATTAAAAAGAAAGAAAGAAAAAAATTATCCTACGATCCTTTGAGACTCAAGGTCCGTCAATTCCCCCCCCCCCCCTAAGAGGATCAGGTAATACTCGATATCTTGGGACGATAGTTCGCTGACTACAGAATTGCGTTTAATAATTACAGGAGAAAAAGCCAATGCAGGAAGCTATCAGACTCTTACAGCCTTGAGTGGTGGTAGTGGTAGTTGGTTGGTGGTGGTAGTGGTGGTAGTTGGTTGGTGGTGGTGGTAATAGTGAAGCTAGTGATAGGTAGTGGGATAGTGGTAGTGATAATATTAGTAGTGGTAGGTGGTATTGCTGGTGGTGATAAGTGGTAGTGGGAGACATGTTAGGTGGCAGTGAACGGCAGACAGACATGATGTAATAATGAAGGCAGATACTGGCAGACGTTTGTCCTTGGAGGGGTCTGCTACATAACCACGCCCTAGTAGCGCTGTTAACACGCACACCTGCAGTGATATACCTCTGACATACTGCCACTACACCCGTTATACTGTCATTAGACCCGTTATACTGCCATTAGACCCGTTATACTGCCACTACACCCGTTATACTGCCACTACAACCGTTATACTGCCACTACAACCGTTATACTCCCACTACAACCGTTATACTGCCACTACACCCGTTATACTGCCACTACACCCGTTATACTGCCACTACACCCGTTATACTGCCAACGTATACTGCACTACCCGTTATACTGCCACTACACCCGTTATACTGCCACTACACCCGTTATACTGCCACTACACCCGTTATACTGCCACTACACCCGTTATACTGCCACTACACCCGTTATACTGCCACTACACACCCGTTATACTGCCACTACACCCGTTATACTGCCACTACACCCGTTATACTGCCACTACAACCGTTATACTGCCACTACACCCGTTATACTGCCACTACACCCGTTATACTGCCACTACACCCGTTATACTGCCACTACACCCGTTATACTGCCACTACACCCGTTATACTGCCACTACAACCGTTATACTGCCACTACACCCGTTATACTGCCACTACACCCGTTATACTGCCACTACAACCGTTATACTGCCACTACAACCGTTATACTGCCACTACAACCGTTATACTGCCACTACACCCGTTATACTGCCACTACACCCGTTATACTGCCACTACAACCGTTATACTACCATTACACCCGTTATACTGCCACTACACCCGTTATACTGCCACTACACCCGTTATACTGCCACTACAACCGTTATACTGCCACTACAACCGTTATACTGCCACTACACCCGTTATACTGCCACTACAACCTTTATACTGCCACTACAACCGTTATACTGCCACTACACCCGTTATACTGCCACTACACCCGTTATACTGCCATTACACCCGTTATACTGCCATTACACCCGTTATACTGCCACTACAACCGTTATGCTGCCACTACACCCGTTATACTGCCAATACACCCGTTATACTGCCACTACACCCGTTATACTGCCACTACAACCGTTATACTGCCACTACACCCGTTATACTGTCATTACACCCGTTATACTGCCACTACAACCGTTATACTGCCACTACACCCGTTATACTGCCACTACAACCGTTATACTGCCACTACACCCGTTATACTGCCACTACACCCGTTATACTGCCACTACAACCGTTATACTGCCACTACAACCGTTATACTGCCACTACAACCGTTATACTGCCACTACACCCGTTATACTGCCACTACAACCGTTATACTAACACTACACCCGTTATACTGCCATTACACCCGTTATACTGCCATTACACCCGTTATACTGCCACTACAACCGTTATGCTGCCACTACACCCGTTATACTGCCATTACACCCGTTATACTGCCAATACACCCGTTATACTGCCACTACACCCGTTATACTGCCACTACAACCGTTATACTGCCACTACACCCGTTATACTGTCATTACACCCGTTATACTGCCACTACAACCGTTATACTGCCACTACACCCGTTATACTGCCACTACAACCGTTATACTGCCACTACACCCGTTATACTGCCACTACACCCGTTATACTGCCACTACAACCGTTATACTGCCACTACACCCGTTATACTGCCACTACAACCGTTATACTGCCACTACAACCGTTATACTGCCACTACACCCGTTATACTGCCACTACAACCGTTATACTAACACTACACCCGTTATACTGCCATTACACCCGTTATACTACCATTACACCCGTTATACTGCCACTACAACCGTTATACTACCATTACACCCGTTTTACTACCATTACACCCGTTATACTGCCACTACACCCGTTATACTGCCACTACACCCGTTATACTGCCACTACACCAGTTATATGTGACTACACAACTCACACTAAACCAGTGGTATATCGCACACTACTAAGTACAGTCATCACTACAACACTGTCATTTACACCGGGGCTGTGTCTCACCCTTCGTCACCGGTACACCTGAACACCGGTACACTAGTAACAACAAGAGCCATACCGGGACAACATTAAAACTCAATCTCCCTCACCCTACCTCTCCCTCAACCTCACTTACTCTCCCTCACCCTACCTCTCCCTCAACCTCACTTACTCTCCCTCACCCTACCTCTCCCTCAACCTCACTTACTCTCCCTCACCCTACCTCTCCCTCAACCTCACTTACTCTCCCTCACCCTACCTCTCCCTCAACCTCACTTACTCTCCCTCACCCTACCTCTCCCTCAACCTCACTTACTCTCCCTCACCCTACCTCTCCCTCACCCTCACTTACTCCCCTCACCCTACCTCTCCCTCAACCTCAAATATACGTACGGTACGGTAGGAGGATGGGGTGTAGGGTAGGAGAAGGGGGTGTAGGGTAGGAGAAGGGGGTGTAGGGTAGGAGAAGGGGGTGTAGGGTAGGAGAAGGGGGTGTAGGGTAGGAGAAGGGGGTGTAGGGTAGGAGAAGGGGGTGTAGGGTAGGAGAAGGGGGTGTAGGGTAGGAGAAGGGCGTGTAGGGTAGGAGAAGGGGGTGTAGGGTAGGAGAAGGGGGTGTAGGGCAGGAGGAGGGTGTGTAGGGTAGGAGAAGGGGGTGTAGGGTAGGAGAAGGGCGTGTAGGGTAGGAGAAGGGGGTGTAGGGTAGGAGAAGGGGGTGTAGGGCAGGAGGAGGGTGTGTAGGGTAGGAGGATGGGGTGTAGGGTAGGAGAAGGGGGTGTAGGGTAGGAGGATGGGGTGTAGGGTAGGAGAAGGGGGTGTAGGGTAGGAGAAGGGGGTGTAGGGTAGGAGGATGGGGTGTAGGGTAGGAGAAGGGGGTGTAGGGTAGGAGGATGGGGTGTAGGGTAGGAGAAGGGGGTGTAGGGTAGGAGAAGGGGGTGTAGGGTAGGAGAAGGGGGTGTAGGGTAGGAGAAGGGGGTGTAGGGTAGGAGGATGGGGTGTAGGGTAGGAGAAGGGGGTGTAGGGTAGGAGAAGGGGGTGTAGGGTAGGGGGAGGGGGTGTAGGGTAGGAGAAGGGGGTGTAGGGTAGGAGAAGGGGGTGTAGGGTTGGGGGAGGGGGTGTAGGGTAGGAGAAGGGGGTGTAGGGTAGGAGGATGGGGTGTAGGGTAGGAGGATGGGGTGTAGGGTAGGAGAAGGGGGTGTAGGGTAGGAGAAGGGGGTGTAGGGTAGGAGAAGGGGGTGTAGGGTAGGAGAAGGGGGTGTAGGGTAGGAGAAGGGGGTGTAGGGTTGGGGGAGGGGGTGTAGGGTAGGAGAAGGGGGTGTAGGGTAGGAGGAGGGTGTGTAGGGTAGGAGGATGGGGTGTAGGGTAGGAGAAGGGGGTGTAGGGTAGGAGGATGGGGTGTAGGGTAGGAGAAGGGGGTGTAGGGTAGGAGAAGGGGGTGTAGGGTAGGAGAAGGGGGTGTAGGGTAGGAGAAGGGGGTGTAGGGTAGGAGAAGGGCGTGTAGGGTTGGGGGAGGGGGTGTAGGGTAGGAGAAGGGGGTGTAGGGTAGGAGGAAGGGGTGTAGGGTAGGAGGAGGGGGTGTAGGGTAGGAGGAGGGGGTGTAGGGTAGGAGTAGGGGGTGTAGGGTATGAGGAGGGGGTGTAGGGTAGGAGAAGGGGGTGTAGGGTAGGAGAAGGGGGTGTAGGGTAGGAGAAGGGGGTGTAGGGTAGAAGAAGGGGGTGTAGGGTAGGAGAAGGGGGTGTAGGGCAGGAGGAGGGGTGTAGGGTAGGAGGAGGGGGTGTAGGGTAGGAGAAGGGGGTGTAGGGTAGGAGAAGGGGGTGTAGGGCAGGAGGAGGGGGTGTAGGGTAGGAGAAGGGGTGTAGGGTAGGAGAAGGGGGTGTAGGGTAGGAGAAGGGGGTGTAGGGTAGGAGAAGGGGGTGTAGGGTAGGAGAAGGGGGTGTAGGGTAGGAGAAGGGGGTGTAGGGTAGGAGGAGGGGGTGTAGGGTAGGAGGAGGGGGTGTAGGGTAGGAGGAGGGGGTGTAGGGTAGGAGGAGGGGGTGTAGGGTAGGAGGAGGGGGTGTATGGTAGGAGAAGGGGGAGTAGGGTAGGAGGAGGGGGTGTAGGGTAGGAGAAGGGGGTGTAGGGTAGGAGGAGGGGGTTCTTTAATTACTTTAAGGGGGATTTTGGTCAGGATAATGGTTAAAGTTTGTTAAATCTTTAAGATAAACAAGTATAATGTTCAAATCCAACACTTTTAACACATACATACATACATACATACATACGATACATACATACCATACATACATACTGTACAGACAGACAGACAGACAGACACGATAGAAGCCACCGCCATCACCTCCACAGCGTTCAGGAAATACCAATTTTTTTTCAGATTCTAAAACAGAATTGGAAGACTCCGAAAATATCGCAGCCGTGACGTCACCGAGGTGGTGGAAGAAAGCTAAACTACAACACAACTTGGCTCAGCTCCGCCCAACTTTCTCAATCTGTGTGTTTGGGTGATAGCACCTACAGCCCGCGTCAACTTAAGACTCGCTGGATGACGTGAAGACGATAGAGTGACGTGGGGAGGTAGGGAGGTGGCGGTGGTGGTGACGATTATGGTAGGTGGATGAGCGGGGTGGGTGGGTAAGGAGTGTGGTGGGTGGGTAAGGAGTGTGTGGTAGTGATAATGTGAAGGAGGTGGAGAATAGGTGGTGGGGTAACGAAGTTTAGGAGAAGTGACGTGGGTAGTGACGATGGGGTGATGAAGTGGGTGGTGACGTAGGTGGCGACGATGGGTGGTGACGATGGGTGGTGACATGGGGTAGCGTAGATGGGGGTGGTGTGGGTAGTGACGTGGGTGACGTATAGACAGGCGTTGAAGAGAATGAGACAGGTTAGGTTACAGGGTAGGAGCATGGGTGGTGGTGGCGCGTCAATATAAATAAATAATTTGTAAGTTATTGTAATTTGAGCACCCACGGACACCTAGTGAGTCACGGACATCTGAGTCACGTACTGTACACCTCATACCCTGGTGAACAGACAGCCCACATGCCATGTCTACCTACACTTCAAGGCTGAGCTTTAATAATTAAGGTATTGCGACAGGTGACCATCAATGGGGCTGTAGAGTCACACCTGTAATTTGGTGTTAACAAAATCAGGAGATAATAGAGGTATGGGTAACCTTGTGAGCTGATGATAAATACATGATTACATGATAAATATTGGACTTTTAATAATTTTTAGTGTGTGTGTGTGTGTGTGTGTGTGTGTGTGTGTGTGTGTGTGTGTGTGTGTGTGTAGGCTTAACATCATTCACAGATCAAAGAGTGTGTTTAGGGAGGAGCGTCTACCATATCCACTGCTCATCTTAAATTCTCTTTACCATCACGTAATTCCAAGTCAGAGTTGACTGACTGTAGAGGAGAGCACGACGTAGCCGCCGCCGTCTCCACCGCCGTCTCCACCGCCGCTGGCTGTGTAAGAATATGAGGGATGCTCTCTCTCTCTCTCTCTCTCTCTCTCTCTCTCTCTCTCTCTCTCACACAAGTTGAATCTCGCAACCCCACAGCGTTGAGTCTCTCTCTCCACTTCCTCTCATTTATATACGAAGTTGCACCCCATAACATCTGACACATGGTCTGTCACTCACTCGTATTTTACAGCCCCTCCTACTCACAAAGTCGCGTCCGACACCCCAGAACGTCGTTTTTCAAAGCCTATTTGTCCAACAGCTTCGAATCCCCGTCTCTCAACTTCACAGTGTCAAGTCTCAAGCTTTCACCACAGTTTCGTTTTTCACAGCATCTCAGCCCAACAGCGTCGAGTAACACAGCATCTCAGCCCAACAGCGTCGAGTAACACAGCATCTCAGCCCAACAGTGTCGAGTAACACAGCATCTCAGCCCAACAGCGTCGAGTAACACAGCATCTCAGCCCAACAGTGTCGAGTAACACAGCATCTCAGCCCAACAGCGTCGAGTAACACAGCATCTCAGCCCAACAGCGTCGAATAACACAGCATCTCAGCCCAACAGCGTCGAGTAGCACAGCATCTCAGCCCAACAGCGTCGAGTAACACAGCATCTCAGCCCAACAGCGTCGAGTAACACAGCATCTCAGCCCAACAGTGTCGAGTAACACAGCCTTCTGGTACAGCCTTGAGCGATAGTAGGCTGGATCACTACAGGGAATTCTAATTGTAAATGTGAGACGAAAGGTGAAGGTATTGCGTAATATAGTGGTGCTGGTATACGGTTCAGAGAGAGAGAGAGAGAGAGAGAGAGAGAGAGAGAGAGAGAGAGAGAGAGAGAGAGAGAGAGAGAGAGAGAGAGAGAGAGAGAGAGAGAGAGAGAGAGAGAGAGACGGGACGTGTACTCGGAACCTTAAGTGGCATAGTTAAGTGATTGGTTCTCTCACCTGGAACCTTAAGTGGTATAGTTAAGTGATTGGTTCTCTCACCAGAAGCTTTGTAAATTATGAGGTAATTATCCTAAAAGTCGTAAACCATGAAACCCAGGACACTAAGAACGATAATAAAGAACACAGAGTCTTGTAATTTAACTTTTGATCAGCTACAATAACACTATTTCTGGGAATGGTAAGTTTCTATAAGATCATATTTCAAAAGTTTTCGAACTTTATTCACTTCGTTATTATTATTTTTTTGTGGTGCGTTAGTTATAAGCATTGACAAAGTCCATTTTTTTTTTGGCGACGTCTCCTGTGTACGTCATTACTGTATGTGTGTACTACTCACCCCCCCCCCCATGTCGTTGTTTACAAACACATCGGAAGTGCTTACCTTCGCAAAAAAACACGTAAATAATAGCCTTTACGAACGACGTGTAAAAAAAATCATCTCGTATTACAGGCCAGGTCGTTTGTTTCCAGTAGGTAGTGAGCCAGTACCTCGGCGGGTGCCTTATATGATGAGACAATCAAGGCAAATAGAGCAGTATCTGGGTCTAGGTGTATCATTCAGCCCGACCTACACTTGCCAACAACCCGGCAGTGTTGTGTGAAGGATTCCGTGACCGACGACCGTATCCACACCCCGGCACGCGAGGCCCAATTGTTCACTTTACTGCTTCAGACGTCGCAGCTCTTGACTCTCTGTAGTGAGGATCGCTACACTTCCAAGGACCAACTCTCTACTGGATTGAGACGTACTTAAAACTTACTTTTATAAGTTTTGCAGATGTGCGCGGGACACAAATAAACCTCAGAATTTATTAAAAATCAAAGCGAGAGATAGATAGAGCGAGGTCGGGTTCCACACTGCATTATAAAACCATTGTTATTAGGTCGATAGTTTAGGGAGTGGCTCCTAAAATTTCAGTTATTGTTTTTTAGCGGTGGAAGTGTTGCGGTGTTGTTATTGTTGGTAATGGTGGTGGCGGTGGTGACGGCGGCGACGGCGGCAGCGGCGGCGGCAGGCAGTGGCAACAGGGGCAGTGGTGGTGGTCGCTGCGGCGGTGGTGGAGACGGTGGTGGTGATGCAGACGGTGGTAGTGGTGGTGGTGATGCAGACGGTGGTGGCGGCGGTGGTGGTGGTGGTGGTGATGGCGGCGGCGGCGGCGGCGGTGCAGGTGGTGGTTGGGCAGCGGTGGCGACGGCGGCGGTGGCGGCTGGCGACGGCGGCGGTGGGCCGGCGGCGGCGGTAGTTGTTGCAGCACGTTTCATGCATTGATCCAAGTTAGAGCTATCGGTGTGGGCCGCCCTGCACCCAAACATTACACCCCAGTTTTCTTTCTCATGTCAAGAACCTTCTACTTACACTGCAGTTCAGTAGCTGAATCATATCTGTCCCTTGTTGCGGCTTATGACCAGCAGTGTGGAGGCGAGGAGAAGGGATTTTGTTCAATATGACCTATAATTAATTTTAATCATAGTTTCCTTTAACCATACATACATATTTATACATATTTGACTTAACTCGTGTGTCAGTTACGTCCAGTGATATATTATTTAGGTAATGGGAGTGAGGGAAGCAGGAATTGTGTATCTGAAACACGACTAAATTATTTTACTCGTGTGGTTTTTACCCCCTGTGTTGAGATGGTGCACGTGACCCTTGGTTCAGCCACTATTGCATGCTTGTTTTTTGACGGTGAAGGAGGAGGCGAGGAAACACGATCATGATAATATTAAATATGACTACCTACTGCACGTCTCCCCCGTCACGGTGTCTCAACTATTATTTATGTTTCAAATACTCTTCTTCATGTTCATCCTTGACGTCATTTTCGACAAGGGATTAAGACGAAGATGAAGTGTTTTGTTTAAGCAATATTCAAACAGTGTGACTTGTACTCGTATAATTATCTTATATAAAGCCAAGTTTACTCTATCAACTGAGAGGAAATGAGCCGTGGAAACTTTCATGGTTTGTTCACGTTCACAATTCTACGAGAAATCTTAAAACATGTGTAGATGTGAGACTGCATGACGTAATTATATAATGAACGTGAAGACTTCTCAACATTCCATTCTTTCTGCCGCAGTGTTTGTCAATAAATTCAAACGTACAAAGGTTCGACTAAACATGGTGATTATCAAGACACACGATGGATAAAATGACTGCAGAGGAAAGTGTATTAGTAACAGGAAGAACAGCGTTGAACGGGACAGTATAACTTCATTGTAACTAAAAATTCTAATGAACTTTCAATAGGTAGCAAAACATATACTTTAGGTGGATAACAGTTAAATATAAAGTAAATATACACCTAACTTTAAGAACGCCTGGATTTATTTAGTGCTAATGGGTAATTAAACTCGTTGGCCTTAAACTACACAAGAGCAGTACAAAAATAGCTTTAATATATACTGCCACCCGTAACATTAGAGAAATATACTAATATAACAACGACAATGTCGCTAAACTATGTGGTGTTCCACTTAGTTCTCACCGTGGACGTGGTGGTAGTCTCTATAATTCTCTTACACCAAGCGGGAAGACAGCGCTCTCACTCTCTCTCTCTTTCTTGGGTTTGACCAGCGAATGGAAACATCCTGGAGGACTGGAGTAATCCGCAACACCCAATAAGAACACGTACTGGGGATTGACTAAATCGCTGTAATCAAAGAGTGAGGACCGACGGTACACAGGCAACCAATGTGAACATGTATTGAGCCTCAAGTACTCGGTAGTAACCAACAGCGACACATAGTAAGGATCAAAAACTTACAGACAACCAGTGAGAAAACATATTGACATGCAAATATTCCTCAGCAACCAAGAAGAACTATTAGTGAGTTTGACGCGTCTCTTAACATCAGGAGAAGGATGCAAGTAACCAGTAGGAGATCGGGATAAGTTTAGCGGCCTCGTGCATGCAGCCGATCGAAGAGGAGTTAGAAGCTTTGTATTCAAAAGCACTCTAGAGTTTATGAATTTTCAACCAACCAATGGGAACACAGTGCATATATACAATAAAACCTATCAGCCAATGGCAGCGTCCAATAACTGGAATGATTTCCAGCAGCCAAGAGGAAAATAATTTGAGATTAATGTATCACAGTTTTCAAAATAATAACATGGACGGCGTGCAGTGAAAATCTCCGACTACGGGTTTAACAGAGTAATTATTCAACGAGGCGGCGGCCATCAGTGTATTTACTCTACTGATTATTCCTTAATGTTCATGAGCTTGAGAAGGAACTCTGCTGGAAGCAACATAATGAAGAAACAGACGATTCAATTATGCAATAATGAAGCCGCCGCCAGTCTCCCTAAGATCTCCTTGTATAGTCATAGTCATGAGCAACTCCAGCATTCATTAAGATGCCAAGTGGCTTAATGATTTCAGTTCAACATCAAACGCCGGAGTCTTAATATTAATGCAGGAAAAGAATGTTCCGAGACCCTGGCGGGGTTCACCAAGTTTTACCGAGGCAGGGTTGAAGAGTCTTGATAATACTGCTTACATGAACCAAGGCAAGACACGTGGTAAGTTACTCAAAAAGTAGGATGCAATATTTATGAGAATATTATTTACTAGACAGGATGAAAGATTCACGGTAATTTTACTTACATAAATAAAAACAAGAATTATGATAATATAAAAGCTACAAGCACGGAGACAAGATATATGATAACATTACTTACACGAACGGAGGCAAGACTTACGACAGTATTCCTTACAGAGCCGGAAGCAAGCTGTATATTGTTTATAGGAGCGGATGCAAGAATCGTATTAAAATTCCTACAGGAACATGCGAAAAATTCTTTATTAAGACCATAGCTTTAAGGTCGACAGTTAACCAGGTTCTAAATACAATTGTAAAATAAAACTTAAATAAATAAGACTGTTATGAAAATAAATACAGAATAAAAAGACTACAACTATAATTCACTCGACGAGACCACTGGCTATAGTCCAGACTACAGTGACGTGATGGCCATATTAACATAACACTCGGCTAATCCCGTTAACGATAACACTCAAGTATATAGCGGGTATATATCTGGATTATAGCAACTCGGCTATAATCATAAAAGAGTGTATAACAAATGTCTATGGCCTATGAACGCGTCCAGAGTAAAGCACATGACTATAAACACAGATCAGCTGGTGAAGTAGAGCTCTATAGAAAAGTAAATAGATTAGGTCTCGAAGAATATAACTCTATAAAACAAAAGATCAGCTGATGAAACACATGACTCCATAAAACGTCAACAAAGATCAGCTGATGAAACACATGACTCCATAAAACGTCAACAAAGATCAGCTGATGAAACACATGACTCCATAAAACGTCAACAAAGATCAGCTGATGAAACATATGACTTCATTAAACGTCAACAAAGATCAACTGATGAAACACATGACTCCATAAAACGTCAACAAAGATCAGCTGATGAAACACATGAGTCCCTAACACGTAAACAAAGATCAGCTGATGCTTGAGTCTGCCTCTCTCGGGTACGTCATACCGTTAGCATAATGCGATGATAATATTTTCTCTCATACATATAATATTATTCTAATAGTATGTGATATAATTAGCTGTAATAATAATAATAATAATAATAAGAGACGTTTGAGAGAGAGAGAGAGAGAGAGAGAGAGAGAGAGAGAGAGAGAGAGAGAGAGAGAGAGAGAGAGAGAGAGAGAGAGAGAGAGAGAGAATAACTGGGCTACTGGCGGCTATCAGACAATCCATGGACTTTGGTGGGGGGAGCTAATCGGTATTGTTATTTATACTGGAGAGGGAGAAGAGAGAGGAATTGGAAGGAGAGTTGGGAAGGAAGAAGCAGAGGAGAATTGGAAGGAGACTTGGGGAGGAAGAATGGGAGCAGAGAGGAATTGGAAGGAGAGAAGAAGAGAAGGAAGGGGGGAAAACGCAAAGAGAGTAGAAGGGAGAGAGAAGGACGAGAAGGTGAGAACATGAGTAGAGGGTAAGGAGAGGAAGGAGTGGGAGAATGAATGAGCAGGGAGGGAGAACAAAAGAGAGGAGAGGATTAGGGCAGGGTGAGAGCAAGAGTCCAAGAAAGAGTAAAAGGAGTAAAGAGGAGAGGGAGTAGGACTGAGAAGAGTAAGGAAGGGGGAAACATGAGAGGGGATAAAAATGAGGAGTTAGAGGTGAGTAAAGGAAGAAGGAAGGAGTAAAAAGAGGTAAAAAAAAGTAAATACGGGAAGGGAAAAAACGAAAAGAGAGTGGAAACTGCAACAAGAATAGTATGAGAAAGATTCAAGAAGACATGAGGACGAGGGAGAAGAGAGGACACTGGATGTGACAAGATAAGAGAGAGGGAGAGATAAAACAAGTGAGGAGAATTTAAGATGACAGGAAGAGGATCAAGTTGAGAACAAAAGTCCAAGAGGAGTTGGCTAAGAGGAAAGGGGAGGCGACAAGGCGGGTAACATAACTAAGAGGAAACGAACTAAGTACTAAGAAGCAACAAGAGGAAATGAATACATATCAGGAAGAAATAGGGAAGTACCGAGAGAAGAGGAGTAACATGAAACGAAATAGTACCAAGAGGAAAGAGGATAGTGGATAGTGTTCATAAAGAGAGGCATAAAACTAAGAGAGTCTGTGGTAAAGGAGGATGAAGGAAGGCAGTCCACTACATCCACATAAGAGCGATATGGGAGGATAGTAATCAATCTTGTCGAGGGGTAACGCGGGGTGCGATAAGTACCCACTAAATAAAAAAATAAGTAAGTATCCCTTAATTAAAATCCATTTTTTATATTCAATCGGGAGGGGATACTTCGGAGGCCTATACATATACATACATAAGCATTGGTTCATCCTTCTTCCTCTGCCGTTACTGACGTTAGTGTTATCCTTAAATGTGAAGAAAAAAACAAATATAATATAATTGACGAAACGATTATGAAAACCAATTTCATATTTTTTAAGACTTTTTAACGGAGCAAAATATTAAAACAAAAGGTTTATATTGTATCATCTTTTAAGACCTTGGTAATCGAATAAGACGTAATAAAAAGTGTTTATGCCTGTTTTATCGACTTCCACTTGTCTTATATTCGACTTTATTTCCTACTATTCTTTATTCCAGTGTTCATGCCTATTTTATCCCCCTTATCATTGTTATCCATATTACGTTATACCCACCGATTTTTACCACCTACATCACATCCAATAGATTTTCGATTTTCACACCCTATCCCAATTATCACCTTCCATCCCGATATTCAACCCTTTTTAACATTCTGGTGCAAATCGTCCCTATTCCGATATACAAGATTGCAGTGTCAATAATATTCAAGTCACTAAAGCCATTCGATAACTCAAGGCCACAGCTAGACTGACCCAGTTCTTAGTCCTACCACAGCTAGACTGACCCAGTTCTTAGTTCCACCACAGCTAGACTGACCCAGTTCTTAGTCCCACCACAGCTAGACTGACCCAGTTCTTAGTTCCACCACAGCTAGACTGACTCAGTTCTTTGTCCCACCACAGCTAGACTGACTCAGTTCTCAATCCCGCCACAGCTAGACTGACGTAGTTCTTAGTCCCACCACAGCTAGACTGACCCAGTTCTTAGTCCCACCACTGCTAGACTGACCCAGTTCTCACTCCCACCACAGCTAGACTGACCTAGTTCTTAGTCCCACCACAGCTAGACTGACCCAGTTCTTAGTCCCACCACAGCTAGACTGACCCAGTTCTTAGTCCCACCACAGCTAGACTGACCCAGTTCTTAGTCCCACCACAGCTAGACTGACCTCATTCCTGCCAGATAGACTTTATTTGACTCCCTACAGCTACAGGAGGATTAGTGGGATTTTCTTTTACTACACCTACAGCAGATTATTTTTTGTACTCCTTCTTGTTACAGGGGATTTTCTCTCGACTTCCTATAGCTACGGCAGGATTTCCCGTGTCTCCCAACCAGCCGTAGGGGATTTTCGCTACAATATTTGTGTGGCGGAGGGATTTACCGCCACCTTTCCCTGGTCCCCGTGTGTGTGTGTGTGTGTGTGTGTGTGTGTGTGTGTGTGTACATTTGATGAATAGTGAACATACATATACTGAGAAAGTAGAAGATGATAGCCGGAGTAATGTATTTTCTAGCTGAGATGACTACTACTACTACTACTACTACTACTACTACTACTATTTTTTTTTTCTACTACTACTACTACTACTACTACTATTACCATCACTACCACCGTCAACACAACTACTATAACTCCAATAGGAACCTTTTTTTTTTCATCATTACTACCACCACAACTTACACCAAAAGCCCCAACACCACCTACTATCAGCGGGGTCAATTAATCTCCCCTATCACCCACCTCCTCCTCTCCCCCGTCACCCCCTCTCCCTCCCTGCCCAAACCCACCAACCACTGCCACAATCCCTACCACCGCCTCCCAACCCCCACACCCCTACCGCCACCAACACAAAACCAAAACCAGTCTCACCAACCATTACCCCCTTTCTTTTAACCATCACCATTAACCAAAATGCACCAACCAATTAACCAACCAAAACCACCGCACCACAAAGAAAACAAGAAAATATAAAAAAAAAAACAGAAAAAACATGTCTAGTGCCTCCATTCTACCGAACATCATCTACACCAACCACAATTACCAAACACACTTACAACCTCTATCAGTGTCAACCAAAACACACACACACAAAAAAAACTACTATCCATCCACACACACACACACACTGGATCTTCAAACTACCTTCTTTCTAGCTACCCACCAATCAATGACACACACACACACACACACACACATCCTGGACACACAAGTACAGTAGCTAGCCAAAAGATATGCTACAACACACCGTTACTTCCTGCAGCATATCACACAGTATTGATTACCACACCAACATGCAGTTGCCAAGCTTACTGCAGTGTCACGGTAACGGTGGTAGGTGGTGGTGGTAGGGGTAGGTAGGGGGGTGGGAGGGTGATTGTGGTTGCATGTTTGGAGTGGGTGGGTTGGTTAGACGGGTGTGTGTGTGTGTTAGTCTGGTAGGTGTGGCGCCTTGCCCAGTAAGGCGGCGGTGATTGGCTACTGTTACCACCATTGCAATATTCACCAGCACATTTTTTTATAATATTTTAGAGGATATTGGCGGTATTTTCTGGCTATACTTTGGCCTTAAGACAACAGTCAACCGATGAATTGCGGGGATAGTGGTTGTTATGCGGTGGTGGTTGTTTTTGTTGTTGGTGGTAGTGGTTGTTGTTGTTGGTAGTGGTTATTGTTGATGTTGACGATATGTAGTTGTGGTAGTGGTGGTAGTTGTTGTTGACGATATGTAGTGGTGGTAGTGGTGGTGGTGGTTGTTGTTGACAATTTGTAGTGGTGGAGGTGGTGGTTGTTGTTGATGGTGTGTAATGGTGGTGGTGGTTGTTTTTGTTGATGTCTAGTGGTGGTTGTTGTTGTTGATCATGTGTAGTGGTGGTGGTCGTTGTTGTTGTTGATGTGTAGTGGTGTTTATCGTTACGTGGTGTGTCTGTAATGGTTGTGGTCATGGTGGTGGTGATAGCAGGGGTAGTGGTGGTGTGGGTAGCATGGTAGGGGTGGTGGTGGTAGCTGGTGTAGAGGTGATGAAGTTAGTAGCAGGGGTAGTGGTAGTTGTGGTGGTAGTAGCAGGGATAGTAGTAGTGGTAGTTGTGGTGGTAGTAGCAGGGATAGTAGTAGTGGTAGTAGTGGTGGTGGTCGTATTATCAGGGGGGTGGTGGGGGTGGTGGTGGCGGTGAGTGTGGTAATTAAAGTGTTGTATCAGGAACAGTTATGATGATCACAATAGCAAGAGTAGTGATTGTGTTAACTGAAGTAATTGTTATGTGGTGACGGCGTTAATGATGGCAGTGTGATGGAGTGAATGTATGTAAACGAGTCTGAGAGGTAATACAGTGGAGCCGATAGTGGTTGTGGTGGCAGGGTGTGGTGGATGGAGGTGGCAGTGTACTGGTGGCGGTAAAGGGTCAGCGGCGTCTGTAAAGTGCCTCAAGCCAGCTGGATGGTTGGCTGGCTGACTGACTGGCTGGATGGCTGGCTGGGGCGGGCACTATGCTGCAGCAGTGGAAGAACACTTGGCTCACCCTAGACTAAGCTAGCCCACTGTGATCGATCTGACATGGACACCGCTCTTCATGTGTACAACCAACCACTTTCTTCTCCCTCTTCTATCCCTTTCTCTATTCTTTACTACTTCGTCTTCCACCCCCCCTTACACCCTACATCTGTTCTTTGTGTCTCTTCCCGCCTTTACTCCCCAAACCCTTATGGGCTGTCCACACCCACCATTCCCCCTGGCAGTGCCCCCCCCCCTCCTCTCCCACTACCTTCCCTGGAGCGTGTCGAGGCCTTCAACCCTGGGGACACTAACAACACCACACCACCACCACACAACGCTTGGGGGTCTGGCCCACTGGTTCACTATGTCCACAGTCCTGCCAGTAGTACAGTAGTAATAATAATATTAGCACCATATTGATTGTCCTAACAGTAGTAGTAGTAATAGTGGTGGTAGTAGTAGTACCATGTTGATCCGGCCACATCACCACTGCCAGGAGCACTACCATGTTGCCCCTGCACCACTACCACCACCACAGCACCGCTAAGCATCTGGGGCTCCTCGCTAGATTACTAGCACGTCGGGCCGTTTTCTCGGAGACTGTAAATTGCACTGCCCCCCTCCCCCCTCACCTACTCCTCCTTCATATTCTCCTTCCCTCACTCTACACAGCCAAGCTAGGAGTGAGCTTCTACATCTGTGGTCTGTTTGGTGGATTTTGTATCTGTCTGCCTCTTTCTGTCTGTATGTCTGTCTGCCAACCGCCTCCATACTCTACAGTAGGTAAGACTGCCATCTTCCCTGTCAAGAGAATCGACGGTTCTTCAACTCCTCATTACTCTAAAATGGTGATGTCACAGTAATTTGAGGTCGTGTCTCCTGGGTGTTGACACCTTGAGGTCGTGTCCCCGGGTTGTTGGCACCTTGAGGTCGTGTCGCCGGGGTGTTGGCAATTTGAGGTCGTGTTCCCGGGGTGTTGGCACCTTGAGGTCGTGTCCCCGGGTTGTTGGCACCTTGAGGTCGTGTCGCCGGGGTGTTGGCAATTTGAGGTCGTGTTCCCGGGGTGTTGGCACCTTGAGGTCGTGTCCCCGGGGAATTGGCACCATGTGGTCGTATCCCCAAGGTGTTGGCACCTTGAGGTCGTGTCCCCGGAATATTGGCACCATGTGGTCGAGTCCCCGGGGTGTTGGCAATATGAGGTTGTGTTCCCCGGGGCCTCACCATCATGAAGTCGTGTCTGCCAGAGTCTTGTCACCATGAAGTCGTGCCCTTGGCTCACGATAAGTCATGCTCCTGCCCCCTTCACCTTCCCCATGCCCTCCCTCACCCCCACCAGGAGCTGCCCCCGGCTAATTGGGAGCGTTGGGACATGTCGCTTGCATTTCACGCCGCCTAGCGAACTAAGGAGTGTGAGGAACGTGCGCAGCCTGCGGGGGTTGTGGTCGCTATATTTTAGGCCTTCAGGTGGTCACAATATGGTCATAAAAATTGGGGGGAGAGAGAGAGAGAGAGAGAGAGAGAGAGAGAGAGAGAGAGAGAGAGAGAGAGAGAGAGAGAGAGAGAGAGAGAGAGAGAGAGAGAGGAGCAAGGAAAGAGAGGACAAAGGCATGAAAAGTGGATGTGGGAGTAAGACTCACTAACACAGTCACATGACCATAAATTGGAGTAAGGGGGGGGGGGGGGGGTGGTGGGAAATGAAGTAGAGGAGGAAACGAGATAGAAAGAGGGAAATAGATGATATATGGAGAGGGGAGCAGAAGATAGAAGGAGAATGGCAGACAGGAGAGAGTGGGACAACAGAAAAGAGGGGAACAACAGACAGAAAAGGGAAACAACAGACAAGAAAGGGGGAACAAGAAAATATTAAAAAGGCCCATAGATAAAGGATAAGGACAGGCATAACATAGAACGATGAGGGGAGGAAGATGAAAGAGAAGAGGAGAAACTAGGATAATGGGGAGGAAAAAGAGAGAGAGGTGAATAATAAGAAAAGAGAATACAGCACAGGAGAAGAAGAAGAAGGAGATGGTTAGGTTAGGTTAGGTTAGGTTAGGTTTGGTAAGGTTAGGTTAGGTTAGGTTAGGTTAGGTTTGGTAAGGTTAGGTTAGGTTAGGTTAGGCTATGAGAAGTAGCAGGTGAAGAAAGCGTATCTTTGTGTGTGTAGGGGTAGAGAGAAAAATTTTCCTTGGTCATAACTGGACAGAATCATATATGGTCATAATTGCAGTTAGACATAATCACTTGGGTCATAAATGCAGGTAGACACAATAACTTTGGCCATAATTACAGGTAGAAACAATAACTTTGGTCATAATTACAGGTAGACATAATCACTTTGGTCATAATTACAGGTAAACATAATCACTTTGGTCATAATTACAGGTAAACATAATCACTTTGGTCATAATTACATGCAGAGAGAATCGCATATGGCCAGAATGAGGGAACTGTGGTATTAGTGTGTAGAGAAGTTGGGGTCAACACAGTTATTAATTAATTAAATTTGTTTTATACACGAGTTAATTCTGACAAATTTATAAAGGTAAAAAATAAATCCACCAGAAAATGTTTAGACGAAATGTACCGTACCATGTGGATTAAAGGTCCAGTGGGCCCCAAGTCCTAATAGACCCCAACATAATCAAACCCCTAACATCAAGACTAGAGCCCATTTAGAGTGGGTTCCATTAGAACTGGGGGCCCATCGGGACTAAAATCCGTGAGGGCTGGGACTCATTAATGTACCACTAAATTCTAATGGTTTAGTGAGGTTAGGTTGGGACCCACTAAGACCAGGCACTATAGGAACTGACCAATCACCTCCTCCGTGGCGAGAATTTCAACACCAAAACCAAGATGTTGGTATAACATCATTGACCACATAATGTTGTATTCATGTCGCCGACGTATCGAGAAAGGTGATTGATCATTGTTAATGATATAAATATCGCAGTTTATCGTCGTTGATATTAAAAAGTGTTAGTTTATCACTGTTAATAGTAAAAACTGATTGGCGTTAGCGTAGACTCGTGTAGTGGGGGAGGGGAGGGGAGGGGGGAGAGTGCGTGACATGGCAGGACAACAGGTTAGTGCCCCGGGCTGCGCATGACTACCGCGTGTCGGTCATAAATATGGTATGACAACTCTGTCAGGGTCGACCTGTCTCCACCCCTCCCGCATTGACAGACAGACAAACAGAGAGACAGAGTGAGTAATGCCTTCTAGCAGTGAGTAAGGACAAGATTGACTGATAGATCAATAGAGTGGTTGAGATCACACCTGGTCACTGTCTGGGCGCGTCGCTTCGGCCCTAACACGCCACGCCACGCCACGCCACGCCACGCCACGCCACGCCACTTCTCGCTACTTACACGCCTCTTAATGCTAAATAAATTATTACTTTATGCTTACTTACGCGATACTTAATGGTTACTTACGTGCCTCTCGATGTTACTTGCATTCCTTTTCCTACAACTTACACACCTTCTCTGATTCCTCTATCCTTCTTTCCCTGATTTCTCTTCATCCTCTCTTCTTCCCTTCTTCCTCCTTCCTACTTAATCCTAACCTCTGGGGCTCATCCTCCTCATTCTTTCTATTCACCTCCTCATTTTTACTTCATGGTCCTTATCTCACTCTTTTCTCCTCAACTCTTCACCCTATTTCCTCACCTCCTCGTCCATCTTGTCTACCTCCTTACGTCCTTTCCCTTCTTCCTCACCATCTCACCCTTCCTCATCACCTCTCCTCATCCTCACCTCGCCTCCGCTCCCCTTACTCACACTCCTCCTTGCCGTCTATTAACACACTAGTTGTCCATCGCAGTATCCCCCCATAAGGAGAGGTTACAGTGACCACAAATCGTCCATAATAACCCATCTGGATAAGGTGCGCCGACCCTCACTGACACTTTACATATCGGTCAGGACATTTAACCTGAGTCGACCCCACTACAAAAAACGTGGAAAAGTCAATTTGGTGAGTAATCGCTGCTCTCTTCCCGTGAAAAACACCAATTGATTTGTTTACGTGGCATCACACAAGAGGAAAAGCGTTCTGGTTGGTTGATTACCGCATGACGTCACGGTGGTGGATTATCGTTCTGGTTGGTTGATAATACTGGATGGCGTCATGGCCAAGGAAAAAATGTAATGATCGGTTATTAAATTATGACGTCACGCCTGTGGAAAAACGTTCTAACTGGTTGACAAGGCAGAATGAATATTTTTATTGGTTATTACTGATTGACGTTACAGTCGATGAAAAAAAAAATCCTGGTTTGTTGATTCATATAACGTTAGAGTCGAGGGACACCGTCCCTACTGGTGGTAGTCATAGAGGAGGGCGCCACAGCCAATGAAGAATATGCAGAGTGGACGATACAACAAAACGTTAAAACAGAGAGAAAAATGCTCTGAATGATTCACACTGCACGGCAGCCGAGAAGCCTGCTAGTTGGTTACTCTTGCACGACCTGAGCGCTGCGTGTCGCTGAATAAAACATTCTGATTGGTGGAGACAGAAGAGGTCCTCTTGGGTCAACATGGCGCCTGTGCACAGTTTCTTTATAGTTACCTCTTGGATTTGAATTTTTCTCACTGTCAGGTCGTCGTCGGAGGCGGAGGTGACATAACTTGAACCCTCTTGTGAAGTGTTACTGCAGGAGAAAGTTTACAAGAAGCAGTGAAATAATAGGTTACTACCTGAGGCTACAATATTCTCGTGGAAATCGACCAATCAAATCGATGACATAAAGAGCTCAAGGAAATCTGCCAATGAAAAGCAAAGGCAGAGCTCGTGGGAGGTAACCAATCAAGAGCGATGACATAATGAACTCATGGGAATCGACCAATCAAAAGCGATTATCGGCCACATATCCTTTCACCTTATCGAGTCCTGATTAATTATGCATCACTTGTGACAGCAGTGTGGCATATAGTTATTGACAGATACGCTTCATTGACACGGTGCTTCACTAACACGGGGCTTCACTGACGCGGAGCTTCACTGACACGGGGCTTCACTAACACGGGGCTTCACTAACACGGGGCTTCCCTGACACGGGGCTTCATTGACACGGGGCTTCACTGACACGGGGCTTCACTGACACGGGGCTTCCCTGACACGGGGCTTCACTGGCACGGGGCTTCACTGACACGGGCTTCACCTACAGGGGGCTTTTAGTCAGTCGTCAAGCTCCTGTACCTTTACTGATGTTCCGGATGGTTGTTTTTACGATGTGAGGGACATTCTTATTTTATTATCCTTCTTAACTAGACGCCAGCCCTCCCCAGGTCCGTAGACGCCAGTCCTCCCCAGGTCCGTAGATTCCAGCCCTCCCCAGGTCCATAGACGCCAGCCCTCCCCAGGTCCGTAGACGCCAGCCCCCCCAGGTCCGTAGACGCCAGCCCTCCCCAGGTCCGTAGATTCCAGCCCTCCCCAGGTCCGTAGACTCAAACCTTCCCTGGGTCCGTAGATTCCGGTCCTCTCCAGGTCCGTAGATTCCAGCCTTTCCCATGTCCATAGTTTAGTCCCCAGCTCTAGAAACTCACTCCAACCTCCACTAACTCCACCAACTCCCTCGCCCCCCCCTCCCCACCCTCCACCCCGCTCTCTTAAAAGCTAGGGCAAGGGAAGGAGGAGGGGGTGGTTCAGCTGGTGTCCGAGAGAGCAAGATGGACGATAAAGCCGCCACACTGCCTTGTTCACCCCCACTAACTCAGCCCGCTGAAATTAGCAACACATACTTTTTCTTTATCCCCCGCCCAGTCCTGCAAGTTGAAGGGCGATCAAGGGATAGAAGCCGTCCGTCCGTCAGTCCGTCATCCCCCCCCCCCCGCCACCGAATAAGTTTTTTCCCAGAGATGACTCAATGGATGGCTTTGAAACTTTGCTCCAGTGATCTGCACTTCTCTGGAAAATAATACGGATCTTTTGGTCTCTTGGTCAAATTTAAATCGGGTAAAAAACTAAATAAAAATATGGCCTGAAATAAATAACGTCTTGAAGCAATTTCAATTAAAATTTCGCGGGGAGTGAGCATGTAATACTTGCTGCTGGTTACACCTCTCTGGCTGAGGAGGTTATGACGTCATGTGTCCTGACTCGGCTTCGACTTAAGCATCGCGTCTTGCTTCTTCCTGCACCGACGACGAGACACCACCTGTTCTGTGTGTGTGTGTGTGTGTTTTATGGAGGTGTTTTACGCTTCTGCCTTGATGAACTTATCATCCTTTACTGTCTTCACCGTAACGAAAACGGCATTTACATAAAACTCGACAAAAATACATAACTCTGTACAATAGGTTTAATTAAAGGGATACACTATCTCGTACATACAGTATATGGCTCGGCACAAACATCACATCCGGTTAATATTTATAAGCTGCCAACATCGACTTATATATTGAGTCTTATATAGGGAGAAAAATAAAACAAATAAAAATAATTTATTATAAAGCGCTTCCGTCGAAAAATTAAATTTTCGTGTATTTTAACCGATAAAATTATCCACAATATTAGTTGTTCAAAGTGAGTAGGGCTTTGAAGTAAAAGGATAATACAAAAAAGAACACCCAAAAAACAACTTTGAAAACCTTATCTAACCTTTCCTAACTTGTAAAAATGTTAAAAACATCATCACGTACTAAAACGGAAAACATGAATAAGGTAAGTTTTTACAGACTTAGTATTTTTAAAGGTTACAAAACGTTAGGTAAGGTTTTCAAGAGTATATTTTTTTTTTATGTTTTACCCCACATTTTCCCTCGACTTCAAAGCCCTGCCCACTTTGAACAAGTAATATTGTTGATAATTTTATCAATTGAAATACTAAAAAGGAAAAAAATCCGACGGGGAAACAATAAAATAAATTATTTTTAGTTTCTTTTCTCTTTCTCCTTCTATATAAGACTCAGGTAGGTGTTGGCAGCTTCTAAATATTTACCTCACATCGTATAAAATTATAGACTAGACCGACTTTGCAACCTTTCACTTCACGTACTAACTACACCTTTTCCGTAAATAAACCTAAACTTCAATATATAACTTGCCTAACAATACGTTTCAGTCATTATGTGAACAATACAAAACAAAATAAATGTACGAAATTTACCTCAACCCCCCCCCCCCCCCTCCTACAAAAAAATATCCTACTCTATCCAAGATCAAACGAAATCATCTTGTCATACACTATATCATAAACACCAAGACACGTACTGTATACCTTCCAGACAGCCTCACATCTCCATCTGATGCATCAAACGTCACATTCAATACCAAGACACCCCTCTGGTTACCTCCCCAGCGACTACATAACTTCCATCGAGAGTCCTCGCGCCCGACTCCCCCATCAACTCGCTTGTCTGTTTAAATACGCTCCTGCGGAACCAACTTCAGTAAAGTATACAAACTCCCCCCTCGCTACCTCTGACGCGCCTCTCGCTCCATTAAGCTACCCGTCTTGTGGCTCTTCTTTGTTGTGTCTGCTCAAACGGCACCAAAAACTTACCTAGTGTTAATATTTACCCTCCTCTTCTTTTTCTTCCTCCTCCTTCTCCTCTCCCTCTTCCTCCCCCTCTTCTCCTCCTCCTTTTCCCTTTCTTTCACATTTTCCTTAAATCTTTCAAAAGTTCCCTCCTTTACGTCAGTGTTGGACGTGGGAACTAAACGACAATTACCCTTCTTTCTGTACAGTTCCCTCTAATGTATTCAAAAGAGGTGTTGTGCTCTATACATGATCATTCGAACACGTACGAAACACTCCGACACAACAAACTTATTAACTGATACAAAATACCTCCTACGTATAGTGTTCTAATGACTCTATCCCTTTACATGAACGTCGAGGGAATATAAACTAAATAACAACTACCTTCACTTTAACAGACTTTAGTAACAAACAGCAAGCAATATTCACGACACTTACACAACAAGACATATTTATGATCTCTCTCTCTCTCTCTCTCTCTCTCTCTCTCTCTCTCTCACTGCCAGGATACGAGTGAGGTAAGGTGCACAATAGGGGCGACTCAGTAAGAATAAGAGAGAGAGAGAGAGAGAGACGTGGTGGATTCTGAAGGTGGAGTTAGAGAGATCCTGGTCCTCTACTGTAATACGTATTGACCTTCACTACACACACTAGTTATATAAGCCCGTTTGACCTGTGTACATCCACTAGGTTCTAAAGTGTTCAATTTACATGACACTGAACATTTACAATTCTCGACTCATGCAGTTGTTCTACGTTTACAGTACTCGATTTACACGATCCTCCCTCATTTACAATACTGTACTTATACAGTTCTTTCAGATTTACAGCACTCGACGACCACTTCTCCCGGATTTACTGATTTACACGACCTTCTCTCATTTACAGTACTTGATTTACACATTTCGCTCATGTTTACAATACTAAATTTACAAGAAGTTGCCACACTGACAGTAATGACTTCACACGTTCCTCCTACACTTATAAAACTTGACTTGGTAAGTTCTCCCACATATAATGCAGCCCACTTACACGGTCCTCCACTTACAATATTCTCCAGCTAAGAGGCAGTGGAGAGAGAAGCTGGTACACCGCTGGGTCTAAGCTCGTACTTTATTGCTTAATGCCGTTGAAACAATTAACTCGGCAGTCTCTAGCGGTGTAAATTATACGTGATATGTTCCAGGGACGGTGAAGGCTTCTCAAGAGCCCCGACGGGTGTTGTAAGAGGGGGTTTCCAGGGTCATGTTTAGTGTGTGCTTCAAGATGTGTCCCTGAAACATGTGTTGTGTATGTGTGCTGTGTTGTGTTGTGTATGTGTGCTGTGTTGTGTTGCGTTGTGAAGTTGCGTTGTGTGGTCCCGGGACGCGTGAGAATGAGCAAGACGCCTGGTGGTCGCCTTCCAGTGAACTAAGGTGTATACCAGAAAAATAAAATTTGTTCCACGAAATACAAGTTTATGTATCAAAGAGTAATGTTACATATACGGTATATACTGTATATCTGACACACATATACAGTATTTTCCTGGGTACAGTATATCCTAGACCATTAATAGCGACTAAGAATCCCCGGACGTCCTGCAGTATGTCTGAGAATCCCCTACTGTGTTCCGTCGTTCTTATGTGTATATGAGAATCGGGAGTTTTGTTCCCAAATCCTTCGGTATATTCCAGGTCTTTTCAGTATATACCCAATGATCTCTCAGTATACTTAAGGATCCCTTAGTTTAAACAAGGATCCCTCAGTGTACCAAGGATCCCTCAGTGTACCAAGGATCCTTCAGTATACCCAAGGATCCATCAGTATACCCAAGTATCCCTCAAAATACCCAAGGATCCCTCAGTATACCCAAGAATCGCTCAGTATACCCAAGGATCCTTCAGTATACTCAAGGATCCCTCAGTACAGTATACCTAAGAATCCAAAAACACATCCCACAACCCCTCAGCATAGTTCAGAAACCATCTACGTCCCTCAGGATATCAAAGCATCCCTAAAATTATCCCAAATCATTCAGCATATTTAAAAAAAATCATCCCAAATCCATTATTATTTTCTACAGAATCCCTTAAGTGTTCCAAAATTATCTAATGTCTTCCAGAATCCCTCAACAAACTCGAAAATCCTTCAGTGTATTCTGGAATCCCAATATATGACCGAGAATCTTTCAATAGGTTACAGAATCCCCCCGTAAAGATTTCATGCTAACAAGTAACTTGGCGCAGCAAAATACTGTGTACAAAATATGTCTGATATTTTTTTATACGTCCAACCGAGAGTACCAGTCCACGACCAGAGGTTTGTGGCACTGAATGATTTGTGTGTCTACATAACCCGCGCTTTAAGACACTAAATCCCTGGTGTTTGTTTCAGTGATAAAAGACGACAATATATACGAGTGGTGCTTGCCTCATTTACCCGGTTATTCCCCAGGGCAAAATGACACAACTCTTGTGATATACATTGCACTTCCTTAATCCATCTGAGTGAACGTTATGCAGTGAACATTAACAACAGCTGATAAACGCTACGAATTATCTTAATCTTAAATATTGAAAACAAACATGATTTAAGAAATTATCGTCAGACATATATGAGAGAGAGAGAGAGAGAGAGATTCAGATGAAGCCAGATGTCAAAGGTGGAGTGACGTGGCCCGGGATACATAGAAGACATCAGGTTGAGATTGGAAGATGGCTGAAGAGCAGAGGAAAGTGGTAGTGCAGACTGATTCGAGATGCTGACCCCTAAACTTTCGGGAAGGCTGAGGAAAGAAGAAGAAAGAAGAAGGAAGAAAAAAGAAGGAGAAAGAAGGAAGAAGGAAGAAAAGGGAAGAAGAAGGAAGAAAAGGGAAGAAGAAGAAGAAGCAGAAGAAGAAGAAGAAGTGTGCCATACCTTCGATAGTTTTAACATTACGTAACAAACAGATTTTCTCTTAATATCGTTGACGGGATCATATTTTGAACGTCACCCAAATATGAACGTTACCCAAACTTGAACGTTACCCAAAGATGAACGTCACCCAAAGATGAACGTCACCCAAACTTGAACGTTTCCCAAATATGAACGTTACCCCAAAATGACTGAGCCACTCATTTTCCAGCAATAATAAAATATTTGGAATGTGTGCTAAAAAAAGACACCACTTGTAAACCATCTCTCTAACATCAAAACATGGCAGAGTTACGTGAAAAACCACCTCTTGGTCTCCCCCAAAGGCGAGGAAAGTCAAAAGATTAAAATACAAAATAGTGAAGAAAAAACACCAAATAAATACAAAATATATCAAGGCCGTGGAAATCGGTGCCACAACAACATAATACAGTGTATTATTAATTTTGAGAGTGAGTGAGTGTGTGTGTGACACCGAAACTCAGTCCTGATGGTGAACACAAAAGCAGATCACGTGTATCACCAGGACCACTACACACTATGTGCCTGAGGAGAATCCTAACTACTAGAGGTGTCAGTGAGATGGGGAAAAAGAAAAACAAAATATACATATATAAACTTTGGTGCCATCAAAATCACAGATAGTGCCAAAGGAGAAAAAATATATATATATGTATAAACTCCTAAAAAAGGTACAGGAGCGTCAAAAAAAAAAAACTTACTTGTAACTTGGCTTCCCCTTCTTTCCCTTCTTCCTGCGGCGTGGTTTCATATCCATTTTTGCTAAGTTTTACGTTCGAGTTTGTCCCGAGAAAAGGCGATACACCGTCTAGTTACCCAGACGGCGTCTTTATGTGAGGGAGGGAGTGAGTGATGGCAGGGAGGGGGAGGAGGAGAGATCACTATCGGCGGGTGATAGGAGGAGCAAGAACGATAGAACTAAGGTAATTTAATAAAAAAAACAAAATCCTAAATAAAGAGGAATATCAGAAGGAAAACCGCAAAGGAGAGAAAGAGGGGTGAGAGGGAGGGAGAGGGAGAGAGGGAGAGGTCAATGCACTACTATAACTAAGACGACGTGGCTGCTAAATGAAAGGGTGGGTGAAGGAGGTGATGCTTGGGGTTCCTGGCTGGTAATCTTAGCCTTATGCGCATCCAGGAAATAAGAATAAGATGAAGGGGAAGTAACAGGGAGAGTTGTAATATGAACTGGCCTCGATAGGGTGTTGACCACCACACTGCTGCACTTGTAATTCTCTTTTCGACGGGAGGCAAACTATGTGGGTGTTGGCCCAGGAGGTGAACACAGTTAGTAAACTAAACAACAATGGAATAGATTGGAAATGGAAAGTAAGATTGGGGGAGAAAAAAATCCTATGATAAATATGGCTCGGGAATTGAGGTTGGAGGATGGAGGTTGGACTCGGGAAGCAGATCAAGGAAGGAGAGAGGGATGGTGTGGAGTTGGCTCTCGGCTCTGTCTCTGAGACGCCGAGCAGTCGGCCAGTGAGGATAAGATTGCCACATTAGAGGAGCTGAACACCGCAGGGAGGCTCACACTACCACAACTACTGCAACACTGTCCACGACCAAGCTGTAACTGTCCACGGCCACGCTTACAACACTGTCCACGGCCACGCTTACAACACTGTCCACGGCCACGCTGTAACTGTCCACGGCCACGCTTACAACACTGTCCACAGCCACGCTTACAACACTGTCCACAGCCACGTTTACAACACTGTCCACGGCCACGCTACAGCGGCCCACAACACTGGTTTTCAAATGTCGCTGTACGCTTCCTCAGTCTCACTTTCCACCCATCGTCAGCTTTAACGTTCGTTACAGTCACTTTCTTCAAACTCTCTTTCTGTCGTTACACCACAATTTACAGACCACAGCAGCGGAGGTTTCTTTTACTCACTTGATTTAATCTCACTTCCCTTGTTCGGGGCATTAATCTCCTTTCTCAGTTCCTGCTTCGACCTCTTTTCATTTCCGAGCTCAGCGTGAGTGGTGGTGAGCGTCCCGCGAGACGGTGTTTGGGCGGGTGGCGGTGGACATGACACAGTTCACTAGTGCACACTTTATCATCCTTCCCCGACTCGTGTGGGCAGTCCACCATTCGGCAAGTTCTGGTCAACACAGTAATATGCCTTCGTTTTCATATAAATCCTCTCAAGGAAACTTGCTTTCTCGTAAATATTCTAGAAAGACCTCACTCTCACTTGGAAATTCTTACTTTCACATACATCCTCCAGAGAGGGAACTCGTTGTCGTACTTGTTTCCAGAAATATCCTCTATAAGGGACCTGATTGATACAAACCCTCGTGGAGGATTCTGATCCTATTTTTACCACCAACAAGAATCACAATGGAGTATTCCGTCACTGCCTAAATAATATTAAGCACATTGTGTCATCGGCGTTAAAACACCAATTTTATTTTATCTACTAAAGTTTGAACATAACAGTGAAAGGTTTTTCCACACTAATCTTTGCTGTGGCAGAATCTCATCATTAGAGAAAACTGAGTACACTGTTTTCAGTTGGTTAGCAAACAACTAACTACAAGGCTTTAAAGCAATACTGCATCATTACTAACAATATAAATACTGAAGTAGTTTCAGATTAATTAATAAAGACTCTGAACACAAGCTTATCTATAGGTTATATATATCTATATATATATGCTCAAAAATCACTCTTTAACTTGAATCGTCTAGCACTAATAAAAACAAGTGATGGTCACTTATGGTTCACTCTATATGAAGCACAGTGCAGGAGACAAGAGTAAAGCAAGGCTAGTGGTGCTGTAGTGAGCAGGGGGTGTCTCACTGGCAGCTGCAGTCTCCTCTTTCACACAACTCAGCAGATATCACCCACTTCTCCAGCAGTGCAGGCCAGCTTTATGGCGCCCGGCTGTGTTGTGCACCAATCTGTATCCCGAGGGCAGCGGTCAGCTGTTTTCTGCAGGGTTTCTGAGCATTGTAACAGGACTAAACAGGCTTTCTAGTAGAACTAATCTCATTCCTAGGAGGCGATGCTGTTCAAGGGCTTCACTGACTACTGAGTGAATGTCTGTAACTACCTTATCAATAATCATGCGTATCTATACCGCTAACAAGTTTCTCTAAGCACTTGAAAGCAGGTGTTAATAAGCAGTGAAGTTCAACAACTCCGAAGTCATGTCATAATAGACACACTTACACACTTCCGTTCACTATTAAACGTTCAGCAGGAGTAGGAGCAGCAGCAGGTGTTATCCTTCACTTGGAAAGTTGTCAGCAACTACTGATTGATGATAGTTACCGTCACATTAGTAGGATGATACTCTTGAGGCGGGCGGCTTCGTGTGCTGGCATGAGCAAAGAGAGGTGAATATAAATTATGAATTAATGGCCGAAGGCAATCACAGTGGGTAGCAAGGCACTGGGAGAAGGACACTTGGATCACAGCTCGCACGGGGCCAGACTGAGGCTCCCACAGTGTGTTCTACAGAGTCATACTGTATCACTACAGCACTGGAGTCACCGTAACGTGGCTCCGGTCTTCACACACACACACACACCTAAGTCACTCGAGGTCAACACAGGTCACCACACACTGCACAAACATATACCAAACTTAACCATCCTTTCAAGTCTTTGAACTGTCTGTCCAAATTGTTCCCTACAATTAACCAAAAATTAAGCTGTACACTGTAGGGTCACTGAAGGATGTTCTGGTGTCAGTGCCATACTGCCATTATGTAACTATTACATTCACTAACTGTCAGGCTGCGTCACTGTACAAGGTGTTCACTAATGACACGCTTCAGGTCCCCTGATGTTCTGGGCTCGTACACACGGATCACCTGCAGGTCGTGTTGACAAATCCTCCTGAGTCTTGTCGACCCCATAGACGTGAGAGGCCGACATCCAAGGGTTCTACGGTGTAAGAGGTGTTAGCTGGCGTTGCGAGTCGCTGGCGTCTCCATGGGCCTCGTGGTAAGAGTCGTGGGTGTGGCGGAGCTCGGATGTGTGGGCATGTGATGGGTATAGTGGGCTCCGATGACCCGGCACTGACGTCGACCTCGAAGAAAGTGTGGGTAGGGTTGTTGAGATGTGTTAGGGTGTGTAGGATGAGAAGGCCAGATAACGGGGTATTATGGGTAGACTGGTACACAGGGTGGGCGTCCTGATGGATTGGTACACATCTAGTTGATGTCACGGGCGTACTGAAGAAGAACCAACAGCAGCATGTGTAAGAAGTTTATCGATAGTTCCGGGAAACTTAGTAGGTTATAAGACATCGTGTGTAGGCTTGTGAATTAATAGAAGGGGTGGGCGACCTCCTGGACGGCCTGTGGGCGGTCCGAGTGGGCGTGAGTGTGTTGGTTGGGTGGAGACATCGGTGCGACGTGTGGACGGGTCGACGGGCTGCCGCGAACTGGTAGAGGTTGCGTGCCGCCACCCCGGCCAGCACCACGCCACGGCACGCATTATTCATACCTTACCACCACAATACCTGCACCACACATCAACCTGCCCAATAATACCCTCTCGATACACAGCTTACACCAGTACTTCACACATCGACCACAAAAACCTGTAAATCTATAAAGAGTCAAGCAGTGGCGAGCCAATGACACCCCCTCAGCGTTTCACCTGCATCTGGTACTCATGCCCGTCTTGTTTACCTGAACCCTCACCTATTCTCTCCAACATCGCCACCACTTCTCCCCACAAATATCACCAACAAAGCTCAGGGCACCTTCAATCATCCTCTACCATCCAGCCTCAGGTAACCACTTGACCCAACACAAGTGCCACGCCCCTAAGGCCACAGTAAGACACGCCCCCCTCCCCACCGCAGTCCTCTAAACCCCGCCCACCTGCAGAGCCCGGGGCCCCTCCCACATCCCGGCGCGGGGTGGTGGTGGTGGTGGTGGTGGGGAGGGGAAGGGGTGGAAGGAGAAGGGACGGGGAGAGGGACAGGACAGGATGGGAGGGACATAGGATCTCTTACACTTTATGTACTTTCCAGCTGGGGAAACATTAATGGATTTATGTGTTATACGCTTCTTTATGGGCGTCGTAGGAAGCAAAACTAAAAAATCTTTGATTACACTGATAAATTAATGACTTACACACGATTACACACTCATATGGATATTTGCGTTGATTGGTATCGTGTAAACAAACACTTTAGTGATAATCTAAGTCATGTTAATCATCTCAGCTGGCGTAGTCTCCAGAGTAATGGTTTGACGCGTCGACTCCCCGGGCCCAGCTTAGATAACATCTGGAATTTACATATTATCGCCGTGTCCAGCGCCTTGCTTCAGTTTACCCTCGTTTTCCTCGCCTGGCAGTCCTGTCCCCGCTCGCTGCCACTCGACACGCGTCCACCTAACACTGAGTGACATCCTTGTCGTGACAGGGTAAAGGGCTCCAACATACATTGACACTATCGTGATAACTATATGTGTCTGTGCTGGACATATATACTCAACACATCTCTTTTCTCAGCATTTATACATAAAACTTTTCTTTGGTTGACAACTATATTAGAAATGAGTCACGATGCTTCCTATCACCTGCGATTATATAAACTTAAGTATAGTTTCTAACCTAACCTAACCTAACCTAAACTCAAGTATGGTTTCTAAGTTACCTAACCTAACCTAACCTAATCTAACCCGATGTAATATTTAACCAAACCTTTCCTATTCTAGCCAAACCCAATCCAACCTAACCTAATCTAACCTAGCCTAAATCCAACCTAATCTAAATCCAACCTAACTTAGCCTAAATCCAACCTACCCTAAATCCAACCTAACCTAATCCAACCTAGCCTAAATCCATCATACCCTAAATCCAACCTAACCTAACCAAACCTAACCTAACCTCGTACTACTATAGAGGCAAGTAACCCAAGGTATATAATAACTTCTCAGCGCAGAACCTTCACCAGTACAACTTGAACGCGAGAACCTCGTCTGAAAACTTTAACCATAAGACTTTGAACGTAGAACTTTTAGATATAAAGTTCATCAAAATAAATCTAAATTGAACTTGGGAAATAAAAAAACAAAATCACATCACCTGAAGCGAGCTAATTCTTGGACCGAAATATAAGACCACCTCAAGTGCTTGGTCTTTAACGGAAATACAAGCCCTTCTTCTTTAACTGAATTATAGAACATTAAGCAATAAGTCTTAATAACCGTAATATAAGACCTCAAGCGCTAATTCTTGGCTATAATTATAGGACTATAATTATAATTCTCGACGATAAATACTTGACCTCAATCACTAATTCTTGAACATTAAAACACTGAAATTCCAAAGAGAAGAAACTGCAACACGGGAATGAAAAAATAAAGTTAAAGCCGACATAAAACTTTTAAACGTTAAACATCGTCCGGGGGGGGGGGAGGGGGGCAGAGGAGGGGGAGGAAGAAAAGGAGAGGGAGTGGGAGAAAGGGAGGGGGAGGAAGGGGGGGAGAAAGAAGAGGGAGGGAAAAGGGGAGAGAGGGGGAGAAAGGAGAGGGAGGGAAAAGGAGAGGGAGGGAAAAGGGGAGAGAGGGGGAGAAAGGAGAGGGAGGGAAAAGGAGAGGGAGGGAAAAGGGGAGAGAGGGGGAGGGGGAGTGAGAGAAGGGAAGGGGGAGGGGAAAGTAAGGGTGAAGTTGACCATAAGCCCTGGGTAAACCCCGTGTGAGGGAGGGTTCAACCACTCAGAGCTCCGGCGATTGCTTGGGATTCGCTATGTGTGTGTGTGTGTGTGATTCGAAGGCCGGGGCGTCTTAATGTGATCCAGGACCCTTCCTCCCTACCAGTAGCTGAGGGGGGCTGCCTGGCGGTCTTGTCACAGGCACCACCACCACCTTACTCCCTGGGTGTAGTCTAAAGTTTAGACTACACCCAGGGAGCAAGTTATTTGTTACACCCAGGGAAGACCACACAACCCCAGGGAAGACCACAGTACACCCAGGGAGGAGCACGATACACCCAGGGAGGAGACCAGCACACCCAAGGAGGACAACTGTACACCAAGGGAGGATCACAATACACCCAGGAAGACAACAGTACACCCAGGGAGACCTACAGCACACCCAGGGAGACCTACAGTACATCCAGGGAGGAACACAGTACACTCAGGGGAAAAACGATTTCGGTAGAACATAAAATTAACTATTCGACGATATTTGGGGATAATAAAAGGGGAAAAAAGACAAAAGTATTACGAAAAAAGACATTGTTAGGGGAATAAGGACGGTGTTAGGGAAAAACGGCAAAGTATTAGGGAAAAAGGGTAGTGTAATGGACAATGATTAAGTAATGAGTAGAAAAAAAAGATAAGTGTGAAGAAAAACTGACAGGGAAAAGAGAGACTTCCAGGATAATTACAAAAACAAACAAACAATAAAATACACAAAAAACGATACAAACTACTACGGGGGGGGGGGGGGCAGTGACGTAAGGGAGAAAACAAGGGAGTAGGGAAATTAGTAAAAAAAAAAAAGAGGAAAAACTTCATGACTGTAAAGAAAATGAGGAAAAGGAAGAGACGCAGTGAGAAGTTGGTGAGAAAAGGGAATTCCAAGGATGAGGAAAATTGGGTAAATTGGTGGGAATTACTTTTGTACTAAATCAAAATTGGGCCAAGAAAAAAAAAGTCTGGGTGGTCGGGAAGTTAGTTATTAAGGGGACAAAGTGGAAAGATATTTAGGGGAATTATAAGGTCGGGGAAAAAACTTTGGGTGAAAAAACTAGATGAAAAAAAAAGGGAAAATACATGGGGGAATACAAGGGGAAAATGACAAAGTGGTGGTGGAAATTAAATTAAATTGATAAAGGGGAAACAGAAGGTGGGAAAAAAGTTCATTACTATTGAAGGATAAACTAATGGCAAGAAGAAAATGAAACGAACTGAGGAGGAGATTAAAGAACTGAAGGGTCAGGGAAAAAAACTAGACTGGTGAGGGGGAGGGGGGGGGAGATCCTAGGGAAACTTTACATGATAAATAAAAACTTAACTGGAGAGGAAAATATTGAGTGGGAAAGGGGGGGGGGGAGTGGACAGTGGTGATGGTGTAGGAAAAGTGGTGAACCTGGGAAAAAACGTAGGGGAAAAAAGTAGTGACCATGGGGGAAAAATAGCGAGTTGAGAAAATAATGGGGGCAAGTAGTAGTAGTAGTAACAGCGAGCTTTCTTCGACATCAGGATTTTTGATCCCATGGCCGCATGTCACCATAACCTAGCTCTCGATGCTGCACATAGGAGGAACGAGAACGACAAGAGAAGGGCATATGGGGAGAAAATTCAAAACGTTGATCAAGGCAGCTTCACTCCTCTAGTGTTCACAACCTCTGGTGGGATGGGACCAAGTGCAAGATGTTTCTACGCCAGACTCGCGGAGTTGATCTCCGAACAGAAGCAGCAGCCCAGAAGTTATGTTACAGCCTGGATGAGATGTCGACTGTCTTTCTCTCTCCTTCGGTCGGCTTTCCTCTGCCTCAGGGGAACGAGAGCTTCTGCCCCTACTCCGACAACTGCTGCAGATATTGACTATGAGGCTACAGTCACTGAATGCCGCATAGATCTGCGGCTCAACTAATTTATCACAGATAGGATAGCTTCTTATGTATTAGGATATTTAATATTAAGGTAAATAAATGGTGGCGAAGGTGTGGCTATTGGGGGAGGCTGGAGGCCATTAAAAAAAAAAAAAAAAAAAAAAAGTAGTAGTAGTAGTAGTAGTAGTAGTAGTAGTAGAAGTAGTAGTAGTAGTAGTAGTAGTAGTAGAAGTAGTAGTAGAAGTAGTAGTAGTAGTAGTAGTAGTAGTAGTAGTAGTAGAAGTAGTAGTAGTAGTAGAGACCGGGAGAAGGGAGGGGGAAGGGGAAGTAGTAATGGCAGAGGTAGAAAAAGTAAAAGTAATGATCGAAGATAACCGGGAAGAGAAGTCGCAGGAGAGAGAGAGAGAGAGAGAGAGAGAGTAAAAACGGTGAAAATAAACTTCTCACTTTCTCACTTAATCTCCCCTTCCCTGTCCCCCTTCTTCCCTCTACTCTCCTCCATCCCCTCTCCCCTCCCTACTCCTTCCGCTAACATTAATATTCCATCCGTCGGCGCATCATATTTCGCGAACTACCGCCAATTCCTCACTCGTGCCAGATATTGCGTGCCAGGTTCCTGATACCACGAGCCCGGGAATGCAAATTATTCTCCAACGCTTTACTAACTTTTCAAAACGCAAAATGACGCGATGATCTGGTCTGTTGAGAGAGGGAGAGAGAAAGAGGGAGAGAGAAAGAGAGAGAGAGAGAAACAATTATCATGACCTTTAAATAAACTGCCTGGGTGACCGTAAGTAATTCTCGAGTCATATCACAGCCAATCCACGACCTCGTTCTGGAGTGACGTAATGTTAGATTCAGCCCTCCTATTGGTCACCATGCTGGGCCGCCTCCTCTTCAATTTGATTCATAATTTTTCTCTCGTTTCCTCGCAACCAACTCTGATAAAACTCTCTCTCTTTCTCTACAATATTTTACCGCAGTTTCTAAATTTCTTTTTTACAATCTCTCTCTCCCTCCCTCTCTCTCTCTCTCTTTCTCTCTCTCTCTCTCTCCTCACCTTGCCTTACAAACACACACACACACACACACACACACACACACACGACAAATTTTCCGTCACACCTTCCATTAGTGCATTCACCCACCTTTACATGTATTAGAGACTCGTTCTGTGGTTGGTCTGGGCAGGTGACCTTAACCCCATCAGACCTAGCTGTCCTCTGCCCCCCCCCCCCCCTCTGCTCTATCCCACCCGGAAGACCTCCTCGTAGCCACAACTCCTCTTACCTTCCCACAAACCTTAAAATCCCCTTTCCCTTTTCCCCTAACGTTAACGATCCCTATTCCCTCTCCTTTCCTTTTTTCCTTTCGCCCTTAAATTTTACTTTCTATTTTCCTACTCTAAAATACCAACCTACTTCCTCCTTTTTCACGAACAGTAAGGATTTTTTTTCTTTCTGGCATCCTTAAAGAGACTTTTATTTTTCTCTAAATTTCCACCATCCTCTACGTCTCCACACCACCACCTCATCCACCACTCTATACCCCTTTCATTTACCCTCCCTTTCTACGTCCATCTCATCTTCCCTCTCCCTCTACGCCCCCCCCCCCCACCACACCTATCCTTCTACGTGTCTTCCCACACCACCACTCTCTATATATCTTCTCACACCACCTGCCTTTCCCACCCCATAGCACCTCCCCTCCACGCACCACCTCCTCTCTTCGCCTCTTTCCAGACCACGTCCCCTCCCCACCCCACACCAGCTCCCCTCCCCACACCCCCTCCCCTACTCACACCACCTCTCCTCCCCTCCTCTCCCCACACCACCTTCCCTCACCTCACACCACCTCCTCTCCTCTCACCACCTCCACTCTCCTCCTCCCACCACCTCCCCACACCCATCTTCTCCTCACAAAACCTCCTCTCCCCACACCACACCACCTCCCCTCCCCTCCCCTCCCCACACCACCTCCCCACACCCATCCTCTCCTCACAAACCTCCCCTACCCACACCATATCCCCTACCCACACCATCTCCCCTCCCCACACAACCTCCCCTCCCCACACCACCATCCCTCCCCTCCCCTCGCTTCTCCCGTCTGCCGCTCATGTTCCCCAGACCAGGCAGTCAGGTCTCCTCTACCTCTTTCCCCTTTAATTCTCAAGACACCACTACGCAGACCTGCCATAACCTAGCCATAAAAAAAACGCCACACGAACTACTGCTCCTGCTGCTACTGCTTCTGATCCTCCTCCTCCTTATCCCCCCCCCCCTTCGACTGACTAGCCAGTTTCGATCCCGAATTCTCATTGGTTCCGTGATGCGACTTCTTATCCTCCTCCCAGGCTGCCAAGTTTTCCGCCATCTGTTTCCATTGGCTGGGTGTTTCACTTCTTTTCATTGGTTTTCAAGGCTAGACTCTTTGGCCTCAGTGACTTTCCAACCTTCACCTTTCCACCCTGGTTGTCAGTTTCGTTTGTACTGATTGGTTGATATGTATCGTATCTTCGTCCTTATTGGCTGTGAGCTCCGACCCCTTTCTTTCTCCCCTGGCTGTCAGTTTCGTCTCCCTGTGATTGGTTATCATGCCCGGAACTCTTATCGTCAATGGCTCCCCAACCTTCTCTTCCCCACTGTCTCTGTTTCGTCTGTTATGATTGACTGTCATATCTAGTATATTTCTCCTCAATTGGTGGTGACTTCCGCTCTCTCCTTCCCTATTGACAATTAGTTACCATCTGTCGCTCTCACTCTCTGGGAGTGTCAACCCTCCTCTCAGTTAGTCAAGATCTTCAGCGTTCTGTTCAAAATGGTAGTGTGGTTTGTTCTGCCACACATCAGATGCAACCTGCAATCATGTCTTCCCATCTGCTATTTCTCTGTGTGTGTGTGTGTGTGTGTGTGTGTGTGTGTGTGTGTGTGTGTGCGCGCGCGCGAGTTCATTCATTTTTAATCCAATATTCCCCCCCGGTAGAGACACCCACCTTCCCATTCCCTTCCATTATTTCCATTTTCCTGACCCCGAAAGGCTATCATTTTCAACCTATTCCTTCCATTAACTCACCCCTTCCCCCCACAAAAAAATCGCCAATACAGGCAGGAGGTGGGCGAACGTTCGTTTAACATGGAGCTCCGATAAGCATGTCGCTTCGAGGTGGAAGGAAACGACTGGCGCTATTGAATGCTTATTTTGGCGATGGTTTTATGATAGGAAAGGTTCGAAGTTTCCTCCTCACACTTAACATAGGTATGAGAGGTGACCCTGTGTGTGGATGGACGTGGCACACAACAGTGGCAGTGCTTGGCAGGGCGACCTTGGCCAAAGTTACAGCACGCCGAGCCTTTGTGTGAATCCTTTACAGAGTCCTGTGAGCCGCGACAGACGAGCTTGTGGGAGAGGAAAAAGGGTATACAAATAAATAAAGAGAGAGAGAGAGAGAGAGAGAGAGAGAGAGAGAGAGAGAGAGAGAGAGAGAGAGAGAGAGAGAGAGAGAGAGAGAGAGAGAGAGAGAGAGAGAGAGAGAGAGAGAGAGTAATAAATAAAATCGCCAGGAGACATAAAGGGTCACATACGGACTCAAGATGAAAGAGAACTGAGAAAGTAAAAAAAAAGAATAAACGAAAGACAACAATCAAATCGATGATGTAAAAATAATAATAATAATAATAATAATAATAATAATAATAATAAAAATAAAAATAATAATAATAAAGAAATCTGATACACATGGATATAGAGAGATTCAATGAAGAAAATATATATATATATTTTTTTACCGTGTCATATTACAATCATGCAACACCGAATAGATAGTTGCGGGACGTGTTGCATGACTTCAGGTGTCTTACTCCTTCATGCACTGATGGCAATTAACACCTTCCTCTCTCACCTGCTGAAATACTACAAACGAGATCGAAAAACATGCAAGGAACAAAAAAAATAATACGAGTCCATAAACACGAAAGTCCGAATACCTCAAAATTACGAAATACACAAATAAAATTTAATATATACGACCAAAAAGAAAAAAAATCCGAATTTTTTTTTATAAAATCATGAAATATGATGAAGTAAAAAAACAAACATAAATCATTCAAGTAATAAATGTAATCGTTCAAAAAAAAGAAAAGAAAATCCAGGTGCAAAATAGTCTCAAAATCAAACTGGTTTAAGAAATAGTTCCATATCCAAACCCACACAAGCCCGAAAAACAATCCAGACCCAAAACCCACACAAGCCCGGAGCATGATCAAGGCCATGGGTTTTGGGAAGTATTACACAACCCATTAAACCCATTTTGTTCCCGCTTTTATTTCTAGGTTCAGGCGCCAGGCTTCAGGGAGACACGGACTGATGTATGTCTCTTTGGTTCAGCGCCCCTCCTGTCTCTATACTGGGTCACTTGTGTTCACCTGCTTGAGTGTGTTCTCGTGGAGAGTATTCGTAGGTTCAGTGTTCAATGATCTCACGGTATTAACACGTCCTCCTTCTTCACCCCTCACCTCACTTTCAATCGCTCCACATCCCCTCACCAACCACACCACCACACACACTTGTCTCACACACACTTGTCTCACCTCACACACTTGTCTCACACACAATTGTCTCACCTCCCACCACCACACACACTTGTCTCACCTCCCACCACCACACACACTTGTCTCACACACACTTGTCTCACCTCCCACCACCACACACACTTGTCTCACCTCCCACCACCACACACAGTTGTCTCACCTCCCCTCACCCCACACATCACTTCCTAACCTTCCCTCACCACACAAACACACCTCCACCAATTTCCCTTGCACTACACATTCCTTAACCACAACCCAACCTCGCCTCCCCTCACAACAACCTAACCTCGCCTCCCCTCACAACAACCCAACCTCACCTCCCCTCACAACAACCTAACCTCGCTTCCCCTCACAACCCAACCTCGCCTCCCCTCACAACAACCTAACCTCGCTTCCCCTCACAACCCAACCTCGCCTCCCCTCACTAAAACCCAACCTCGCTTCCCCTGCACTCTCACCAGGTAGGTTTTAGCCTGGGTGGTATCCTGCGCCACACCTCACCTGCGACGACAGGTAATGTTCGGACACGAAGACATCCTTCTCCTGCCGCATAGTGAAGGGCCCTCACACGTCTCTCCTCACTCCACATGCTCCCTCCCTCACACGTCTCTCCTCACTCCACATGCTCCCTCTCTCACACATCTCTCCTCACTCCACATGTTCCCTCCCTCACACGTTTCTCCTCACTCCACATGTTCCCTCCCTCACACGTCTCT
Organism: Homarus gammarus; assembly: GCA_958450375.1. Classification (NCBI taxonomy): domain Eukaryota; kingdom Metazoa; phylum Arthropoda; class Malacostraca; order Decapoda; family Nephropidae; genus Homarus; species Homarus gammarus. The sequence continues at coordinate 1,071,683 of CAUDMG010004094.1, forward strand.
CCTCACTCCACATGCTCGCTGCCTCCCTCATACGTCTCTCCTCACTCCACACACTCCCTTTTCTCTCTCCCTCACACGTCTATCCTCACTCCACATGCTCCCTCCCTCACACGTCTCTCCTCACTCCACATGCTTCCTCCCTCACACGTCTCTCCTCACTCCACATGTTCCCTCCCTCACACGTTTCTCCTCACTCCACATGTTCCCTCCCTCACACGTCTCTCCTCACTTCACATGCTCGCTCCCTCCCTCATACATCTCTCCTCACTCCACACACTCCCCTTTCTCTCTCCCTCACACGTCTCTCCTCACTCCACATGCTCCCTCCCTCACACGTCTCTACTCACTCCACATGCTCCCTCCCTCACACGTCTCTCCTCACTTCACATGCTCGCTACCTCCCTCATACGTCTCTCCTCACTCCACACACTCCCTTTCCTCCCTCCCTCACACGTTTCTTCTCACTCCACACACTCCCTTTCCTCCCTCCCTCACACGTCTCTCCTCACTCCACATGCTCCCTCCCTCACACGTCTCTCCTCACTTCACATGCTCGCTACCTCCCTCATACGTCTCTCCTCACTCCACACACTCCCTTTCCTCCCTCCCTCACACGTCTCTCCTCACTCCACATGCTCCCTCCCTCACACGTCTCTCCTCACTCCACATGCTCCCTCCCTCACATGTCTCCCCTCACTCCACATGCTCCCTCCCTCATGCGTCTCTCCTCACTCCACACACTCCTTTTCCTCCCTCCCTCACATGTCTCTACTCACTCCACATGCTCCCTCCCTCACACGTTTCTCCTCACTCCACACACTCCCTTTCCTCCCTCCTTCACACGTCTCTCCTCACTACACACACTCCCTTTTCTCTCTCCCTCACACGTCTCTCCTCACTCCACATGCTCCCTCCCTCACACGTCTCTCCTCACTCCACATGCTCCCTTTCCTCCCTCCTTCACACGTCTCTCCTCACTACACACACTCCCTTTTCTCCCTCTCTCACACGTCTCTCCTCACTCCACATGTTCCCTCCCTCACACGTCTCTCTTCACTCCACATGCTCCCTCCCTCATGCGTCTCTCCTCACTCCACACACTCCCTTTCCTCTCTCCTTCACACGTCTCTCCTCACTCCACACACTCCCTTTCCTCCCTCCTTCACACGTCTCGCCTCACTCCACACACTCCCTTTCCTCCCTCCTTCACACGTCTCTCCTCACTCCACACACTCCCTTTCCTCCCTCCTTCACACGTCTCTCCTCACTACACACACTCCCTTTTCTCTCTCCCTCACACGTCTCTCCTCACTCCACATGCTCCCTCCCTCACACGTCTCTCTTCACTCCACATGCTCCCTCCCTCATGCGTCTCTCCTCACTCCACACACTCCCTTTCCTCTCTCCTTCACACGTCTCTCCTCACTCCACACACTCCCTTTCCTCCCTCCCTCATGCGTCTCTCCTCACTCCACACACTCCCTTTCCTCCCTCAATCACACGTCTCTCCTCACTCCACACACTCCTTTTCCTCCCTCCCTCACACGTCTCTACTCACTCCACATGCTCCCTCCCTCACATGTCTCTCCTCACTCCACATGCTCCCTCCCTCATGCGTCTCTCCTCACTCCACACACTCCTTTTCCTCTCTCCCTCACACGTCTCTACTCACTCCACATGCTCCCTCCCTCACACGTTTCTCCTCACTCCACACACTCCCTTTCCTCCCTCCTTCACACGTCTCTCCTCACTCCACAAACTCCCTTTTCTCTCTCCCTCACACGTCTTTCCTCACTCCACATGCTCCCTCCCTCACACGTCTCTCCTCACTCCACATGCTCCCTCCCTCAGACGCTTCCTCTCATTTTTCGTCACTCTCAACCTATTCTCTCTCTCATCTTCCTTCCCTTTATCTCTTCATTCTCATCCACCACTCTTCATTCACGCTCATTCTCCCTCACCAGTCAACCCCCCTGTCCCACTCCTTCCCTCACTCCTCACTCGCCCTCACCACTACTCACCTTCGCCTCTCCCATCGCCACTTCACTCTCCCATCCTCTACTACTTACTTTCTCTTACCCCTATCATAGTACTCTCCCATATCCTTTCTCCCTTCCCACGCAATGTCCCTTCTCACTCACTCTCCCGTCCTGCTCCACCTCTCCTCTCCGTCCTCACTCACTCCCTCTCTTTCCTCACTCACTCTCCCCTCCTCACCTCTCCCTCCTCACCTCTCCCTCCTCACCCACTCTCCCCTCCACCACCCCTCTTCTCTCCCTCCTTACTCACTGTCCCCTTCCGCCCCCCTCTTCCCCCTCACTCTCTCCCCTCCCCTCCCCTAAGTCGAGGGTACACCAGCGTGTCTGAAGGCACTTCCCGCTTCAGTGTCTCAAGCCGAATTCCTTGTGACTCTCGGCTCATCGGTCTGTACATTAAGCTACCCTTGGTGAATATGAAAGGCCACTTCACTAAGACCACTTCACCAAGACCACTTACCATGAGACCATTTCATTGAGACCACTTAATGTGAGGAAATTTACCCAAGGCCACTAACTGTGAAGCCACTACCCCAAGATTACTTACTGTGAGGACACTAACCTAAGTCCACTTACTATAAGGCCACTTCATTGAGACCACTTACTGTGAGGCCACTTAGCTAAGAGCACTTACTATAAGGCCAGTTCCCCGAGAGCCCTCACCTTGTGGCTATTTTCTTAAAACAGCATATCGTGATGTCACCTTCCCTGGCCCACTCTGTCTGACTTATTCCCCCGAGGGAGATACAAGAGGAGAGGGAAGGATGGAAGGAAGGGAGGAAGGAAGGAAGGAAGGGAGGGAGGGAGGAAGGAAGGAAGGAAGGAAGGAAGGAAAAGATCAGAAATGTGCAGGGAGAGGAGAGGGGAAGTGAAGGGGGAAGGAGAGCGGAAGTGCAGGGGGGGAGGAGAGTGGTAAGTGTAGGGGAGGAGAGGGGAAGTGCAGGGGGTGGAGAGGGGAAGTTTGGAGGGGGAAGGGGAGGGTACGAGCGTTGCTACAACAGAGGTGGGTGGGGGGTGAGACAGGGTGGGGGTTGACACTAGGGAACACCATCACCACCATACCAGTAACATTATCACCACCATCGCCACCGTCATCACTATCACCACAAATTACCATTATCACCAACATCTTCACCAACACCAGCAGTAACACTACAACCACCACCATCATCAAGACCACCACCACAAACAACCACACACCAGCAGCACCTAGCACACACACCAACACCAGCAGCACCTAGCACACACACCAACACCAGCAGCACCTAGCACACACACCAACACCAGCAGCACCTAGCACACACACCAACACTAGCAGCACCTAGCGCACACACCACCACCAGCAGCACCTAGCACACACACCAACACCAGCAGCACCTAGCACACACACCAACACCAGCAGCACCAAGCACACACACCAACACCAGCAGCACCTAGCACACACACCAACACCAGCAACACCTAGCACACACACCAACACCAGCAGCACCAAGCACACACACCAACACCAGCAGCACCTAGCACACACACACCAACACCAGCAGCACCTAGCACACACACCAACACCAGCAGCACCTAGCACACACACACCAACACCAACAGCACCTAGCACACACACCAACACCAGCAGCACCTAGCACACACACCAACACCAGCAGCACCTAGCATACACACACCAACACCAGCAGCACCTAGCACACACACCAACACCAGCAGCACCTAGCACACACACAACACCAGCAGCACCTAGCACACATAACAACACCGGCAGCACCTAGCACACACACCAACACCAGCAGCACCTAGCACACACACACCAACACCAGCAGCACCTAGCACACACACCAACACCAGCAGCACCTAGCACACACACCAACACCAGCAGCACCTAGCACACACACCAACACCAGCAGCACCTAGCACACACACCAACACCAGCAACACTTAGCACACACACCAACACCAGCAGCACCTAGCACACACACACCAACACCAGCAGCACCTAGCACACACACCAACACGAGCAGCACCTAGCACACACACCAACACCAGCAACACTTAGCACACACACCAACACCAGCAGCACCTAGCACACACACCAACACCAGCAGCAGCTAGCACACACACCAACACTAGCAGCACCTAGCACACACACCAACACCAGCAGCACCTAGCACACACACACCAACACCAGCAGCAGCTAGCACACACACCAACACCAGCAGCACCTAGCACACACACACCAACACCAGCAGCAGCTAGCACACACACCAACACCAGCAGCACCTAGCACACACACACCAACACCACCTAGCACACACACCAACACCAGCAGCACCTAGCACACACACCAACACCAGCAGCACCTAGCACACACACCAACACCAGCAGCACCTAGCACACACACCAACACGAGCAGCACCTAGCACACATACACCAACACTAGCAGCACCTAGCACATACACCAACATCAGCAGCACCTAGCACACACAACACCAGCAGCACCTAGCACACACACCAACACCAGCAGCACCTAGCACACATAACAACACCAGCAGCACCTAGCACACACACCAACACCAGCAGCACCTAGCACACACACAACACCAGCAGCACCTAGCACACACAACAACACCAGCAGCACATAGCACACACAACACCAGCAGCACCTAGCACACATAACAACACCAGCAGCACCTAGCACACACACCAACACCAGCAGCACCTAGCACACACAACAACACCAGCAGCACCTAGCACACACACCAACACCAGCAGCACCTAGCACACATAACAACACTAGCAGCACCTTGCACACACACCAACACCAGCAGCACCTAGCACACATAACAACACCAGTAGCACCAAGCGCACACAACACCAGCAGCACCTAGCCCTCACAGCAACAACACCAACAACCCCTAGCACACACACACCAACAGCACCTAGCATATATACCAACAGCCCCTAGCACACAACACCAATAGCACCTAGCACACAACACCAACAGCCCCGAGCACACAACACCAACAGCCCCTAGCACACAACACCAATAGCACTTAGCACACAACACCAACAGCCCCTAGCACACAACACCAACAGCACCTAGCACACAACACCAACAGCCCCTAGCACACACACACCAACAGCACCTAGCACACAACACCAACAGCACCTAGCACACAACACCAACAGCACCTAGCACACAACACCAACAGCAGCTAGCACACAACACCAACAGCACCTAGCACACAACACCAACAGCCCCTAGCACACAACACCAACAGCCCCTAGCACACAACACCAACAGCACCTAGCACACAACACCAACAGCCCCTAGCACACAACACCAACAGCCCCTAGCACACAACACCAACAGCACCTAGCACACAACACCAACAGCCCCTAGCACACAACACCAACAGCCCCTAGCACACAACACCAACAGCCCCTAGCACACAACACCAACAGCCCCTAGCACACAACACCAACAGCCCCTAGCACACAACACCAACAGCACCTAGCACACAACACCAACAGCCCCTAGCACACAACACCAACAGCACGTAGCACACAACACCAACAGCCCCTAGCACACAACACCAACAGCCCCTAGCACACACACACCAACGGCACCGAGCACACACACACCAACAGCACCTAGCACACACACACCAACGGCACCTAGCACACTGCCGCAGCCTGACACGCCACAACTATGCCTTAAGATATAGAGCCAAGGTTTTACTGGGCCAAGTTGCCACCACGGCTGACTGGAGTAAATATTATTATTATTATCAACACAATAAATGCACTACCGCTCCCTGCTTCAAACTTTATATCTTCATTAATAGTAATAATAATAATACCTGTAGTAGTAATAATATAAATTCCAGCCAATTAGTCGTAGTTTAGTAATGACAAGAACAATAATGTGTAATAATAATCATAAATACATGTAGCACCTGTAATATAATGTCGGTAGGAATTATGATTATCAATAATTATGATACGGTTGCAATATACGAGTGATTCACACACACACACACACACACACACACACACACACACCACTTACCCTCGGAAGATCTAGACACTTAAATCAACTCGCAGAATGTCGACGAAATTCCACAATAAACCTACAAATAAACTAAAAAAGAAGAATAATAATAAGAAGAAGACAATTTGGATAAAATAATGAGGGTTAGGCATAATATAAACGTGGGAGAAGTCGCCGTTACTGGAGCAGTTGGCTGGGCAGGCGACAACACGGGCCAAACACACACTCACACTGTAAGGGTCACTCTACTATCATAGGTCTTAACCATTCTCGATCTTACCGCCGGCAGGGTTTGAAAACTGTCTTGCCCCAAATCCCCGCTAGTTGACACAATATTTCGCCTTTCGGGAAGCTATGTAGTTGGTGGCGCTTAGGGGGGGGGGGGGGGCAAGTCTGGAGATGTTGTGGATGGTGAGGGAGCAGATGGTGGCGAGGATGTGGATGGTGAAGGTGTGGATGGTGAAGGTCCAGATGGTGAGGGTGTGGATGGTGAGGGTGTGGATGGTGAGGGTGTAGATAGTGAAGGTGTAGATTGTGAGAATGTGGATGGCGAGGGTGTGGATGGTGATGGTGTGGATGGTGAAAGTGTTGATGGTAACGGTGTAGATAGTGAAGGGTTAGATAGTGAGGGTTTGGATGGCGAGGGTGTGGATGGTGAGGGTGTGGATGGCGAGGGTGTGGATGGCGATGGTGTGGATGGTGAGAGTGTTGATGGTAACGGTGTAGATAGTGAAGGGGTAGATAGTGAGGGTTTGGATGGTGAGGGTGTGGATGGCGAGGGTGTGGATAGTGAGGGTGTGGATGGTGAGGGTGCAGATAGTGAGGGTGTGGATGGTGAGGGTGCAGATAGTGAGGGTGTAGATGGTGAGGGTGTGGATGGTGAAGGAGTGGATGGTGAGGGTGTGGATGGTGAGGATGTGGATGGTGAAAGTGTTGATGGTAACGGTGTAGATAGTGAAGGGGTAGATGGTGAGGGTTTGGATGGTGAGGGTGTGGATGGTGAGGGTGTGGATGGTGAGGGTGTGGATGGTGAGGGTGCAGATAGTGAGGGTGTGGATGTAGAGAGATAGAAGCAAGGATAAAATTAACAAATGAAAATAAAAGACGACGTAAATAACCGACTGAATGAGAAACGATAAATTGTGAAATGCAGGAACACAGTCGAATAGAGAGGCTAGGCTACCCTAACCTAGCCTAACCTAACCTAACCTAACCCTAACCTAACCTAGCCTAACCTAACGTAAACACCATTTAGAAAGGAAGAAGGGAATGGCATGAACATTCAAACTAAAGAAAAATTAACAAATAAGACAGGAAAGGAAATGAGGAAGATATGGGAGATGAAATAAAGACAAGAGACATATAGAAAAAGAGTGAAGAGGAGAGGCACAAAAGAAAGGGGGCAAAGATAGACGGTAATGACGTGAATAATGGTGAACGAGGGAGGTGGTGTTATCGGGGGAGTGAGGAGACGGACGTGGAGAGGGAGAATTGAGAGAAATGAGGAGAGAAACGAGTGTGAGTTAGAAAGGGATGAGAAAGAATGGGTAGGAGAGGGTGGAAAAGTGGAGCAAGGATAAAGAGAAAGAGAGTAACTGAAGAAATGTTTTATATTCAAGTACCATTATACACGTTAGTTCATTATAATATTAATGTATTAAAATGCGAGACAAAGTCAACAAAGTATATTAAAAGAGGAGGACTGACACAGATGACGTCAGTGTAATAAAACGATAAATGAAGATACAGTAAGAGGTTCCCTTTAAATATTAGAACAAACTGTTTGCTTAGTTGTTTGTCTGGTAAGAGGCAGTGGTCGCTTCTGTGAGTTTAAGTACCTCGGGACACACACACACGGCCGTCTGGTGTGGGAGGGAGGCTGGCAGGCTCCTCAGCCTCCTAGCGTCCGGGCAACTTACTGAGGCTCCAAGCATAATTAAAGGAGAGGCATTGTCCGGACATTAAGGTGAAGTGAGCCCATCCTCCTCCCCGGTTATGAGGTCCACCTTCCCCAGGGAAAGTTTAACTAAACGCGAAGCATAACCAAAGAAGGTAGGTTTTCTTGGACAGAGAGCGGGTGTTGACCCCAACATGTGTAAGCTTTGCTCGCCTCCTTCTACATACAAGAGTCAAGGAGTGCGCGTATGTAGGTCAAGGTTAACATTATGTATCCCTCCCTCATGCCTGGAGGGATATACAAACATAGTGAACTTTACACCTGTGGCTCCTGGTCAAAAGTGACCCCACAGCCAAGGTAAACACAACCCCTATAACTCAGTATGGAAGGTCATCTTGGGCGGGGTAACCCTGGGATCATAGGACACAGACGACACCGTTCCCTGAGGGTTACCACTGAAGTACGGGAGTGTTCACTTGTGGAACAGAAAAGATTTTACACGCAATATCTGGGTTTGCAAAATATACATACTTTAATATAAAAACTGAAGTGCATAATAGTGTACAGTATATTCTAGTGCCTAGCGACAAGTAGCTTGAACTGTACATTATGTGATGCACACACACAGGAAGAAGAGCGTCATCTAAGTTGTATATCTTTTCAACCTCACCATTTCACTCACCATTAGCTAGTATATAACATAAAACATTATCTAATTTGAAAATAAACATTTTCTTATTTCAGGAGGCGTACACAGTCTTGGTCAGTCATCAGCAGTAATTGGGCAGGAGTTGTCCATTAGTGCAAGTAGCGGCCCTCAGCCTGGGTGCCCCACCTGGCCACCAGTAAGGCTCAAACTCCGGGGCTGGGGTAAGGGAGGGTGGCCCTGCAGGGCGGGCCGGCCAGTAATCCGCTAAGGTTCGTGCAGAGACGTGGTAGGTTGCATGCGGGCGGCCCGCCCAACACGGCGCCCAGTATGCAACTGGTGCCCCTGTCTATATCTTTATATTCACGCAGGTGTGAGTTTTACAGCGTGGTGAAGATGTGGCCTTTAACTGGAGTGGGTCATCCCATGTGTCAGTATCAAGGGTCATTCTCTACAAAGACGAGGATATTCAACTTCTTTTTACTGGATTTCATATATTTGTCTATGTAAATTATCGCCACTAAAACTTATACCAAATCATCCTCTATAATACAGATTATTTCTTAAGTCATTTGTATAGAATATCGTAAAGCATCAATCCAAAACCAGAGACAAAACACACGGCGGCTTGGGAGAATAACAGTGTTGTAAAATCCTCCAAGTCTCAGATCAGGGCGCTCAGGCTCACACATAAAAGGGATAATCTCACCAGTGATCAACAGTTTCTTACCAGTCTCTTCATCTGAGAGAGAGAGAGAGAGAGAGAGAGAGAGATAAAAACTTCCACCAACAAGATTAACACTCAAAGCAGTTCATCTGTATCATAATCCCGTGTTAAAGTCTTGTGTGATGAGGTAACGACACGACACATTCCGTTTTCCCCGTGACGTAAACGACTTAGCCGTCACGTAGACCAACCACCCATGGTCACAGACGTCACAGAGGCGAATGTTGCTACATCAGTTACGACTCTCCTCCCCACCTTACACGCACACACACACACACACCTCTCCTCCCCCGCATTAAACAACCACTCTCCTCCCCACCTTACACCTCCACTCTCCTCCCCACCTTAAACAACCACTCTCCTCCCCACCATACACAACCACTCTCGTCCCCACCTTACACAACCACTCTCCTCCCCACCTTACACACACACACACACACACCTCTCCTCCCCACCTTACACACACACACACACACCTCTCCTCCCCACCTTACACAACCACTCTCCTCCCCACCTTACACAACCACTCTCCTCCCCACCTTACACACACACACACACACACACACACACCTCTCCTCCCCCCACATAGACAACCACTCTCCCCACCTTACACAACCACTCTCCTCCCCACCATAACCAACCACTCTCCTCCCCACCTTACACACACACACACACACACACACACCTCTCCTCCCCACCTTACACAACCACTCTCCTCCCCACCATAAACAACCACTCTCCTTCCCACCTTACACATACACACACCTCTCCTCCCCACCTTACACACACACCTCTCCTCCCCACCTTACACACACACACACACACCTCTCCTCCCCCGCCTTACACAACCACTCTCCACCCCACCATAAACAACCACTCTCCTCCCCACCTGACACAACCACTCTCCTCCCCACCTTACACACACACACACCTCTCCTCCCCACCTTACACAACCACTCTCCTCCCCACCATAAACAACCACTCTCCTCCCCACCTGACACAACCACTTTCCTCCCCACCTTACACAACCACTCTCCTCCCCCCTTACACAACCACTCTCCTCCCCACTTTACACAACCACTCTCCTCCCACCTTACACAACAACTCTCCTTCCCACCTTACACAACTACTCTCCTCCCCACCTTATACAACCACTCTCCTCCCCACGTTACACAACCACTCCCCTCCCCACCTTACGCAACCACTCTCCTCCCCACCTTCACTCTCCTCCCCACCTTCACTCTCCTCCCCACCTTACACAACCACTCTCCTCCCCACCTTACACAACCACTCTCCTCCCCCCTTACACAACCACTCTCCTCCCCACCTTACACAACTACTCTCCTCCCCACCTCCACTCTCCTCCCCACCTCCACTCTCCTCCCACCTTACACAACAACTCTCCTCCCCACCTTACACAACCACCCTTCTCCCCACCTTACACAACCACTCTCCTCCCCACCTCCACACTCCTCCCCACCTTACACAACCACCCTTCTTTCCACCTTACACAACCACCCTTCTCCCCACCTTACACAACCACCCTTCTCCCCACCTTACACAACCACCCTTCTCCCTACCTCCATTCCCCTCCACCACCTTAAACACACACCTCTCCTTCTCCCCATTACCGAGCGCGGGAACACCTACAGGTAATCACGTGACACTGGCGTATAATTAACCAAGGTGAGTGAAGACATCCGCCTCTTAAAGGACCTACCCGAAGGACCAAGTAGCTGTATCTCTACACTCTTCACTAAGCCCCACTAGAATATGTAACATGGCTTTTAAGATAATCCATTAGCAGGTACAGAGGTGGATTATGAAAGTACAGTAGATAAAACAACTATCTATCTGTGCATACTTTGTGGGGAAACAATATGAGACCATGGACGATAAATTTTGGTATATGAGGGCTGTCACTAGTCACACGTAAAATTTTAGAGGATATCGACCCCCCCATCCCCCACCTGTACAGATAGTTGTTTTAGCTACTGTACATCAACACTACATACTCCTACACGTCACGATAACTGAAACTGGATATAGTTGTCACTGTATATATGTCAGCTACAACACTCGACACAGTTTATGAAGTTCAGTTTATCATTATCAAGGAGATCAAATTTTGAAAGATATTGTAGATCATTTATTAATGTGATTTTCAGGCTCCATGTGTATCACCCCCTCCCCTCTCCTCTCCTCTCCTCTCCTCCCCCCCTCTCTGTATACTCACTCTCTCCCTTTACTGCATCCAAACCCCCCCCAATACTACAATATCTACAACCATCACCACCACCACTACTACCACCATTATACAATATCCACAATCATCACTATTACCAAGACTACTACCATTATACAATATCTACAACCATCACCACCACTACTACCACAACTACCACCAATACTACAATACCTACAACTGCCACAACCACAATTACTAACATCAATACTACAATATACATACAACCAGCATCATCATTAGTACTGCTACAACCACCACCCCAACAACTATTACCACTGCAATTGCTACAACCTTAACTACCGCCCTCACCCTATCAGTACCCGTTGGCGACGCAGTAACAGCCGCGGTGACAATATCATTATAGTACATTGGTTCATTTACATAATACATACATGAACCTATTGTATGGTGGAGACAACGAGGGACATACATACATACATACATACATACATGAGAGAGATTGGTCATGTACTAGCACCGACTACATTTAACTTCTAACTCAGGATAATTCTATTACAACTCGGTGAAGCTTTGGTCCGTAAACGTTTCCCGTATTAACATATGAAAATTAAAACTCCCATTTTCCAACGTTATCCCAGTAGTAATAATGACAACAGAAGTACTAAGTGGATCTGGCATCTCTCTCTCTATCTCTCTCTTTCTCTCTCACTTAGAGAAAACGTTGGTGCTCTTGACCAGGGTAGGGGGGGACTAGTGTACTGCACCACGGCCGGGGACTGAGAACTGTACGGATACGAATGATGGATTTAGTTTATGGATAATGAAGTTTTACAATATATACGATGTCGACAGGTAGTTTCGGTTCATTAGGACACCTGTGACTCCTTCGTGCAGGTGGATTCGGTTCATTAGGACACCTGCAACCCATTTGGACAGGTAGGTTTGTTTATTCACGTAATGTTCTCAAATGGCCACAGTTTACGGGGTGATGTCCTAAATAATAATTAGGTACGAGATATATATGAACGCAAAGTGTGACTCAAATTTCATATGTAATCGACCTGTGACATATTTTAAGCATGTTTTGAGTCATATTTTTCATGCATGCGACCTGTGACACCCCACAAGCTCACATACACATCCCCTACCCGCCCAACCCTCCGTTTAGTCACCTACTCACTGGATTACTACTAAACACACCAGTCCTACTCTACACTCCCTGCACCTACTGTAATGTACCTCACAGACTCCTATTATGATCTCTGAACTCAAGAGAGATGGATGAATGGATAATCCCCACATTAACAGGCCCCCTATATCATAACCCTACTGCAACACCTGGGGCAATTAAGCAGCAGGTAGACATGAGGCAGCACCGTGTGGTGGCTGGACTCCTCAGTGATCGATTGGAAGTGAATGAAAGACTACTGATAGCGTGCTGGGGGGTGGCGCTACACTGGATACATAATTTGTGTGCCAGACTGTGAAGGAGGGGGCTAGGTGAAGTAGGGGGGGCTAGGTGAAGTAAGGGGGCTAAGTGAAGTAGGGGGCTAGGTGAAGGAGGGGACTAGGTGAAGGAGGGAGATAGGAGAAGAAGGGGAATAGGTGAAGGAGGGGGCTAGGTGAAGGAGGGGGCTAGGTGAAGGAGGGGGCTAGGTGAAGGGGGGGGGATAGGATAAGAAGGGGAATAGGTGAAGGAGGGGGCGAGGGGGTTGTGGAGGAGCGTGTATGTGTGCGCGCGCAAGTGTACATATGAATTCGTATGGGTACGTACAGTATACCTACTAGAATGACTGTGTTTGCTTACCATATGTGCCAATTGCCTATAAGCACACGTGTACATACACTGTGCACATACGCGTGTACGGGTCCCTGTTGTGAGCATTGCGTGAATTTCCCATTTAGGTGAAAGCTTTTGACCCTCAGCTATATTAATTATTGCTTAGTATAACTACACACACACACACACACACACACATTATATATATATATATATATATATATATATATATATATATATATATATATATATATATATATATATATATATATATATATATATATATATATATAAGTGTGTGTGTGTTTGTGTGACAACCTTAGTGTAACGTGGATGTGTGTGTATGTGTTGGCTTTACTAATTTACATACACGTGTTCTGCCACTTCTAAGAATCCATCATACCCTGAGGTACATTTCTGGTGTACTGTATCATAGAACTAAAGGGTGGGGAGGGGAGAGGGAAATGGGCTCTCTCTCTCTCTCTCTCTCTCTCTCTCTCTCTCTCTCTCATCATCAACATCTGTTTGTGTTTCGAGAGAGATCGCCGCTCTAGCTGACTCGCCCTCCCGACACGCGCCATACCATGATCATTTTACGCTTGCCGCCTACTGACGCTGCTACACCCCTAGCAGTCATCGTCCACCAAACCTCAGGATATACCAGATATATATATTACCTCCTCGCGCTCATATCATGAATAATTTTTCATCGTTTTTAAATGTTTTTCAGGAAGAATTTTAAATATGGTTGGATGGTTTCTTTCAAGCAATTTCCTGTCCTCTCTCTCTCTCCCTCTCTCTCTCTCTACAGTATACTTCCCCCTTACCTCACCCTTTCATCCTTCCTCCCCCTTCGGTTCTAACTCTTCACCTATGTCAGGCAGCTCATCCTTCCCATGTCCAGCTTTCTCACCCTTTTCCGCATTTTCCTCTACACCTCCTCCCTCTTTCTCCCTCTCTCTTCCTCATCTTAAATGCGTATTGGCCACAGCTAAAGGATAAATGTTAATATCAAATTACTAATCTCTCTCTCTCTCTCTCTCTCTCTCTCTCTCTCTCTCTCTCTCTCTCCCCTAAGACCCTCCCTAGCTCTTTCCATCTCTTTCCTACACTTTTCCATATTTTTTTTTCTTTTCTTTCCTTTCTCTTCCACTGGTATACCCCCCTCTCTCTCTCTCTCTCACAGCCAGTGGGCCTAACAATGAGGTAGTAGGGACAAGAGACGAGGAGCTAGTGAATATTTTATCGTGTTGTGCCTGTTCCCCGGGGCAGGTGTGGGTGTGTAGGCACCATCATGGCGTGGAGTGGTGAACTAGGGCGTGGAGTGGTGAACTAGGCGTGGGAATACTGGCGTGGAAGGGTGATCAAGGCGTGGGAATACTGGCGTGAAGGGGTGAACTAGGCACGGGAATACTGGCGTGGAGGGGCGAACTAGGCGTGGGAATACTGGCGTGGAGGGGTGAACTAGGCATGGGAATACTGGCGTGGAGGGGTGAACTAGGCGTGGGAATACTGGCGTGGAGGGGTGACTAAGGGCGTGGAGACAACGAGTAGACAATATACGCACATAACAGACAGACAGAAAGACAGACAGACAGACACAATACACCCTGGGGCCCTGGTATACGTGTCAGTTCATCCCTGTCACTCTGCTTTTCTCTCACAGTATGTGGATGAATAAGCCACCTCCGCCTGCTGACGTACAGGTGCCAGTTCAGGAACCCAACCCTCACCTCCTCCCTCAAAAGTCACAGGTCAAGGTGACTCAGTTGGGTGTTCTCTTATTAACACTATTTAATTTTATTTTATTTCATTTTATTTATTTTGTGGTTGTTATATAATTTTTCGTCAACTGTCTGGCTGTATGTCTGTATGTCTATGAGTATGTATGTATGTATGTATGTTTGTATGCATGTATGTATGTACCAGCATATGTATAGTGTATGGTTTGCTTGGTGAAACTGAAGACTTGTAATGTCTAGATATAAATTCATTTTGTGAGGATATGTCTGTCTGTGTGTTTGTCTTCTCGCAAGCTCGTGTCCACGCCTTTGATCCGATCCTTACCAATATTTCACAGCTGGTCGGCCTCGGTAATAGCCCGGCACAACCCAATTCTGGTCAGCATCAGACAAAGGACACCGAAATATTCACAATTTTAATCCAATCGTTACAAAAAGTTTATAGTTGATCGGTTCAAACTTACCATGGGCATTACACATTTTTCGTCGCCATTGGAAGGAGGTCAAGCTCACAGTACTCGATGAAGGTCAACCGGGTATGTAGTGAGGCTAAGTCCCGTCCACAACAACACTGAAGTCTTCCCCAACATTACCTGTGAGCGACATTTCAATGGTGTTTCTCTTTCTGACGATCTATCTATGTATGTCCATTTGTATGTATACCTTTCTGTGTCTGTCATACTTATCCTTTTCAAACGCTTAAATAGGAAGTATTAATTAAATTATATTATACACACACACACACAAAAATAAAAATAAGGACAGTATTAAGGCATAACAGTAACCCTCCGTCCCTCCCCCCTCCCCCAAACGGCATTTAACTGAAAATGGAATCAAGGGAAATACGAGAATTTTTTACCAACACGCACACTGAATGAAGATGAGAGAAGAGCAAGAACGACAGGATAGGATAAAACGAAAAGGAAAAGGAAAATGTAGAAAAAGGAATGCTTAAGTAAATCTATCTATATAAAACAAAGTCTGTCTGTTTGTTTGTTTGTGTGTCCGCACGAGAATCTCGGAAACTACTTTACCGATCTGTAGTGATGATGGATGGTATTATATGTAGTGATGATGGATGGTGTTATATGTAGTGACGATGGATGGTGTTATATGTAGTGATGATGGATGGTGTTATATGTGGTGATGATGGATGATGTTATATGTAGTGATGATGGATGATGTTATATGTGGTGATGATGGATGATGTTATATGTGGTGATGATGGATGATGTTATATGCAGTGATGATGGATGATGCTATATGTAGTGATGATTAGACAATAAAATAATAACAGTTTAATGTTAAGAAAATATACTTTGCTGTACCGTTGTAGTGAAAAACATGGTGGAACTTACATACACTGTTAATGAACTGTTGATGGAAGAAGAAGTTTTGGGGACTGAACAGTGAGACAATGTGGAGCCTCCCGGAGGGTGGCGTCCTACCGTGGCCTAGCGAAAGAGCCGCCCGGAGGGCGGCGTATCTCCTAGTACAGAATAGGAATAATGTTAATAAAACACTAGAATATATACAAGCAGTTGGAGAATGAATGGTAGAATGGCAGTAAGGCTCGACTTGGTGGTGTCTGGGACTTGGGTTCGAAGCCTAGAGGGAGGGACGTCTGAACTGTAATATACAGGGTAATAAACTTTAACCTTGTTGTATACAAAACCTTAGTGAGCTGTTCAGTGCGACTTGTTTACACGCTACCGAGAGAGAGAGAGAGAGAGAGAGAGAGAGAGAGAGAGAGAGAGAGAGAGAGAGAGAGTAGGAAATAAGGAAAGCCTTAAAGACTTATAATCAAGATAATAAAGCAAGAGAATAAACAAAAAGACTTTAAATGTAATCAAGACACTCAACGGAACAGATCCATGAATAAACAACTCGAAGGAAACAAAGATAAATGAGACACAATATACATAACAAATCAAATAACTGGAAAAAAGAAAGTAAAAGAATAATAAACAAGAATAATAAACCCCAGGGAAATCAAGAAGGAAAACACAAACAGAAAATTATTAATAAGAAAGGTGAATAAACAGGAAAAAGTAAAAAAAAACATAAACAACGTAAACACCAGAGAAGGAGAAAGACAAAGGAAAAACTCAACACAAACAAGGTTTTATTTTAACTGTTTACACAACCAGTACATAATGGTGGAGAGGAAGAGGGGGGGGGAGAGACCATCACAGACATTGACTCACTACACACTATGTGGAGGAGATGAATTACTTAAGAGGCTCACTACACACTATGTGGAGGAGATGAATTACTTAAGAGGCTCACTACACACTATGTGGAGGAGATGAATTACTTAAGACTCACTACACACTATGTGGAGGAGATGAATTACTTAAGAGGCTCACTGCACACTATGGGGAGGAGATGAATTACTTAAGAGGCTCACTACACACTATGTGGAGGAGATGAATTACTAAAGAGGCTCACTACACACTATGGGGAGAGGATGAATTACTTAAGACTCACTACACACTATGTGGAGGTCATGAATTACTTAAGACTCACTACACACTATGGGGAGGAGATGAATTACCTAAAAGACTCACTACACATTATGGGGTGCGGATGAATTACTTAAGACTCACTACACACTATGTGGAGGAGATGAATTACTAAAGAGTCTCACTACACACTATGTGGAGGAGATAAATTACTTAAGAGACTCGCTACACACTATGTGGAGGAGATGAATTACTTAAGAGGCTCACTACACACTATGGGGAGGAGATGAATTACTTAAGAGGCTCACTACAAACTATGGGGAGGAGATGAATTACTTAAGGCTCACTACACGCTATGGGGAGGAGATGAATTACTTAAGGCTCACTACACACTATGGGGAGGAGATGAATTACTTAAGAGGCTCACTACACACTATGGGGAGGAGATGAATTACTTAAGGCTCACTACACGCTATGGGGAGGTTATGAATTACTTAAGACTGACTACACACTATGGGGAAGAGATGAATTAAGAGGCTCACTACACACTATGGGGAGGAGATGAATTACTTAAAAGACTCACTACACACTATGGGGAGAGGATGAATTACTTAATACTCAATACACACTATGGGGAGAGGATGAATTACTTAAGAGGCTCACTACACACTATGGGGAGGTTATGAATTACTTAAGACTCACTACACACTATGGGGAAGAGATGAATTAAGAGGCTCACTACACACTATGGGGAGGAGATGAATTACTTAAAAGACTCACTACACACTATGGGGAGAGGATGAATTACTTAAGACTCACTACACACTATGTGGAGGAGATGAATTACTTAAGACTCACTACACACTATGGGGAGGAGATGAATTACTTAAGAGGCTCACTACACACTATGGGGAGGAGATGAATTACTTTAGAGGCTCACTACACATTATGTGGAGAGATGAATGACTTAAGAGGCTCACTACACACTATGGGGAGAGGATGAATTACTTAAGAGGCTCACTACACACTATGTGGAGGAGATGAATTACTTAAGAGGCTCACTACACACTATGTGGAGGAGATGAATTACTTAAGACTCACTACACACTATGGGGAGGAGATGAATTACTTAAGAGGCTCACTACACACTATGTGGAGGAGATGAATTACTTAAGACTCACTACACACTATGGGGAGGAGATGAATTACTTAAGAGGCTCACTACACACTATGGGGAGGAGATGAATTACTTAAGACTCATTACACACGATGGGGACAGTATGAATTACTTAAGAGGCTCACTACAAACTATGTGGAGGCTATGAATTACTTAAGACTCACTACACACTATGTGGAGGAGATGAATTACTTAAGACTCACTACACACTATGGGGAGGAGATGAATTACTTAAGAGGCTCACTACACACTATGTGGAGGAGATGAATTACTTAAGACTCACTACACACTATGTGGAGGTTATGAATTACTTAAGACTCATTACACACTATGGGGAGGATATGAATTACTTAAGAGGCTCACTACACACTATGGGGAGGAGATGAATTACTTAAGACTCACTACACACTATGTGGAGGAGATGAATTACTTAAGAGGCTCACTACACACTATGGGGAGGAGATGAATTACTTAAGACTCACTACACACTATGGGGAGGAGATGAATTACTTAAAAGGCTCACTACACACTATGTGGAGGTTATGAATTACTTAAGAGGCTCACTACACACTATGGGGAGAGGATGAATTACTTAAGACGCACTACACACTATGTGGAGGTTATAAATTACTTAAGACTCACTACAAACTATGTGGAGAGGATGAATTGCTTAAGAGGCTCACTACACACTATGGGGAGGAGATGAATTACTTAAGAGACTCACTACACACTATGGGGAGAGGATGAATTACTTAAAACTCACTACACACTATGTGGAGGAGAAGAATTACTTAAGACTCACTCCACACTATGTGGAGGAGATGAATTACGTAAGAGGCTCACTACACACTATGGGGAGGAGATGAATTACTTAAGAGACTCACTACACACTATGTGGAGGAGATGAATTACTTGAGACTCACTACACACTATGGGGAGGAGATGAATTACTTAAGAGACTCACTAGACACTATGTGGAGGAGATGAATTACTTAGGACTCACTACACACTATGTGGAGATGTATTACTTAAGAGGCTCACTACACACTATGGGGAGGAGATGAATTACTTAAGACTCACTACACACTATGTGGAGGTTATGAATTACTTAAGACTCATTACACACTATGGGGAGGATATGAATTACTTAAGAGGCTCACTACACACTATGGGGAGGAGATGAATTACTTAAGACTCATTACACACGATGGGGACAGTATGAATTATTTAAGAGGCTCACTACACACTATGTGGAGGTTATGAATTACTTAAGACTCACTACACACTATGTGGAGGAGATGAATTACTTAAGACTCACTACACACTATGGGGAGGAGATGAATTACTTAAGAGGCTCACTACACACTATGTGGAGGAGATGAATTACTTAAGACTCACTACACACTATGTGGAGGTTATGAATTACTTAAGACTCATTACACACTATGGGGAGGATATGAATTACTTAAGAGGCTCACTACACACTATGGGGAGGAGATGAATTACTTAAGACTCACTACACACTATGTGGAGGAGATGAATTACTTAAGAGGCTCACTACACACTATGGGGAGGAGATGAATTACTTAAGACTCACTACACACTATGGGGAGGAGATGAATTACTTAAAAGGCTCACTACACACTATGTGGAGGTTATGAATTACTTAAGAGGCTCACTACACACTATGGGGAGAGGATGAATTACTTAAGACTCACTACACACTATGTGGAGGTTATAAATTACTTAAGACTCACTACAAACTATGTGGAGAGGATGAATTGCTTAAGAGGCTCACTACACACTATGGGGAGGAGATGAATTACTTAAGAGACTCACTACACACTATGGGGAGAGGATGAATTACTTAAAACTCACTACACACTATGTGGAGGAGAAGAATTACTTAAGACTCACTCCACACTATGTGGAGGAGATGAATTACGTAAGAGGCTCACTACACACTATGGGGAGGAGATGAATTACTTAAGAGACTCACTACACACTATGTGGAGGAGATGAATTACTTAAGACTCACTACACACTATGGGGAGGAGATGAATTACTTAAGAGACTCACTAGACACTATGTGGAGGAGATGAATTACTTAGGACTCACTACACACTATGTGGAGATGAATTACTTAAGAGGCTCACTACACACTATGGGGAGGAGATGAATTACTTAAGACTCACTACACACTATGTGGAGGTTATGAATTACTTAAGACTCATTACACACTATGGGGAGGATATGAATTACTTAAGAGGCTCACTACACACTATGGGGAGGAGATGAATTACTTAAGACTCATTACACACGATGGGGACAGTATGAATTACTTAAGAGGCTCACTACACACTATGTGGAGGTTATGAATTACTTAAGACTCACTACACACTATGGGGAGGAGATGAATTACTTAAGAGGCTCACTACACACTATGGGGAGAGGATGAATTACTTAAAACTCACTACACACTATGGGGAGAGGATGAATTACTTAAGACTCACTACACATTATGGGGAGGAGATGAATTACTTAAGACTCACTACACACTATGGGGAGGAGATGAATTACTTAAGAGGCTCACTACACACTATGGGGAGGAGATGAATTACTTAAGAGGCTCACTACACACTATGGGGAGAGGATGAATTACTTAAAACTCACTACACACTATGGGGAGAGGAAGAATTACTTAAAACTCACTATACACTATGGGGATATGATGAATTACTTAAGATTCACTACACACTATGGGGAGGAGATGAATTACTTAAGACTCACTACACCCTATTGGGAGAGGATGAGTTACTTAAGAGGCTCACAACAGACTATGGGGAGTGGATGAATTACTTAAGACTCACTACACACTATGGGGAGGAGATGAATTACTTAAGACTCACTACACACTGTGGGGAGAAGATGAATTGCTTAAGACTCACTACACACTATGGGGAGAGGATGAAGTACTTAAGACTCACTACACACTATGGGGAGGGGATGAATTACTTAAGACTCACTACACACTATGTGAAGAGGATGAATTACTTAAGGCTCACAACACAATGTGGAGAGGATGAATTACTTAAGGCTCACTACACACTATGGGGAGGAGATGAATTACTTAAGAGACTCACTAGACACTATGTGGAGGAGATGAATTACTTAAGACTCACTACACACTATGGGGAGGAGATGAATTACTTAAGAGACTCACTAGACACTATGTGGAGGAGATGAATTACTTAGGACTCACTACACACTATGTGGAGATGAATTACTTAAGAGGCTCACTACACACTATGGGGAGGAGATGAATTACTTAAGACTCACTACACACTATGTGGAGGTTATGAATTACTTAAGACTCATTACACACTATGGGGAGGATATGAATTACTTAAGAGGCTCACTACACACTATGGGGAGGAGATGAATTACTTAAGACTCATTACACACGATGGGGACAGTATGAATTACTTAAGAGGCTCACTACACACTATGTGGAGGTTATGAATTACTTAAGACTCACTACACACTATGGGGAGGAGATGAATTACTTAAGAGGCTCACTACACACTATGGGGAGGAGATGAATTACTTAAGAGGCTCACTACACACTATGGGGAGAGGATGAATTACTTAAAACTCACTACACACTATGGGGAGAGGATGAATTACTTAAGACTCACTACACATTATGGGGAGGAGATGAATTACTTAAGACTCACTACACACTATGGGGAGGAGATGAATTACTTAAGAGGCTCACTACACACTATGGGGAGAGGATGAATTACTTAAAACTCACTATACACTATGGGGATATGATGAATTACTTAAGACTCACTACACACTGTGGGGAGAAGATGAATTGCTTAAGACTCACTACATACTATGGGGAGGGGATGAATTACTTAAGATTCACTACACACTATGTGAAGAGGATGAATTATTTAAGGCTCACTACACACTATGTGAAGAGGATGAATTACTTAAGGCTCACTACACAATGTGGAGAGGATGAATTACTTAAGACTCACTTCACACGATGTGGAGTGGATGAATTACTTAAGACTCACTACACACTATGGGGAGGGGATGAATTACTTAAGATTCACTACACACTATGTGAAGAGGATGAATTATTTAAGGCTCACTACACACTATGTGAAGAGGATGAATTACTTAAGGCTCACTACACAATGTGGAGAGGATGAATTACTTAAGACTCACTTCACACTATGTGGAGTGGATGAATTACTTAAGACTCACTACACACTAAATGGAGGGTATGAATTACTCACTACACACTATGTGGAGAGGATAGGAGGCTTACTACACACTATGGAGAAGGGATGAATTACTTAACACAGACTCAATACACACTAGGGGATAAGAGTCATTCGCCAGAAAGACTCACTATACACTAGGCGAATGAATAACTTGAAGAAAGACTCACCACCCGCAGTAAGGGGAAATAAACACTTTCTTTACACAGTAGGAAGGGGAGAAAAAATAACAAGAAAATATATCCATCAGCCAGATCAGGACGGGCGACGAGCAAAGTGGGTGAGTGATCTCCAAGTGCTTAAGAAATAGTCAAATTGACCCCTAATTCATGACTCCCCTAAGACTATAATGGGATTAGCAGCATTAAAGTTATGCGGATTTGTCTCGGTAGCATTGTTTATTACTGGTGACGTCATTAACACACACACACACACACACACACACACACACACACACACACACACACACACACACACACACACACACACACACTACCGTGGCAGGTTTTTGCTTCCGATATGACCCATTAATGTTTCTGGTACTGTTGTCAATTTATTCCATCAAAACAATTTATAATCATAATGTAATAAATCATCTATCAATTATTCAAGGACAGTTCCCACCACCTTCAAGTAGTGAGAATTATGAAGGTTGACAACATGTGCAATAAACTTTCATTTCAACAGGAAAATTGTTCATCGCTTTTAAAATTCTTATCTATTTCTTTGCCGCCAAATTTAGGAAAACTCAAGGCCCTATACCTTGACTTGACTCTACTGAGACTCTCATCATTTAAACACTATTAAACTAGACAATTCAGTTAGGTGATGTATGACCCGAATTGACCTGGGGAGACAACTCACGATAAACAAAGCTCAGATCACGTGAACACTAGGCACCCCAGCTTATTTCACCTGATGATTAAACACCCTAATACTAGAGGGAGGGAGGGAGGCTTAGATTAGCGTCTGGGTGATTAATCATCAGGTGAACTACGCTGGAGTGCCTAACCTTGACGTGATCCCACAGATGGCACAGACGAGTTATCGACCTCAGCCCTGAAATTCTTTGTATCTAAGCATGACCAATGACTTACCACTAATACAATTATTGCAATATAATCTTTTATTTAACTCGTCTGAGATAAAACTGGACATTTTTACTGTTAATTTAATCTTGCGTCTCCCATTTACATAAAAAATGCATTTTAATTCTGGAGTAAAAAATAACATCAATCAACTAATTAAACGTGGTAATACATAAGGTATATAAATAGATCAGCTTAATTGGTAATCGTATGAGACAATATTATGTAAATATGACAAAGTTATTTTTCTTGTCTTTACATTAGTCAGCTGACCGGGTAAACACACCATTTCATTATTCAGTGTTGTGACCTGACGTGACCCCAGCACTTACACTTTACACTCCTATTTAGTAATACATCCATCAATACCAAAAGAGAAAAACACACGACACAAGTTGTAATACACCCACGTTAACAGATATCGTGTCCTCGGCTACACCCTAAACAGAAAAAAAGTAAGTGAAAAACAAGAGGACTTGCGGTGTTTCTTCCCTGTGGTGTGCGGAGCTGTGGCTACCTAAGAAATGCATGAGAGCATTGCAGGAACATTTTCGATGAATGTTTAAGGTGTGGTGGGGCTGTGCTGGCCTAGCGTCCGTCACGAACCAGCGCCCTCACACACACACAAGTCTCCATGGTGAGCCACTGCCCCACCCTGACTCTAGTTATGTCAACACTTTTATCAACACGTCATAGCTACGAGTATTACCCAGCTCTCAGATTTTTCTTGAAAGTATACCATTCATATTTTATAGACTGCATGAGAGTATTTGTCATATATGTCCGTGATTGTTTTGGGGAATCCACGTTACAGATGTTAATGACAGCATAACCAACAAGACACAGTGGCTTTATTCATCAGTTACGTGTCTTTCCTAAGTATGACTAAAGAAACACCTCCTTATTTGTGTGATGCGTCTCTTACAAAAATATTTCCTTTTCAATAATTCGAATATTTGAGTCAGATCAGTCATCATCTTTCTATAATGAAAAATAGTTATCGTGTGAGTCTTGCTGGGAATTAATTATCAGGACGTCATTTTGTCTTGAATATATGTAGAATTTTACGTCAAGGTGATAGACAAGGAAGGCGGGGAGGAGGGCGAGCAGTGGGTGGAAGGAAGGGAGGGAAGGAGGGCGAACAGTTGATGGAAGGGGGGGAGGGAAGGAGGGAGAACAGTGGGTGGAAGGAAGGGAGGGAAGGAGGGCGAAAAGTTGATGGAAGGGAGGGAGGGAAGGAGGGAGAACAGCTGGTGGAAGGAAGGAGGGCGAACAGCTGGTGGAAGGAAGGGACGGAAGGAGGGCGAACAGTTGGTGGAAGGGAGGGAGGGAAGGAGGGAGAACAATTGGTGGAAGGAAGGGAGGGAACTTAGTCAACATAAAAACCTGCCTCATTTACTAGTATAAGAAACAAAACCAATATAATATTACTAGCAAGACAAAACCTTCCACAGTGGTAATAAAAGACAAACACAAACACAGAGACGAGAATCATATCAACCAAATTCACTCCCCTTAAAACAGGAAAAAACGGTGTATTTTAATGATAACGAGAGGGAGCAAAAAAAAAACTTATAATATTACTACAATACATAAAAAAACGCTGATTAATACATTGGTAATAAATTTATAAGTAAACACACGTACGACCACTACCACCTTGAGTATGGAAGTAAGCCTCTCTCTCTCTCTCTCTCTCTCTCTCTCTCTCTCTCTCTCTCTCTCTCTCTACAGGAAACTGAAAGAACTCTGAAACGGACAGTTATGTAGGTAACTGAAGAACACCGAGGATGAGTTCTCAAGGTTAGTGAAGAACTCAAGGGTCGCGTTCTAGAGAGAAAGAACAATTCTAGGATCGTCTTACGCAGGCCAGTGAGAGCAGAGCGTCTTTGGGTTGTGTTCTAATATGTGGGTGAAAAACTCTAAGGTCACATCATGCCACGTTTAACTATTTCTGTCTCTGTCTCTCCCTCCCTCCCTCCATCCATCCATTCTATCTATTTATCTATCTCTTGGTCCGCCACCATCACCGAAGACAATTGGGTCTCCTAACAGGCCCTAGGAGACAACTAACGCTTCTATTGAAAGTCGCATCTGTGGTTCTACTGTATTTGTCGATGTTTATAAAATGTGCACCTACATGGAGGTTAGGTTAGGTTAGGTTCAAGGAAATAATTCGTTCACTGAGCGAAAAAAGCAACGAGTTTTGGACGGTCTCCAAATTCCTCAAACCAAACCAAACCTATCCTAACGAATAGCAAAATTTCACTTTCTGGTTATTTTGGGACGGTTCACAACGCTTTGTGGACTTTTTCGGTAGGCGAGTGAATTCGTTCTTTGAGTCTAACACACACACACCATCATGCTATACCACAAACACACACACACACACACCGGACGTGAGGTCCTTCATATCAACACCTACGGACGAGTTACTGCACCACGTGAACACCACACCACCCGGTGTCTCCACGACCACGTGAGGTCCTTCATATCAACATCTACGGAAGAGTTACTGAACCACGTGGCCTACGTGACCTCACACAGTATGGCACGAGACCAGCCCGGGCCATCAACTCTAAACTAAAATAATTTGTATGTTCAATTCATGTTCCTTCTTTTATTAATGAAAGCTTTTGTTAAGCGATCCACCTACCCCATGTCTTTGTATGTATTAAGTAATTTTTGTTTGATGTATACGGGTATTTTCAGCCTTCGGGCTGCAGAACTATTTCAATAAGCCATTAATTATTATTATTATTATTATTATTATTATTATTATTATTATTATTATTATTATTATTATTACACACACAAACCAACCACCTCCCTCACCGTCCCTTTTAATGCTCCCAGTAACAAACCACCTCCCTCCCGTTCCCATTTAACGGTCCCAGTAACCAACCACCTCCCTCACCGTCCCTTTTAACGGTCCCAGTAACCAACCACCCCCATCACCGTCCCTTTTAACGGTCCCAGTAACCAACCACCTCCCTCACCGTCCATTGTCATGTTGAACCAAATAATAATCCACTTAGCAGACCCCCTGTACAAAAATAACAATATAGCTGCATTAGACACACCAATCCGTAATTGCCACTCATTAACAACTAACTGGGGCTTAAAAACTGCCAGATAATTGGTTGACCGCGGACGAACTGGCTGGCGTGTGGCCGAATAATTCACATCGGCTCAGCCACATGATCCACGGCGATATGTTGCAAGTTATACTGTAATAATGCTCGGAAGATGTTTTGCAATGCTGTCATTATACTCTGTTGGTACCTGTGATGACGGGAGGAACATAGAGAGGGGTGGGATTTATTTTAATATTAGGACAAGATTCTTAACATAAACGGATTACCTGGAGATTAGATACACCTGTTGATTTCACCTGCCAATTAAATACCACAGCGAACTTCACTTGAATATTATATACACCTACTTTTTTTCACCTGACGATTAGATATGCAAGCTTATTTAACTGGAAGATTAGATATTTCAGCTTATCTCACCTGACGATTAGATATGCAAGCTTATTTAACCGGAAGATTAGATATTTCAGCTTATATCAGTTGAAGATTAGATACCCTAGTTTATTTCACTTGGAGAATAACCACCCTAACACTATTTGGGGGGGTGTTAGGTTAGGTTAGTTTAAGATACATTAGGTTAGGTTGTTATATTAGGCTAAGTTAGAAAGCTTAATCTTCAGGTAAAATTAAATGGCGTGTCTCCTCCTCAGGTGATCTACACATTAACCAAAAAAAATATCAGCGGTTCTCATATAGCAACCCTGTCATTATCCTGCTTGCTTTCTGCATTCCAAGCTAAGTGTATCCTCATGCTATATATACACCCCATTATACTTCACCAGCATACTACACGCGCAGTTATACTCCATCTCTCGTCGCCAAGTGCAATATGTTGAAGAACAGATTTACATGGATAATTATATTAAACTATCATATCTCAAAATAATTAACA
Source organism: Homarus gammarus (assembly GCA_958450375.1). NCBI lineage: Eukaryota > Metazoa > Arthropoda > Malacostraca > Decapoda > Nephropidae > Homarus > Homarus gammarus. Next base: position 1,099,795 of record CAUDMG010004094.1, read on the forward strand.
GGATTATCTTCCTAAATAATTACCAGTCATTCAATATTTGTCACAAGAATGAGACCTGCTGTTCACGACACTCAAGTGGATGTTATATTCAAGAACGAGAAGCTCCTGAGTTTGTTTAATCAAGTAACGTATTGTAGTGTTTACATTAATCAGCTGAGTAAATCGGGAGATAATCCCTACCGGATGTGTATTTACATCAATCAGCTGACTAATATGGGTGTTATTATCTACCTGACGTGTGTGTGTGTGTGTGTGTGTGTGCGTGTGTATGTGTGTGTGTGTGTGTGTGTACTAATCACCAGGCTGGCGAGATGTTATGAGATGTTGGGTGTTTGTTTATACCGATCAGCTGACGAGTCAATAATCACACGCAGCTGCAACTGTGTTTACGTAAATCAGCTGACTACAGCATGTTAGCACCCATCAAAACTGAGTTGGCAAACGTAATCTGGTTTATATTAACATCAGAGGCTGCAGTTTAACGTGTTTGGAATTTATCCCATACAGGCGTGAAAGTTTATCCAAATAAATTGTACGTTTTTAATTTACTTATGGTTTTCACTGACAATAATATGAAACAATTCCTATACAGTTTTTGGCAGTAATATCACACGGTCTTCATCGCATAAATTCAGTGACATTGGACTTATCACCTCTGAATACGACTGAATAATACCCAGGCTGAGTAAAATGAAAAATTTAACTGCAAATGGAAACAAAATTTAGTTTTGAAAGTTGAAAACTTCTTTCAAGAGGCAGCGCGACGTAGTTTGACTTTTATAACGCCCTTAAGCGACAAGTTTGAGGTGAAGCTTGAGAAGTTTGAAATGTGAAGTACCAACTCATAAAATTAATTCAACTAGTGGAGGTTAAGGTGGAAAAAAAGCTTTATTACCAATTACATGTGTGTGTATGTGTGTGTGAGTGTGGCTTTCACCGACCTAACCAAGGCCTCCGACTCGGTCAACAGGGAAGTCCTCTGGTTGATCCTCCGCCGTTTTGGCTGCCCACCAAAATTCATCGCCATTGTGAGGCAACTCCACGATGGCATGAACGGCAGTGTCCTGCACAACGGCACCCAGTCAGAATTCTTCCCCATCCAAACAGGGGTTAAACAAGGGTGTGTACTGGCACCAACTCTCTTTTCCATGGTCTTGGCTGCCTTCCTTACTCGTCCCAGTGCCAATTTAGCCAGCGGGGTGAACGTCGAGTACTGGGTGAAGGAAGGTCTTTTCAACATAAAACGACTCCAGGCAAGAACAAAGGTGTCGGCAGCTTCCATTACTGAACTTCAGTATGCAGACGACCTCACCCTTGTTGCTCACACTGAACACGACCTACAAAAGATCCTGAACACTTACGCAGACGCGTATGTGCACTTCGGCCTTGAAGTGAATGTACGTAAGACTCAGATCCTCGTTCAACCTGCCCCTGGTTCAGCCACAGCCCCACCATCCATCCAGCTTAAAGGCAGTACCTTCTCTAATGTTGCCCTCTTTCGGTATCTCGGCTCCCACCTGTCCACCACCACAGACATCGATGAAGAGATTCAGCATCGGATCAGATGTGCATCTGAAGCCTTTGGCAGACTCCGAAATCGTGTCTTCAGCTGTAGGGAGCTGCAATTATCCACAAAGCTGCACGTATATCAAGCAGTGGTTCTGCCCACCTTATTATATATCAGAGAGACATGGGTCACATACAGGAGGCACCTCAAGGCACTTGAAAACTTTCACCAACGTAGTCTACGTTCCATCCACCGAGTTCGCTGGGAAGACAAGAGAACAAATGCCAGCATTCTTGCTGACACCAACTGTAGGAGCATCGAGGCTATCATTATCCAAGAACAACTACGTTGGACTGGCAATGTTACCCGCATGGACGACAGTAGACTGCCAAAACAGCTACTTTATAGTCACCTAACGAATAGTAAACGTAACGCTGGCGGGCAATTTAAAAGGTATAATGATAGTCTTCAAACAATCCTGAAAAGGTGCCAAATCGACCCTTCACCTGGGAGTCGATTACTCCGCGCCGTAACACTTGGAGGAGCACCACACGAGAAGGTGTCAATACTTTCGAGTTAGCCCGACTGCAAACCGGGGCAGACAAGCGCCAACATCAGAAAAACCCTGCCACCGCCCCTCCCACAGTAGATGGAGCCCTCCACATGTGAACGACGCTGCGGGTCCTGCATCGGCCTCTTTAGTCACCTCAAAACTCACCAACCTAGGTGACATCCCTAATAACTCGTATCATTGTATCATAGCTGGATGATCGTCATACTCGATTCCGAGTGATAGCCAAGTAGTAGTGGTAGTGTGTGTGTGTGTGTGTGTGTGTGTGTGTGTGTGTGTGTGTGTCACCATAAAAGAGAAGTAAACGAACACAACTTGACACAACTGTACATGATGATCGCTCGACGTGAGTCTGGTGGGTAAAAGTCACAACACAAGCAACACACACACACTGTATACATTAAGTCAGGGGGTGTATCCTGCCAGCTGAGCGAGCCACCACGACCAACGTCACTACACCTCATGGACATACACACACACATACACACACATATATCCATAGGTACACAACTTACACCCACCAACACCCGGTTAGCTGCCCCGTCACCACAACGACATACAGTATGTCTGGAGATGCTCTTGGGTGAGGTGTTAGTGGCGCCTGGCGAGGGAGAGTGAGGTGTTAGTGGCGCCTGGCGAGGGTGAGTGGCGCCTGGCGAGGGAGAGTGAGGTGCTAGTGGCGCCTGGCGAGGGAGAGTGAGGTGTTAGTGGCGCCTGGCGAGGGTGAGTGGCGCCTGGCGAGGGAGAGTGAGGTGTTAGTGGCGCCTGGCGAGGGTGAGTGGCGCCTGGCGAGGGAGAGTGAGGTTAGTGACGCCTGGCGAGGGAGAGTGAGGCGAGTGGCGCCTGGCGAAGGTGAGTGAGGTGAGTGGCGCCTGGCGAGGACGAGTGGCGCCTGGCGAGGGAAAGTGAGGTGTTAGTGGCGCCTGGCGAGGGAGAGTGAGGTGTTAGTGGCGCCTGGCGAGGGTGAGTGGCGCCTGGCGAGGGAGAGTGAGGTGTTAGTGGCGCCTGGCGAGGGTGAGTGGCGCCTGGCGAGGGAGAGTGAGGTTAGTGACGCCTGGCGAGGGAGAGTGAGGTGAGTGGCGCCTGGCGAAGGTGAGTGAGGTGAGTGGCGCCTGGCGAGGGCGAGTGGCGCCTGGCGAGGGAGAGTGAGGTTAGTGACGCCTGGCGAGGAAGAGTGAGGTGAGAGGCGCCTGGCGAGGGTGAGTGGCGCCTGGCGAGGGAGAGTGAGGTGAGTGACGCCTGGCGAGGAAGAGTGAGGTGAGAGGCGCCTGGCAAGAGTGAGTGGCGCCTGGCGAAGGGGAGTGAGGTGAGTGGCGCCTGGCGAGGAAGAGTGAGGTGAGAGGCGCCTGGCGAGGGTGAGTGGCGCCTGGCGAGGGAGAGTGAGGTTAGTGACGCCTGGCGAGGAAGAGTGAGGTGAGAGGCGCCTGGCAAGAGTGAGTGGCGCCTGGCGAAGGGGAGTGAGGTGAGTGGCGCCTGGCGAGGGAGAGTGAGGTTAGTGACGCCTGGCGAGGGAGAATGAGGTGAGTGACGCCTGGCGAGGGAGAGTGAGGTGTTAGTGGCGCCTGGCGAGGGTGAGTGGCGCCTGGCGAGGGTGAGTGGCGCCTGGCGAGGGAGAGTGAGGTGCTAGTGGCGCCTGGCGAGGGTGAGTGGCGCCTGGCGAGGGAGAGTGAGGTTAGTGACGCCTGGCGAGGGAGAGTGAGGTGAGTGGCGCCTGGCGAAGGTGAGTGAGGTGAGTGGCGCCTGGCGAGGACGAGTGGCGCCTGGCGAGGACGAGTGGCGCCTGGCGAGGGAGAGTGAGGTGTTAGTGGCGCCTGGCGAGGGTGAGTGGCGCCTGGCGAGGGAGAGTGAGGTGTTAGTGGCGCCTGGCGAGGGTGAGTGGCGCCTGGCGAGGGAGAGTGAGGTTAGTGACGCCTGGCGAGGGAGAGTGAGGTGAGTGGCGCCTGGCGAAGGTGAGTGAGGTGAGTGGCGCCTGGCGAGGGCGAGTGGCGCCTGGCGAGGGAGAGTGAGGTTAGTGACGCCTGGCGAGGAAGAGTGAGGTGAGAGGCGCCTGGCGAGGGTGAGTGGCGCCTGGCGAGGGAGAGTGAGGTGAGTGACGCCTGGCGAGGAAGAGTGAGGTGAGAGGCGCCTGGCAAGAGTGAGTGGCGCCTGGCGAAGGGGAGTGAGGTGAGTGGCGCCTGGCGAGGAAGAGTGAGGTGAGAGGCGCCTGGCGAGGGTGAGTGGCGCCTGGCGAGGGAGAGTGAGGTTAGTGACGCCTGGCGAGGAAGAGTGAGGTGAGAGGCGCCTGGCAAGAGTGAGTGGCGCCTGGCGAAGGGGAGTGAGGTGAGTGGCGCCTGGCGAGGAAGAGTGAGGTGAGAGGCGCCTAGCGAGGGTGAGTGGCGCCTGGCGAGGGAGAGTGAGGTTAGTGACGCCTGGCGAGGAAGAGTGAGGTGAGAGGCGCCTGGCAAGAGTGAGTGGCGCCTGGCGAAGGGGAGTGAGGTGAGTGGCGCCTGGCGAGGGAGAGTGAGGTTAGTGACGCCTGGCGAGGGAGAATGAGGTGAGTGACGCCTGGCGAGGGAGAGTGAGGTGAGAGGCGCCTGGCAAGAGTGAGTGGCGCCTGGCGAAGGGGAGTGAGGTGAGTGGCGCCTAGCGAGGGTGAGTGGCGCCTGGTGACGGAGAGTGAGGTGAGTGACGCCTGGCGAGGGAGAGTGAGGTGAGTGACGCCTGGCGATGGTGAGTGGCGCCTGGCGAGGGAGAGTGGGGTGAGTGGCGCCTGGCGAGGGTGAGTGGCGCCTGGCGAGGGTGAGTGAGGTGAGCAGCGCCTGGCGAGGTAGAGTGAAGTGAGTGACGCCTGGCGAGGGAGAGTGGCGCCTGGCGAGGGAGAGTGAGGTGAGTGGCGCCTGGCGAGGGAGAGTAAGGTGAGTGACGCCTGGCGAGGGTGAGTGGCGCCTGGCGAGGGAGAGTGGGGTGAGTGGCGCCTGGCGAGGGTGAGTGGCGCCTGGCGAGGGAGAGTGGGGTGAGTGGCGCCTGGCGAGGGTGAGTGGCGCCTGGCGAGGGAGAGTGAGGTGAGTGGCGCCTGGCGAGGGAGAGTGAGGTGAGTGACGCCTGGCGAGGGTGAGTGACGCCTGGCGAGGGAGAGTGAGGTGAGTGGCGCCTGGCGAGGGAGAGTGAGGTGAGTGACGCCTGGCGAGGGAGAGTGAGGTGAGTGACGCCTGGCGAGGGAGAGTAAGGTAAGTGACGCCTGGCGAGGGTGAGTGACGCCTGGCGAGGATGAGTGACGCCTGGCGAGGGTGAGTGACGCCTGGCGAGGGAAAGTGAGGTGAGTGGCGCCTGGCGAGGGAGAGTGAGGTGTGAAGCAAGGCATAAGGCTCACCACTATCGATCACCGCGAGCCACAGGTGCTCCTTCCTCCCTCCCTCTCATGGGAAGGGGTCAGGTTTTCCCTCCCTCCCTCCCTCTCACCGTCTCACGCTGTCCCTCCCACTTCCTCTCCTATCACATGCATCTCCCTCCCTCCCTCCCTTCATGGTACAGGCGAGGATCACCCTTCACTGTCCTTCCCACCCTTTCCTCCGTCCTCTACCCCCCCCCCCCTCCTTCTCTCTTCCCTTCCTTTCCTCCATTTGATTCCTTCCCCATCTTTCGAATATATTAAGAACACACTAAGAGTAAACATTCCATTACCTTTACATACATACATACAAATTTAGCTGAATCACCATGAATTACCGCTGGTGACGTCACAATGATTAAGAGTTATCATATATTATGTCTCCTTAATTGTCTTTTTTCACCTGTTTTTTTTTATGTTTTCTTTGTTTTCATTTTATGGATCGTATACGGTACCAGCAATAACACTGAAATATAATTGAACTATATTTAGCCTCTAATGACATTGAAGCTTCACTCTGATCTGCGAGATATTGAACCAGACGAGGCCAACTATGAAGCAAAGAGTTCCATGTTGGGGATAATGCCACGAACAAGACTTTGAGGTCAGGTCAGGTCAGGTCAAATCTGGTTAGATATGGTCAGTTCAGGTTCGACTTCTTTAGGTTAGATGAGGTTAATGTGGGTTTGCTTAACTAAGGTTAGGATTGGATTGATTAGGTTAAGGTGAGTCTGGTTAAGTAAGGTTAGCATCGCCCGAAATATAAAGTGGTTAGTGTTCTGCTTGTGGTGCATCTCTGTTTGTGTACATCTTATCACTACTGTGCCAGGACTGTACTGTACTGTACTGTGAAAGTATTACTTGTACTTCATGAAAAAAGATGGCAAGAAAAATATAATAGCAACAAAAAATAATATAAAATTACATTATCAATAACAATTAAAACAATGAAGATTATCAAAGGGGGAAAATACATATTAAAGTAAATATATGAAGATTATGATGTAACTCATTATAAGACCACTGATTAAAACGTGGAGAGAGAGAGAGAGAGAGAGAGAGAGAGAGAGAGAGAGAGAGAGAGAGAGAGAGAGAGAGAGAGAGAACAATTATGTAAAGGTAGACCAAATTACACAATGTTGTTAATGAGAATTTGACAAATCAACGAAACACGACAAATTAGCTAAAATCAAACTTAATGACAGACAAGGTATATCACATCAAGTCTAGAGAGAAATAAGGGCCTTACACACACACCACACTCAAGGTCTATTCCTGTGTCCTCTCAGCTTAAGTTGCGTCCACTCTGCTTAATATTAATCCGCGGGTGTTATCACTACAGAGGCAGATAGCACGACCCTGGCCCAGACCTTGGCTAATCGCTCATAATGGCTGGGATCACTCTTTGAAGGAGTCACCATCAACACTTTGGGTAATTTTCCCCCTAGCTGGCAGTGAAAGAGAGAGAGAGCTTCTAAATTGGCTAATTGAAGCTACGGTGGGAGGCTGGGTCCAGTTTCCCCCCAAAAAATCGTAAAAACCCCCCACGTTAACTGGACGTAAGAGAGACCACCTACCCGGCAAAATCAGTTTACGTCACAGATAAAGAACAACACGACGTCGAAAAGTAAGCGTCCCAAAACCCCGCCCACTGAGACACCAGCCAATCAAATCGCTCTCCGCTCTCTCAGATTTAACCTGACAACGACAGACACTTGTGAAATATGAATTAATTTTAACCACTTTTATCTCTCGCCACACGAGGTTTTTTGTATTTATTTTGCTTGTGAAGGCTCTGTCCCTCGGTTGATGTCTTAATGTGGGTTAAAAGAGAAGGACGTGCTCCCATTTGTCCGAAAGAAGTAGTGGAAGGTGGAGCCAAGTTGGAATGGAAAGAGCCAAGTCACAGTGGGGGGATCAAGACGGACCAGGTAGAGCAACGTGAGATTAGGGGAAGCCAGGTCGGAGTAGGTAGAGCTACGTCGGAATGGGTTGAGCCACATCGGAGTGGGTGGAGCCACGTTGGAATGGGTGGAGCCACGTCGGAGTGGGTGGAGCCACAGCCACGTCGGAATGGGTGGAGCCACGTCGGAGTGGGTGGAGCCACAGCCACGTCGGAATAGGTAGAGCTATGTCGGAGTGGGCAAAGATAAGAGATCCCCTCTTTGTCCTGATGCTCTGTCGTCACCAAATGTGTTCTCTTAATTCATTTATGGGGAGAAATTTGCATAGTATTAATATTCAAGAAACCGAACGTTCATTTTCCAAGGTTAAAGGGAATATTTGTTCTTGGTAAAAGACAAATGGAAATATTTTTGGGTGAGAGATGAGATACTTTTAGGGTGAGATATTTTTAGGGTGGGAGAGGTGAGATATTTTTAGGGTGGGAGGTGAGATATTTTTAGGGTGGGAGAGGTGAGATATTTTTAGGGTGGGAGAGGTGAGATATTTTTAGGGTGGGAGAGGTGAGATATTTTTAGGGTGGGAGAGGTGAGATATTTTTAGGGTGGGAGAGGTGAGATATTTTTAGGGTGGGAGAGGCGAGATATTTTTAGGGTGGGAGAGGTGAGATATTTAAGAGTGTGACCGTTTAGCTGTATTTGAGTGAGACCTGAGTTACAGGTCAGATTAAAGCCCTTGATTTATTTCTGCTAGATATAGTGTTTAAGTAAATGTACAGTCTGTGAAGGCTAGATGATGATAATGATGATGATGATAATGATGATGATGATGATAATGATGATGATGATGATGATAATGATGATGATGATGATGATAATGATGATGATGATGATGATGATGATGATAATGATGATGATGATGATAATGATGATGATGATGATGATAATGATGATGATGATGATAATGATGATGATGATGATACTGATGTGAAAGATGACGACAGCGACGTCATTCAATCACATAAAAAAACACTCTCTGATTCTATTGTTTACAAAGCTTATGTAAATTTCCATTTTTCTAAACACAAAGACGAAAGAATCCGGATGAGACATAAATAACCTACCACTTTTTTGTTCACGCTTCGAATTCACAGGCGGATTCATGAATATTTTCAGTCCCAACGTTCGTCCAAAAATCTGAGTGTGTTTGTGATCACAGCAGTCGTGGCAGGTGGAATTTTACCCTCTGATCAGTAAAGTGAAACGAATCCCTCTCCCTCTCTCTTTCTGTATAAAAATGGCATAGTCAGCGTCATCCAGGAAGCCGAGGCAGACGGGGGTGATAAGAATTCCATTGAGTACAGATGAATGATTCCCGGAAGTGACATGCTGGAGAGGCCAGTACCTACTGTATTATACTTCTGAGTCCTTATGGGACGACAGTAAGCCCTAACCTGACACGCACTCTTTATTATTTTCCAAAGTTTACCTGTAGGCAATAGTTTCTAGATTTATTACACACACACACACACACACACACACACACACACACGCTGCTGTTTTCCAAATCATATAGAAATATGCGGCTTCCTAGACCTAACCCGTTGTCCATGGCGTCCTTGACCCAAGAGACACTCTTTAACACTACCAGCCTGGTCATATAATTATATACAATACACAGTATATATCAGAAAAAATTGAAAGAATATCACCCTAAAACCTTCTGTGCAAAAGAAATTTTCTTAGGGCATATTCCAATAAGACTGGAAACCCCTAAACGATATTTTATTACATAGAAGATAAAAGACATTGAAAAAGTTCCTTGAGAGAAGACGAAACGTTCTCGTGCGACACAAAAATGGAAAAGAAGATTTGTTTTGAATCTGCGTATAAGAAGCACTAAACCAAGCACTACACTCACCTAGCGGCTGTCCTCATCACGGGCGACATACGATGTAGTCGTGAACCTAACCTCAAGTAGCACCTGTTTTAGTAATTGATAAACTATTCTGCAGTTTTCGTGCGACACACTACATGCCAACAGCATGTATGGACGGCTGTATATATGTACGTTTAGCAAGACGTATTACGCGAGATGAGCACAAAGACGATATTGACCAAACCTACTGTAAATTCCTTGTATGTATTTTCTAAATCCCTTAAATGTTATAATGCCCGAGTCTCATCATCATAACTCCCACTACGGTTACTACAGCAGGTAAGGTGCACATAATTTACATTAGAAATATTACAAATTACTAAAACTACTCACACAAATATTATTACATTTAAAACTTTGTTTTATTATTTTTCTCTGACACAGATCAATCACCTTGCCGATTTCCATACGTTTGACAGTTGTACTCAAATAAATTAACCGTATCATCAGAACCAAAGATCTGTGCTCCATTACCTATTACAATGGAAATAAAAACCCATTACTTAGATGTACTAAAAAACTAAATTATACTTTCAAGTAAATTTACAGTATGAGTTATTTAATTAAAGCTTCCAGGGTCATTATGTGTTATGTTTGGTTCCCAGGAGAATATTATACTTGTATAAAACATACCAGCCTTGTACTGCTGCCAGCAAACGAGAAATACTGCACCAAGGAACTTGTAATTCTGTCTAAGATGTCTGAATGTAAAGTGGTCAGTTATTACGTATTGATACAGATTTATAAGTATAAATAAGGCAACGATATATATATATATATATATATATATATATATATATATATATATATATATATATATATATATATATATATATATATATACATGTCATGTTGTTTTAGTATTTTCGTCCCTAAACATCGCCTCAGACTCTATCAGTGCGAGTTATTAAGGGTCAGAAAGTCTCGGTTAACCCATCATGATGACACAAGATACACACACAAACACATCACTGTCAAACACACAAACAGCCGGTTGTTCAGCACGGGTCAATAGGTCTTTTAATCACAGAGTCTCGATATCGCCTACCATGTCCTCCTTACTGGTGTGGGAGCGGAGGCTGGGGTGTGTGTTATTATGAGTCTACGTCTTGTGTTTGTCAGATGTAGTCCATGAATGTTATAAAAGAATTAATATTATTAGTAAAAGATATATATATATATATATATATATATATATATATATATATATATATATATATATATATATATATATATATATATATATATATATATATTTCATGTAGATCCACTATGAAAACGTGGAAAAGATAAATCTTGATAAAATCACACAGGAAAAAGGGAAACAATGGAGCACCTTAGCTTTCGTCTTTAATCAAGACATCTTCAGAGGCAACAGAATTATAAGGACTGGGAGAGGCTTATGTATTTGTGACCCTGAATTAATTGATGAAGAACTGAAACACATTCAGTCCATTGCACAAAAACTTGGGTATCCTTCATTGTTTTAAAAGGGCTAAAAAATCCGTTCATTCAACTCAAACTCGGCAAGTTCCTACATTTAAGAATATTTTGACTCTACCTTATCGCAATGAATTTGTCCCGTTAGTTCAGTCCCTTAAATTAATTATCAAACATTAATGTTGTTTTTGGGTATGGCTCAACTATTATTAATATATTAAATAAGAATAGCCAAACCTTGAATGAAAATTGAAGAGCTTACTGTATTCCATGTAGCAATTGTAATGGAAATTATGTAGGTCAGACTGGGAAAGCATTGCAACTCAGAATTAAACAGCACAAGTACAATATTAAAACGGCATCTGAAAGCAGGGCACTGCTCGTTCATATAAGGACTAATAATCATCCCATAGATTGGTAAAACAGTTTAGAAGTGTATAAATCATCATGTGTCAAAGAAAGACTTCTGGTTGAAGCAAGTTTGATTAGAGAATTGAATTCTATAAACCTTAGTGATGGTCAGAACAAAACTGATAATACGATACACAAATTTATTTGTCAGTGGCCCAAGGTTAAAAGTGCTCTGAAAGCATTCGAGGTAGATGTAGGATAGATGATTAGTGGGTCTCATATTTTTTTACCTGACTTAACATGATAGTTACCATCGCCCTTTCTTTTAAGCTCCTTATGTTTGCAGTGGTGTTGGTGTGTGGTTTAGTGGATGTCATTTTTTTTACCTGACCTCATGTTTGGTAAGGTCACCCTGTGTACATAAGCTAAGGTGCTCCATTGTTTCCCTTTTTCCTGTGTGATTTTATCAATATATATATATATATATATATATATATATATATATATATATATATATATATATATATATATATATATATATATATATATATACACACACACACGAGGTCTGTCCGGAAAGTATCCAACAATTTACTATTAAAAAAAATATTGCTCCTAGGCCATTGGCGCCTTAGTCCCCTTCAAGGTACTCCCCTTGGGACCTCACAAACTTCTCCCAGCGTCCCTTCCACTTTTCAAAACAGTCTGCAAAGTCCTCTTTCGGGATCTTCATCAGCTGCCTCGTCGCATTTTCCTTAATCTCGTCTAGGCCAAACAATAACGAAAGAGTACTACGTCGAAGTTTTTCACTGGCTGAGGGATGGGTAAGAAGAAACCACCGCAGCTGTGGGCAAGTGGTGACTGGCAGCTTCATCATGACAACGCACCTGCCCATTCTTCACGTCTCGTGCAGGGTATTTTGGCAAAACATCGCATCACCCAGGTCTCTCAGCCCCCCCTACAGCTCAGATTTGTCTCCCTGCGACTTCTGGTTTTTCTCAAAGCTAAAATCGCCGTGGAAAGGACGCTGGGAGAAGTGTGTGAGGTCCCAAGGGGAGTACTTTGAAGGGGACTAAGGCGCCAATGCCCTAGGTAAGCAAAATTTTTTTAATAGTAAATTGTTGGAATATAAGAAAATAAGGAGTCTGCAATAGGCCGGTTGGCCTGTGCAGTGTGCATGGCAGTTCCTGTCGAAAGTTACTACCACTCTCTATCATCCATGAATCTATCCAGTCTCCTTTTGAAACTTTCCAGCGTTCCAGCACTTACTACAAAGTTGCTAAGCTTGTTCCACGCGTCCACCACCCTTTTTGTGAACCAGTTTCTTCCTATCTCCCTCCTAAGGCGCCATTGTCCTAGGTAAACAATATTTTTTTAATAGTAAATTGCTGGATACTTTCCGGACAGACCTCGTGTGTGTGTGTGTGTGTGTGTGTGTATATATATATATATATATATATATATACATATATATATATATATATATATATATATATATATATATATAAATATATATATTTATTTATATATTTATATGCAAGTAAATCACTGTAGGTGCGCGTGATCTAGGTATATGCTGATAACCACCAGGAAAGAAGAAAACACGAAGTTCCCAAGCGCTTTCGTGTAATTCACATCTTCAGGGGTGAGTACAGACTAGATAGAGTAATGCAAAACAAGATGAATATATACAGAGGAGGGTGAGACCAGGTGGACCTGGTCTCACCCTCCTCTGTATATATTCATCTTGTTTTGCATTACTCTATCTAGTCTGTACTCACCCCTGAAGATGTGAATTACACGAAAGCGCTTGGGAACTTCGTGTTTTCTTCTTTCCTGGTGGTTATCAGCATATATTTATATATATATATATATATATATATATATATATATATATATATATATATATATATATATATATATATATATATATATGCAAGTAAATCACGGTAGGTGCGCGTGATCCAGGTATATGCTGATAACCACAAGGAAACAAGAAAACACGAAGTTCCCAAGCGCTTTCGTGTAATTCACATCTTCAGGGGTGAGTACAGACTAAGGAGAAATATATAACAAGGCAAATATATATACAGTAGAGGAGAGTGAGATCAAGTCCCTAGGGGACAGTGAATGTCCACAATGGTCCGGACACTAGGCAGTGACCCTACATGCTGATAACCACAAGGAAAAAGAAAACACGAAGTTCCCAAGCTTTTACGTGTAATTCACATCTTCAGGGGTGAGTACAGACTAAGCGGCAATTATTGATAAGGCTAATATATACGGTAGAGGAGAGTGAGATCAAGTCCCTAGGGACAGCAGGTGTTCCCCATATTCAGGTCATAAGGTAGTGACCCAACCCTTTCACCTGGTTACAAATCTTGTTAATAACAAAATTGTCCAGTTTGTACATACCATTACACAAATTCATGTTGACAGATTCGGTATGCTTAATGAGACTGGATTCTATAATGATGCTATTGACAATGAATTACAAGGTAATACTGAGGAGGCATTATCCCAGCCAATTCAATGCTTATTATCTCTCATATGAATGAACAGAGCATTTGAGATAGATAGATAGACAGACAGACAGACGGACAGACAGGCAGACATAGATATAGATAGATAGAAGACTTTTTCAATTAGCAATTTTCAAGAAGGGGGGTAGATCATTATCCTCTAACTACCGCCCAATCAGTCTAACATCTTTAGTATCAATTATTTCAAACTCTATTCGAAACCACCTGGAGAAGCACAAGTTGATCAATGATTCCCAACATGGCTTCACAAGCGGGTGTTCATGTCTAACTAATCTATTAACATTCTTTTCATCAGTTTTCGAATCGGTGGACGAGGGGCACAATTATGATGTGGTATATCTCGACTTTAGCAAAGCCTTCGACAGAGTCCCCCACGAAAGACTAATTAGAAAGGTAGAAGCACATGGCATCAAAGGTAATATCCTCAAATGGATTAGGGCGTGGTTACGGGACAGGAAACAGCGAGTGAGCATAAACGGCACTAAATCGCATTGGAGCAACGTCACTAGTGGAGTTCCCCAAGGCTCAGTACTTGGACCATTATTATTTATTATACACATGAACGACATAGATATCGGCATAGACAGCAACATAAGTAAATTTGCTGATGACACTAAAATAGGACGTGTAATTAAATCTGACGAGGACTCTGCAAAACTACAGGAAGATCTAAACAAATTTTTCGAATGGTCGGAAAAATGGCAGATGAAATTCAATGTGGACAAATGTAAAGTACTCAGTATAGGAGATGTAAACAGGGAAACCAGTTACCAGATGAACAACGATGCCATTGTGGAATCCGACTGCGAGAGAGATTTAGGAGTAATGATAAGTAGGAATCTTAAGCCAAGTAAACAATGTGTTTTTGCTCGTAACAAGGCTAATAAAGTACTTGGGTTCATACAAAGGAGTGTTAGTTACAAGACTAGCGAGGTCATCTTAAAATTATATCTAGTGCTTGTGAGACCTCACCTGGATTACGCAGTTCAGTTCTGATCACCGTATTACAAAATGGATATAGAATCATTGGAAAGAAGCCAGAGGAGAATGACAAGACTAATCCCGGCCATTAGGAACCTTGAATACAGAGACAGGTTAAAGCATCTTAATTTGCACTCCTTCGAGAGACGTAGAATGAGGGGCGACATGATACAGGTGTATAAATGGAAGTCAGGGTTAAACAAAGGGGACATTACAAAGGTACTCAAACTATCCAACAAGGAGCAAACTCGTAACAATGGTTTTAAATTAGACAAATTTAAATTTCGGCATGAAATTGGTAAACACTGGTTTGAAAACAGAGTAGTGGAAGAGTGGAACAAGTTACCAATTATCATCATTAACACGAATACGCTGAATAGCTTCAAACATAGGTTGGATGCTTATATGAGCAATATGGGTTGGGTATAAACGGGATTGCCCAGTATGGGTCAATAGGTTCGCTGCAGTTTCCTCCATTCTTATGTTCTTATTCATATGTTTTACTAATATGAAACCTACAGCGTGTGTGTACTCTACAAGGATCACATGGTGTTGCTTCATTAGGTCACTTTTGAAGCCGCTGACACAAATCGATCAAACCTTATCCAGCTGACTGTAACCTAATCTCAGCTACTAGTGGTACGGGAGCTTAATTTAGAGCTGGGTAAATGAAACAGGCGACCGCCGAGACGATTACACAGATTTTTCGCTAAATATTAATTGGAAAAACAGAAAGTTGCCACAATCACCAACAAACTCCAATACTTATTAAAGTCCAATCAACAAGTTTCTCTTCTATGGAACCATATATATATATATATATATATATATATATATATATATATATATATATATATATATATATATATGATGACGGCTGTTACTTTAAGAAGACACGTTCACAGAGAGTAACATTTTTTTAGGTCAGTGGTAGCCAGGGGTTATCTCAATAGGTAAGCTTCATATCTTTTTCACTTCCACTAATTTAGTATTATTCGTAGACTTGATTAATTCTATCTATGTTAATTCTAGTTATTCCGGCATCATTACTAAATATCATATACAGTAAATAATGGTAATGTTACTCATACGGCCATACACATCCGGGGCTGAGACACAAAAACAAGACTGCCCGCGGCCTTGATATACACCATACCAAACTTTGTCTTAGAACATAAGATCATCAGAAAATAAGGAGTCTGCAATAGGCCGGTTGGCCTGTGAATGGCAGCTCCTGTCGAGAATTACTACCACTCTCTATCATCCACGAATCTATCTAGCCTCCCTTTAAAACTTTCCAGCGGTCCACCACTTACTACAAAGTTACTAAGCTTGTTCCACTCGTCTACCACCCTATTTGTGAACCAGTTCCTTCCTATCTCCCTCCTAAACCTAAACTTATCCAACTTTAATCCGTTGCTCCGAGTCCTATCCTGCTCTGATATTATAAGAACTTTATCCATATCTCTTTTATTGATTCCTTTCACCCACTTAAATACTTCTATCATATCTCCCCGCACTCTTCGTCTTTCGAGGGAATGCAAGTTTAGTTTCTTTAATCTATCTTGACATGGAAGGTTTCTAAGTCCCGGAATCATTTTCGTCATCCTTCGCTACACCGACTCCAGTGAATTCATATCCATTCTATAATAAGGGCACCAGAACTGAACAGCATTATCGAGGTGCTGCCTGACTAGTGCAAGATATAGTTGCAATATGACCTACGCACTCTTATTACTTACACTTCTAGATATAAAACCTAATACTCTGCCTTATTTCGAACATTAACGCACTGTTTTCTAGGCCGAAGGTCCGGGCTTACAAGTACCCCTAAGTCTCTTTCATAAGTCGACTTCTCTAGGTTGATGTTGTTAAGGCTGTATACATTGACAGTATTTGTTCTTCCAATATTAAGTATGCTGCACTTGCTGGTGTTGAATATCATTTGCCATATTTCTGACCACCCCTGCAGTTTATTTAAATCTTCCTGTAGTGCATTTGCATCCTGCCCTAAATTAATCTGCTGCCCTATTTTGGTGTCATCCGTAAACTTGCTTATGTCACTGCTGATCCCAGTATCTAGATCGTTTATGTAGATTATGAACACGAGTGGGCCCAGTACTGCTCCCTGGGGAACCCCACTGATTACACAGCCCCACTCAGATTTAAGACCATCTACGCTGACCCTCTGTATTCTACCGGCGAGCCATGATTTTATCCAATTTAAAACTTTCCCCTCGATACCATGAGTCTTACCTTTTCTCAGAAGCCTCTGATGCGGTACAGTCAAACGCTTTGCTAAAGTCTAAGTAAATAACATCGTAATTTTCTTCATTATCTACAACTTTGAATACTTTCCTAAAATACGTCAGCATATTTTTTAAACAATGTTTTCCCTTTGTAAATCCATGTTCAGAATCGTAGATTAATTTGTTGTTTTCTAAATGCGATCGGATGCTATTTGCTATTATTGATTCAAGAAATTCCCCAATACTGACGTCAAACTAATCGGCCGGTAATTTGACGCTGATGCTCTGTCTCCCTTTTTGAATATGGGTACTACATTTGCCTGCTTCCACAAGTCTGGCACAACTCCGTGTCTAATGATTTTGTAAATAAATTTACGAGGGGTCCGCTAATCTGTTCCTTACACTCTTTCAAAACTCGAGGGAAAATTTCATCCGGCCCTGGGGATTTTGTCTTCTTTAATTTATTTATGTTCTTAAGAACATCCTCTTTTCTGATAGTGATATTCTTTAATTTCTCTTCTTCATTTTCCCTAAATATCAGTTCCACCTCTGGCATTTCCTCGTGAATTTCTTCTGTGAAAACTGATAAGAAGTAGCTGTTTAATGCTTCCCTTATTTTCTCACTATCATCCATCACTTTGTCCTTGACCTTTGCCCTATATACCTGGAAAAATAACTTGGGATTCGCTTGATATCCTGATTTCGTAGTCCCTCTTTGCCTTCCATACATTTTTCTTAACATTCCTAGATAGTTCATTATACCTATTTCTGAGATGCTCCTCCCCTCCCTTTAATTTCTTATAAATTCCTTTCTTTATTCCTATGTCATGTTTAAGTTTTTTGGTCATCCACCTTGGCTCTTTCTTATTTGACCTAATTTTTCTGTATGGTATACTTTGTTCTTGTGCTTTACGTAGTATACTAGTCAATATATTATAGTCATGGTCAATTGTTGTGTCGCCGGTGACCTCACCCGTTCTTACCTGGAACTGACATGACTGTTACCAAGCGACCTCACCTAGGTACCTTCTTAACCCCCCATAATCCGCCGATCGAAAGTCTGGGACTCTGACCATATTGTCATTTTTTTTCGTTTCCCAATTTAGGGTGAACCTGATTTCTCTGTGATCACTGTTACCTAGTTCTTCCCCTACTGTGATATCTCTGACAATATTTTCTTTATTTGTTAATACTGGGTCTAATATATTGTCACCTCTAGTAGGTTCTGTAATTAGTGGTTTTAAAAAATAGTCCTGCACTGCGTCTCGGAAGTCTTCAGATTCATAGTCGCCTACAATGTTGTCCCAGTCAATATTTCTGAAGTTGAAACCCCCCATAATGCACAGGTTGTTGTATTTTGCTGCCCTACTCATTTCCTGCCATATGGGCTGAGCTGCTTCTTTCCCAAGACTTGGGGGCCTGTAAATCACTCCCATAATTAGTTTTTCTCTTCCTTCCGCAATTTCTACCCACACAGACTTGGTTCCTCTTTCCCCCTATATTGAATTATTAATACAACATTTTAATGTATCCCTGAAGAAGAGTGCGACCCCTCCCCCCTTTGTACCTTCCCTGTCCTTGTGAAAAAGGTTGTACCCTTCTATGTGATACTCGGATAAAAAGTTCTTGCTCGCCAGATTCATCCAAGTTTCGGTGATTGCTATGACGTCTACATTCTCAGTACATACAACCGCTGCTCAGCAAGTCTATTTTATTTCTAACGCTCCTACTGTTTGTATAGTATACATTTAAACCTACCCTTCCCTGGTCCTGTTTTACCCCTTGTCCCGAGTAACCAATTTTACTCCCAAGGACTGCTTCAATTATTTCTTATGACCTTGACCTTTGACATGTAATATTTGATTTTTTATTAATTATGATAAGAGTTACTCGAGGAGGTAGGTGTACATGACGACCCTAGACAATGTAACATACTCAGGCAAGATGTTTAATACAGTACTTCCGTCTAGTGGTAGTAAGAACATTCACTTAATTTCCTATCTAAATATTCCCTCGAAAACTTATACCCAGAGAAAAAAAAATACATTACAGGACATCGACATAGACGTATTAAAAAAAAAATAAATGGTCTTAACAATATATAAAAACCTAAAAAAAATACAAAACAAAAATATATCAAACCCCGGATGAAAAAAAAAACGGTACACATAAGTCACCAGAGAGTTACACACGCTACGTACTCGAGATCTAACTTAACCCCCGAAACTTCAAGCAAGGACTCGACCTTCCTGGATTGAATAACAGAAGACCGGAATCACTAAGTTAAACATTAAAACTCACTTCAAACAGGTCCTTCTCAAACACTACACCAGTATAATATTAACTACAGGAACCACTGATATACCTGTACCATTCACCGGTATTCTATATTAAATTTGTAAACTTACAGAACAATTTAACCTACATTAATCACCTCATATTACCTATAACATAAACAATTATATCCCCATTATAAAAAGTCTTCAACAAATTCAAAATCTGCATATACATTCCGTACCACATTAAACAAACGAACAAATAAATAAACTAATAAATAAACAAAGAAACAAATAAATACAATAAATAAAAAAATCCGCGCCATACAAGTTCGTGAGTTTATCAATTAAGTAAAGAATAAACTCCCTTAGATAAAGATCATCCTCGAAGGTTAAACTTGAATTGTGTATTTGTGTTAAAAAGAAATAATATTTTCTGCTTATTCATACAGGTTAATTAACTATGCCAACACACCTCTGGGAATTATGTAGCAGAGTTATATTATGACAAAAGTGATATAATGTGACGCAAGTTTTATCTTATGGCACAGGTGATATATTATGGCACAAGTTATATAATGTGACAAGTTTTATATATGGCACAAGTGTTATAACATGACACAATTGCTACAATATGGCACTAGTGTTATAATATGGCACAAGTGTTATAATATGGCACAAATGTTATAATATGGCACAAATGTAATAATATGACACAAGTGTTATAATATGGCACAAGTGTTATAATATGGCACAAGTGTTATAATATGGCACAAGTGTTATAATATGGCACAAGTGTTATAATATGACACAAATATTATAATATGACACAAGTGTTATAATATGGCACTCGTGTTATAATATGGCACTAGTGTTATAATATGGCACAAGTGTTATAATATGGCACAAATGTTATAATATGACACAAATATTATAATATGACACAAGTGTTATAATATGGCACTAGTGTTATAATATGACACAAATATTAAAATATGACACAAATGTTATAATATGGCACTAGTGTTATAATATGGAACAAGTGTTATAATATGGCACAAATGTTATAATATGGCACAAATGTTATAATATGGCACAAATGTTATAATATGACACAAGTGTTATAATATGGCACAAGTGTTATAATATGGCACAAGTGTTATAATATGACACAAATGTTATAATATGCCACAAATATTATAATATGACACAAGTGTTATAATATGGCACTAGTGTTATAATATGGCACTAGTGTTATAATATGGCACAAGTGTTATAATATGGCACAAATGTTATAATATGACACAAATATTATAATATGACACAAGTGTTATAATATGGCACTAGTGTTATAATATGACACAAATATTATAATATGACACAAGTGTTATAATATGACACAAGTGTTATAATATGGCACTAGTGTTATAATATGGCACAAGTGTTATAATATGGCACAAGTGTTATAATATGACACAAATGTTATAATATGACACAAATATTATAATGTGACACAAGTGTTATAATATGGCACTAGTGTTATAATATGGCACTAGTGTTATAATATGGCACAAGTGTTATAATATGACACAAATGTTATAATATGACACAAATATTATAATATGACACAAGTGTTATAATATGGCACTAGTGTTATAATATGGCACAAGTGTTATAATATGGCACAAATGTTATAATATGGCACAAATGTTATAATATGACAAGTGTTATAATATGGCACAAGTGTTATAATATGGCACAAGTGTTATAATATGACACAAATGTTATAATATGACACGAATATTATAATATGACACAAGTGTTATAATATGGCACAAGTGTTATAATATGGCACAAATGTTATAATATGGCACAAATGTTATAATACCGCAGCAACTTCACAGAGCCTGTACTTAAACCAGGTGTCATTAAACCTTAAACCTCCACATATACTGTACACAAGCGTCAAGAGTACAGCCTCCCCCCTACACAAGTTCTTAAATTATGAACTTTTATATACAAGGTCGCCATGCTGTTTCCTCATGCAAAATATAAAAAGAATTAGTGCACAAAAAAACTTATTCCTTCCGTTAAATTCTTCCTATTAAAAAAAAAACCTTATATTTCCGGGAAACATCAAAATATTTCCCTCTTAACAGTTTCACCTTAAACCCTAAACTTTTATATGTAATAAAATATAAACAATTAAACCAACGCCTCGTAAAATATCTCGTTAAAATACTGTACGAGTATATTGTATATGACGCAAAAGTAAACCAAAATAAACCTTTCCCTTCATGTAATATATCAATATAATAACAAAAATATTATACACCCGCTAAGACAATAAAACTAAAGTCTGAAACCTTAAAACGTCCGTACAAATACTTCTTGAGCTGTATCTATAATACCTGGGCGGTCGCGCATAGCAGGTGAAGTGTTCTTGATGATCTACACGTCCTTGCCACCTGTACTCGCTCCACCCAGGTACTGAACACAGGTAGTCTCACGGGTACTCACCTGGGGAGAAAGAACAGGAATTAGACACTTGAAAATATACAAATATACAGTTAGCGGAGATGATGAGAGTTACATAATTGGGGAATGGGTCACTTGATTGACATACGAGTATGCCATACAAGTAACAGAGTGGTATAAATATGATAAATAAAAACAAGGAGATAATGTTATTCAACAAGGAATTTCAGCATAGTAACAATACAAAAGTAAGGTGGCACGGAGTGAACACTCTGGTTGATTATGAGTTGTTGATAATTTTTACAATGGTTGGGACTGGGCTGTTCTTATAGCGATCAGTAAGTGCTCGTATGGGCTGGATGCGGTTGTAGTGTCAACAGCAATTCGCGGACGAGGAATCTCGGGTGGAAGCAGAAGCCGGCCTCGATGGTGGTGCAGAATCTTCTCCCCACATTTCCAAATGAGGTCGTGGTGATGATCAGAGAGAGCCGAGAGGGTCAGTGTGTTGAGCGCTTCTTGATATGTGAAGTAAGAGGGGGGGGGGGGAGGGGTAAACTTGCATGCCCTTTTCTGGACTTTTTCTAGGTGTTTCCCTTACGTGGCATTTAGGGAGGAAGACCAGGCAGGGGACGCATAGGTGAGCTTGGGACGTATGAATGTTGAATAAGGACTGAGGAGCTCGGGCGAGGTGAACTCCGGGAGATTTAAGACGGCGGAGGAGTTGGAGACGAAAATTGGAGGATTTGGAAATTGCACTGACTTGTACTTTCCAATTTAGTTTGGTACATATAGTGACACCGAGGAGCTTGGTGGAGTCCACAACCTGCAGTGTGTTTGGACCCAAAGTAATAGAGGGAGGTGGGACAAGGTCAGAGGAGAGGTTGATGTGCACAACCATGGTTTTGGTATGGTTGATTGTGACATGGTTGTTGGTGGCCCAATTTTGGAGACTGTTCAATATATTCTGTAAGTCGCTGTAGTCAGGAGCCGGGTTGTTCACACTGATCTCAATGGTGGAGTCGTCGACGTGTTTCCAACGAGCGGATTTTCTTGCAGGGCATCATTTATAAGGATGAGGAATCATAGCGGTCCCATCTTGGTACTTTGGGGGACGTATGGCTTGGCTTTGTTCAATAGCGAAGTCTTAAGCCATGGTATAAAACTTTTCCGAAACCCGATGTCAATAGCTTTGTTGATGATTAAATTGTGGCCGACTAGGTCGAATGCTTTGGTGAAGTCAATGAAGGCGACAGGAACAGACGTACGCACGTGTGTGTGTGTGTGTGTGTGTGTGTGTGTGTGTGTGTGCGCGCGCGCGTTTGTGTTATAGCAATCTCTACACCTAAGTTTTAACGTGAATATAAAACAACATAATAACTCGCAATATAAAGTAAAACATATATAATAAAAACAAACATGAGTGTGTGGCCGCCGTCATATTTTCCAGTCAGTGAACGTAGTGAAATATTGATTAGGGGAGCGAGGCCCAGGTGACCACACACACTCTACAGGTGCGTCTTACTGGTCTTGTGAGGCCCAGGTGACCACAGGTGCGTCTCTCAATGATACTACTACTATTCTGGGTCAGTGCAACTTATCGCTGTGCTCAATAAGAGTGTTTAATAGGATATATTTGTGAGTTCTATTACGTCTGTCTAGTGGAGTTGATTACCGCGGTCTAGAGTGCAGGTAAGAGTAATGAAGTAGAGTGATCTGCCATGCTAATGTATCCAATAGTGTTATCAAAGCTAAAGTCTCCTAAAAACAAGCGAATATATGAAGGTTTCTTTTACATAACCACAGAGTAATAAAAATTCACTTATACTGATTATGTCTGAACAAAACATAATTTCTTGAAAGTAAAAAGGCAAACAGATAATATATATATATATATATATATATATATATATATATATATATATATATATATATATATATATATATATATATATATATATATATATAGAGAGAGAGAGAGAGTATGAGAGAGAGAGAGAGAGAGAGAGAGAGAGAGAGAGAGAGAGAGAGATTAATAACACCGACAGTCTCCGTTATCCTGAAGCTGTAACGTCATACCCTGCAGTGTAAGTGATTACTTCATTAAATACTGGTGCCACGTGACCTAACACCCATATATGGCATTGTTAACCCCTAGGTAGCCCGAAGTTATAAAACATACAATAATTACGTTTTATTCGCGAATTGGCTGTACGCCTCTGAAAGGTGAGTGTGGTTGGTGCAACACTTGTGAAGTAAGGCTAAGCGATGTTTCTGGTATAATCGCAGTAAATCACAAAGTAATATACAGTATATTAACAAATACACTTGTTGAAGGTCCTTACATACTAGAACAATATTTTGTTTTCCTTAATTTAAAATGTTGTAAAAAATAAGAGGTAGTTAGTGTGTCTTAATTTCTTCCAACAAAATAATAACAATAATTATTGCACCGTGTCTTAACCAGATTCCAACACTCACTCTCACTACTGTTTATTGCACCATCATTTACTACGTTAAAAAGAATGAAACAGTATGGAAAATTCATCCCTCCCCCCCCCCCCCAAAAAAAAATCAATATAATATCAAGTAGTATTTTTGTTCACAATAACGTTCTCTCTATTACCCAATAAACCTTCTCGTACAAGAGGTTATCAATGAACCCCGTTTTTTAGGATCAAATATCAATAACTTCCATTTTCTGTGATCTAAGCTATCCTTAACTATTATATTCTTCAGCACACACCAACACAGCTTCATCTATGGAGCGAACAAAACAGGTCCAGTAGTCAGGGAGGCCGGATGACACACCTTCTCGTCTCAGGACTGATTGAACGATAGGTTGTCAAATGGATCGCATGAATACTCGCCTCCCCCGCTACATGTTATATCTCCTGATGATTAAAACACCCTAACTCAATCTAGGGTGTTGACATGAGTTAGGTTAGGCTAGTGTTAGGGTTTACTCGTATAATCATCAAGGTGCTTAAAGTCCATGGGATCCCATCAAAATTAACTCTATAGCCTTGAATTTCGTCTGTTCCTGATTATGAGACCAAGACTATTATTTATCCATAAATACCTTCACATTCATTCCTACATGTACAAATATATAACCTACATACACACATACCTGTATATTATATAAAGAAAACCTCACTAGTCAGGACTCGAACCCGGAACATCAGCGTGTGAACAGAGAGCGCTACCATGGCACCACAAGAAAGCTTCCTGTTCCCATGCAGATGTCCTGGGTTCGATTCCCGACTAGTGAGGTATTGTTCTTATATCAACACTGACACACACACATGTATACAGGTACAATAATCTGCAATCACGTCCATGAAAACACACACACACACACGTACATACTGTACATTTAATTAAACCGTGGTGTCAGAGGACTGAGTGGCAAATGAACCAACTAACTTCTAAACATACAGTCACAAAACTCGCGTTCATAAAATACTATCATTCATAAAAACAGACATTCATACAACCCAATTATCATAAAAAAAAAAAAAAAAAAAAAAAAATATATATATATATATATTATATATATATATATATATATATATATATATATATATATATATATATATATATATATATATATATATATATATATATATATGCTGATAACCACCAGGAAAGAAGATGTGAATTACACGAAAGCGCTTGGGAACTTCGTGTTTTCTTCTTTCCTGGTGGTTATCAGCATATACCTAGATCACGCGCATCTACAGTGATTTACTTGCATATATATATATATATATATATATATATATATATATATATATATATATATATATATATATATATATATATAAGGCGTATAAAAATGCAAACTAAGTAAAATCATTAGTTATAAAAACACACAAACTGAACCTTTCACAAAAACATTTACAATAGCTGCCTTAAACAAACACATATTTACAGAGACTGTTGTTGTTATAATGTTATCACTGCGCTTCAACAACCAAGGTCCTTAAGTTCCGTGTAACAAGGTGAGTAATTACACTATTCTAACAACATTTAAAAAAAACAAATATAAGAGATGAATGTCTATTAGTACAAAGATAAGCCTATCACCCACAGCACCACACATTAACGAAAACTATCATTTACAACCAACACACTTACATCCACACAAATACTCCACCTAACACATTCACAAAACACTACAGAAAAAGACAGAATTAAACATCATATTATACAGCGATGCACATGAACAGCAACAAATAAAACAGAGAAAACGCACAACACAACAAACATACGCGCACTCACACACGCACACCAAAAGCTGGGCGGGTAAGGCTAAGGTTCTCTCTGTCCATGTGATCAACAACAAACCTCCATGACCTAGATTCTCTCAGCGCCCTACGTCAAAATATTCTCCACCTACCTGAGGAGGTAAGTTACTCACCTACCACCTCCATCAGGTGATCTACACCACTGGGGGTAATACATCTAACAACGGTGTCGAAATATTCCTGATAATACTGTTAACTAGAACACGTTTCTGTCACACTTCAATTACGGGAGAGACAACGAATTCTAAAGGTAGGTGTGTGTGTGTGTGTGTGTGTGCTCAGCTGAGCACCCGAGGGCAGCTGATGGTCTCCATGGTAACCTCTCCCGCCATAACACCGGCCAACCACACACACACATACACACATATACACACACTCACAGCATCCCCACTTTAACCCCTTCCCTCACTCCCTTCCCTCCTACCTAGAACAATTCAATCACAAGATGCAGTATTACCGCTGACGTACACTGAATCATAACAAGACCACGTGACACACTCCTCGGACTATATAATACGAACAAAATAATCTGCAGTGAGGCCTAGTGTTTACGATATTCTCAAGATAGTCGTAAGATGCTTAAGTTTCTGCTTCATTTATATACTGTATAGTTAATTATATATTACAGTAACATGCAATATTTCCCATTTCCAAATGTTTTAGTTAATAACGAAGCCTAATATAGGAACTTGTTTTTGGCAAGTTAACCAGTAAAGGATACGTCCCGTCACTGGCTCGCTTTACTCAGTAAATAATAATTTATATTAATTCATAACCTGATTCATTCTCTCCTTCCATTTTTGCAATGTATACAATAATATTTCCCAAGACTCCAGGAGAGTGTCATGATAGAGAGCATTGTTGTGGGACGAGACAAGACTTACACGCCAACAAGGAGGACGATAGTGATTTAGGAGTTGTGTGTGGCCAGGACACAGAAGGCAGGGTTTTAAAGATCCATATAAAGATACGATACTTCATCTTATATTTATCCAACCAATACATACAGCACTCAGAGGCCATTCTCGCACTTGTAAAGGCACTAAGGAAACTGCTGTACGTCTGACAGTCGGACAAAAGATACGGAAAACAAATAAACTTGACCAAAACAAAATGGGCCATAACAGTAGATGGAGGTCTTCCCGGGGAACTCTCTCCTTCACACGTCGACATGTCTTAGGTCAGGGTACTTATACTTCCTTCAGCTGACTCTTACTTAGTGTAAAAAAAGGATGAAAAGCAAGACTCTAGCAGTAAGACACACATCCGTACCTCTGGGATCATAGCCCTCACTCGGCGCAGGATTTTAACTAGTGCCATCGCCTCTAGAACCAGTGTAACGAGGCAAAAGGTGGGGTGATGTATTGTACACCAGGTCTTATGCCCACTGCCTCATACAACCTCACCATCCAAAAAGTGCGGGAAAGTGATTGTAAATATTTATATGTTATTCATTCATTTTAGGTTAAGGCCATTTCGTACACCCACTTCGTCTTCCTCCTCCCCTCTGACAACTAAACTCAAGGATCATTCTGTTCATTTCATCTCTGTGATAATAACAAACACGAGCCGCCCGAGTCGTTATCAAAAGGGGGCAGTTCAAGGTCATTAAGTTAGTGACGGAAATGATATCAATATGGCCAGGGAACTTAACAAGCACCATGGTTAGGTTTACCCTGTGAGCATGAAAACAGTAATAATAATAATAATAATAATAATAATAATAATAATAAAAATAATAAATAATAATAACAATAATAATAATAAATAATAATAAATAATAATAATAATAATAATAATAACAATAACAACAATAATAACAATAACAATAATAATAATAATAATAATAATAATAATAATAATAATAATAATATAAAGAGAATGAAAATATATCTAAATACACACACACACACACACACACACACACACACACCCTTCCTACTCCACATATCAAGAAGCGCTCAACACACTGACCCTTTCGACTCTCACTGATCATCACCACGACCTCATCTGCAAATTTGGTAAGAAGCTTCTACACCATCCTCGACACCGGCTCCTACTACCACCTGAGATCCCTAGCCCGAGAATTGCTGTTCGACACCACAACCGCATCCAGCCCATACGTGCACGAACTGATCGCTATAAGAACAGCCCAGTCCCAACCATTGTAAAAATTATCAATAACTTGTAATAAACCAGTGTGTTCACTCCCAGTAAATACTACTTCTTGCACTGTCACTATGTTGAAATGCCCTGTAGTTTGATCTTTTCCCCATCTAGTTATTATATATCTTATTTATATCACTTATGTTATTTGTATATTATTTGTAATTCGAAACCCATTCCCCAATTATGTAACTGTATATTTTCAGCCTTCTGGCTGCCAAGCTCTTTCAATAAACCGTTAGTTATTATTATTATTAAATTTATTATTACACACACACACACACACACACACATCAACCTCTCCTCCGACATTGTCCCACCCCCTTCCATTACTTTAGGTCCCAACACACTCCAGGTTGTAGATTCCACGAAGCTAATCGGCGTCACCATAGACAACAAACTAAATTGGAAACCACACGTCAGTGAAGTTGTCAAATCCTCCAGTTTCCGTCTCCACCTCCTCCGCCGACTCAAGTCCCTCGGAGTTCCTGCACCCGAGCTCCTCAGTGTTTACACACAGCCTTCTGGCTGCCAAGCTCTTTCAATAAACCGTTAATTATTATTATTATTATTATTTACGTATGAAATTACTCTAAGACCACTTCATAACAAGAGATAATGAGGAGCAATAGCTGACATTGTTGTAGTATGTTGGTATAATTAAGTGTTGGTCAGGTGAGTTGCCATTACAAGCTAATTAACTTGGCCAGAGCTCTTAACGAAAGCCTTAAATTGGTATAACAAATGCCATTAATCAACTGTAAACCAAGTAAAACAAGAATCGGGCTGATGAAAAATATAAATAGGAGAAAGATTTAGTAGTTGAAAATCATGGAGGATAATAATTAGATAAAATAGGGAAAATAAGGCGAGGGAAAATCAGAAAAAAATAATAGAGATAAAATAAGTTACACTGTAAAATAAGAAGTATAAAGAGGACATGGAAAGGTGTTCCTGGCGACAAACCCTTCTACGGGTATACGATTACTAATAAACTCTTGCAGATAGAAAGGGCATATTATCATTCTCTAAACCCTTACTCTACAAAAGGGTATATAAATATCAATACATTAAAACTTTAGCTTGCAAAAGGGTATATCAAGGTGAAGAGAAGCCCTATGAAAATAACTCGACAGTGATCTTCCTCACATTACCATCTGTACGTCACCGTCAAGTGACACACCGTGGCCAAGGCGTCTTTGAGTTATACCGTGGTCGCTGTAAAAAGCAGTACTACAAACACTGTACTGTAGGTGGTATCACCGTACACAACCGAGTATGACAATGTGCTAGACCCCCCCCCCCCCCCCCGACCCTTGGCGCATACTCAAGTTATTACTTTCCCACTTTACAATATTCCTTTTCCACAAAACACGGGTCATGACGTCATCTCTTTCTCGCACGCCCACGCTCTTCACCAACACTGCCACTCCCTGACAAACTCATTGTCACTTCAAATATTCCTCTTCCTTTTTTTTTTTTTTTACGAAAAAATGGCTGAAAAACAAGGAACACAATCCCGCCTTCCCGTGGCGCTGATTGGCTGTGGAAAAAAAGTCACAGGGTAACCCGGCGATCATTGGCTCTCTCGACATATTCGAAACCGAAAGTGTTTTAAGCCTTCCCTTATCCTTTATCTCTTTCTTTCCCTTCTTACTTTATTTTCTCCTCTCCTCTTCATGTATAGGTGTACAGTAGAGTTACTAAGGTTAAACATGATCATTAAGATTAGATGTTACATGTAAGTTAATTAAATAACCATCACTCCTCTTCGTCACACATCGTCGTGACTATATTCTGCTAAGCTGACCCAAGTACCACATGTAATTAACCAGAAATAATGTTCAATCTAAACTTTTTTCAGTTCATTAATTTACAAAATAAATTAGGAGAAACAGTGTGTTGTGTGGTTAAGACTTTTGGTGGGATGGAAGTGTTATCTGGCAACTTCACTGAACAGTTGTGCCATAAGTCGCAATAAAACTAACTGTAGTCTCATACAATGTTATTTAACCCTTAAAGTCTGCTGGAATATACCAACATCTAGTCTGCTCGGCTCAGATTTGACCCATTAATACCTGTCACTGAAGGATCTCTCAATATATTATAAATGTCACTGAAGGATCTCTCAATATATTATAACTGTCACTGAAGGATCTCTCAATATATTATAACTGTCACTGAAGGATCTCTCAATATATTATAACTGTCACTGAAGGATCTCTCAATATATTATAACTGTCACTGAAGGATCTCTCAGTATATTATAAATGTCACCGAAGGATCTCTCAATATATTATAACTGTCACTGAAGGATCTCTCAATATACTATAACTGTCACTGAAGGATCTCTCAATATATTATAACTGTCACTGAAGGATCTCTCAATACATTATAACTGTCACTGAAGGATCTCTCATTATATTATAACTGTCACTGAAGGATCTCTCAATATATTATAACTGTCACTGAAGGATCTCTCAATATATTATAACTGTCACTGAAGGATCTCTCAATATATTATAACTGTCACTGAAGGATCACTCAATATATTATAACTGTCACTGAAGGATCTCTCAATATATTATAACTGTCACTGAAGGATCTCTCAATATATTATAACTGTCACTGAAGGATCTCTCAATATATTATAACTGTCACTGAAGGATCTCTCAATATATTATAACTGTCACTGAAGGATCTCTCACTTATAACTGTCACCGAAGGATCTCTCAATATATTATAACTGACACTGAAGGATCTCTCAATATATTATAACTGTCACTGAAGGATCTCTCAATATATTATAACTGTCACTGAAGGATCTCTCAATATATTATAACTGTCACTGAAGGATCTCTCAATATATTATAACTGTCACTGAAGGATCTCTCAATATATTATAACTGTCACTGAAGGATCTCTCAATTATAACTGTCACCGAAGGATCTCTCAATATATTATAACTGTTACTGAAGGATCTCTCAATATATTATAACTGTCACTGAAGGATCTCTCAATATATTATAACTGTCACTGAAGGATCTCTCAATACATTATAACTGTCACTGAAGGATCTCTCAATACATTATAACTGTCACTGAAGGATCTCTCAATACATTATAACTGTCACTGAAGGATCTCTCAGTATATTATAACTGTCACTGAAGGATCTCTCAATACATTATAACTGTCACTGAAGGATCTCTCAATACATTATAACTGTCACTGAAGGATCTCTCAATACATTATAACTGTCACTGAAGGATCTCTCAATACATTATAACTGTCACTGAAGGATCTCTCAATACATTATAACTGTCACTGAAGGATCTCTCAATATATTATTGATATTAAAGACTTCATAGGCCATTTAAAGGAATATTTATGGTCATTGGTGTTTCGGTACACACTCGGTGTTATATTACAAGTATCTCACTAAGAATGAATCGAAGATATATAGAGACAGAAGAAACAAATATAAACAGGAGATAATGTAAAAAAAAAAACAATCACAATATACCTGTAAAGGGTATTATTGAAAGCAGTATACCCCACCATGTCCGAAAAACAGGTAGGCCTACACCATTTCTATACGGTCAATTTTTAAAGTGTTAGGATAAGCCTAGCTGGGAGAATGTATGTAAGCACACTATACTATACACACTATACTAAGGACACATGAAAGTTAACGGTTCGTGCAAAAGGAATCGAGGTGGTCATACCGAGCAATGTAGTAAGTTTCTGTCGGTAGTTGATGATTCATATACCACACTAACCTTGGTACTCCTATGACTCATGACAACAACCTGGCCCTCAAAAAAAAAAAACAGACGAACAGCGACTACTCCTCTATCCTTCCTGGTGACTATAATTATGTACATATTGTATGTATATTATGTATGCTGGATTATATATCATGTATGTATATTATGAATGTGCTCCATTTATGTATTATTTATTCAGCCTAGCTAGCAGCGTGTGGCAATGTTATTACCATATCCCACACGCTTAATTAATGTGCCTGGCGACGTATGGAAGCTGCTAATGTATCACTTGCCATACGTCGCCTATAGCAGTTGACAAGGAGCCTAGCCAGGGAGACCACTGCTCTCCTTTGTGTACATACTCTTATCCAGTAAACCGAACCTACAAAACTATACAGGTGTTTGTGTTCTCTCCTGTATATAGAACTTATTATTCAGAACCTAACATGGCGCAGTGATCCGATCTTACTGGATAATTACGAGTGATAGTGCAAAGTTTGTAGAAAGCCGGCTATGGCCTCTATGGACTCTCGCTTGGGTCAACTCCCGCACCATCTCTCCTCGAAGAATTTCAGCAACTTTGAGCAGTGTCAGTGTCAGTGATTTTCTGTGAAGTGTTTAGTGCATTGTGTGTTCGTGCCATTCATGTGTGACCTTGTTCTAAAGGATTCCCAAGGTATACGGCACGTTCTGGGCATTTGTAAGGAGTAGAGTTCAGTGCACCCGTCTCTGACCGCGTCCTGAGGGTACTGGGCTGACTGGGAGTCGCCGCGCCTCTCCCTCCACCCCCTCACAGCGCCGCCTCCACCCCCCCCTCACAGCTGGGGCGAGACTCTCTACCCGCCCGGGACACCACACACACACGTACTAACACTCGCTGACCGCGCGGCTTCTTATATATATTTTATATATATAACCTACTTATCTGTGTATTTAATTAATTTTTGTCTGAAATCTTGTTGATACGACGGGCTGACCGGTCAACACTGATTTAAGACATAGTACACAGAGGAAGTAGTTATGTCTCACGCCTTACGTAGCCGTGGACCCAGCGTCTGGATGAGCCAGGCGGGTGATAGCCCCGCAGAGATGGATGACCAGGCCGGCCACGACGCTCCAGCCCCCACATCGCGCAGCCCCTCACCTCAATATTCAGCGTTGTCTCCAGAGATAATTGCCTTACTGAAGTTTATGAGAGATGAGAAACGCGAGGATGAAGCCCACAGACGTTTGGCGGATGAGCACAGAAGGCAAGCAGAGGCAGAACGAGACAACCAACGGAGATTGGAAGACAGTGAACGGTTTGAAGCCTTGATATCTCGCCTCACTGTTAACCAAGCCCCTGGCTCTAACACTGCCTCGGTACTGACTGGTTCAGATACCTCATCCATGCTTCCTTCACACCCCCCAGCCCCACCTAAAGCAGCAGCTCAAACACCGCCCATCTTGAAGCCTGATGTGAATTTCCAGACTTTTCGTGAATGGCGGCGACGGTGGACTGATTATTCTACAATGGTGGATCTCCAGAGTTTGTCACAGCCTAAACAACTCATCCAGCTGCGTATGTGCCTGTCCTTGGAAATTCAGCGTGTCTTGGAACATACGTTGCAGGTACCCCCAACCTCTTTGCTGTCTGTAGAGGAGGTACTGGACGTTCTACAACGGCACATCAAAGGACAGCAGAATGAAGCTCTGCGCAGGAGGGAATTGTTTAGCTGCAGACAGTTGGAGGGTGAGTCTTTTGATGCCTTTTACGTGCGTCTTAAGAGAGCCTCGGAAGAAGTAGATATATGTCCAGGCCACCACCAGCAGTGCGAGGAGACCCAGTTGAGGCAGGTGATCCTGATGGGTGTTAAGGACGAGGAACTTGTCCAACGCCTCACCTCCCTCGACTCTTCCTCTTCTCTTAAGGATGTGTTGACGATATGTCGCTCCTATGAGGCTGCCAGGTGTGCCACCTCTGCCATCCGCGCTCCCCCTACAGCTGTACGCGCTGTGTCCCGGTACAAGAAGGACAAGAAGTCTGTTCCTACGCCTTCGCCCACCACGTCCACGCCCGGTTTATTTTGCAACAACTGCGGTAAGCAGCACGGAACACAGGTGTGTCCAGCTGCTCAGTCTACCTGCAACAGTTGTGACCGTAAGGGCCACTGGTCACTCACAGTACGGTACCCAGCCAAACGCGTCCAGTGCAATGTGTGCGGTCGTCTGGGCCACTATGACAAGTGTTGCCCTTCCAACATACCCAAGGGACCGCGTCGGCGGAAGCTTCAGCCCCCCTCCACCAGAGAGGGCCGCCCACAGTCTTCCAATCAGAGGTACGACGACTCTTGACAACGCTCGAGCCACATTAGGAATGTGTGCTCCCCCCAGCGTCCCAGGACCAAAGTCCCCCAGTACATCAGTGTCATTGTGACCTACCGCAGTGCTTCATCCCGTCTTCAGATGTTGCCCGACACCGGCGCTGATGCTACAGTCATCGGTCCCCAGCATTTGCAATGCTTGGGGCTCTCTCCAAGTGATCTAGGACCGCCCCCCAAGGATCTCCGCTTTATGGCAGATGGTTCACAGATGACCCCGGCCCTGGGTTCACTCCAAGCACAAGTCACCTTTGGCAACAGGTCGTGTCAAGCCTGGATTGATGTGCATAACGGTGTCCAGACTCCTTTGCCGTCCTACAGACATTGTCAGGAGTTGGCCATCATCTCCCAGGACTTCCCCAAACCTATTCTTGAGGTAAAACACGCCAACAGGGTGCAAAAAGGGAGCAGCAACGACCCTGCTGCCGCCCTACCCCTGCCTCTTGCCAGTGACACCTCTCCTTCGGATGCTCGGAAGTACTTCCTGAAGGAATTCAGCGACGTTCTGGTGACCAAGTCCGCTCTGGAATCCAAGCCTCTCAAGAAGATGGCAGGCCCCCCCATGAGGATCCACCTGAGGGACGACGCGAAGCCATTCGCTATTTACACCCCTCGACTGGTTCCCCTGGCCTTCCGCGAGGCGGTCAAAAACGAGCTGGACTCCATGGTCGCCCAAGAAATTATTGTACCAATCGGCGATGACCCGTCTCCATGGTGTCACCCGATGGTTGTCGTCGCAAAACCTAAAGGTGGTGTTCGGATCACCACTGACCTTTCCAAGCTCAACAACCAGGTGTCTCGTCCTGCGCACCCTTCTCCCACGCCCTTTGCAGCTATACGCAGTGTGAACCCGAAGGCGCGTTTCTTCACGACGATGGACGCCCTGTGTGGATACTGGCAGATAGAGCTTGCCGAAGAAGACCGACCACTCACAACGTTCATCACCCCGCATGGACGTTACAGTTATTGCCGTGGCCCCATGGGATTCGCCGCTACAGGAGACGCTTTCTGTCTTCGAGGTGATATGGCTCTACAAGGTCTGGCAAACTGCGTGAAAGTGGTCGACGACATACTCGTGTACGACGAGGATTATATGGATCACCTCTGCCGTATCTACGAGGTACTCAACAGGTGCCGGAAGCACGGCATTACCCTAAATGCCGACAAGTTTGTTCTGGCCAGCTCTTCAGTTGACTTTTGTGGGTACACCCTCTCAGGGAATGGTATCGCAGCTGACCCGGAAAAGGTCCGCGCCATTACGGATTTTCCCACCCCTGCTAACCTGACCGACTTGAGGTCCTTCATAGGTCTCGTCAACCAGTTAGCAGAGTTTTCGTCGGACATCTCCGCAGCTGCTCAACCACTTCGCCCCCTGATGAGCCCCAAGAGGACATTCCTCTGGACCCCCGACCACGACAAGGCCTTCCAGCAAGTGAAACAGGCCCTGTCTCGTCCACCTGTCCTCGCCACGTTTGACCCAGCCTTGCCGACAGTTCTGCAGACAGATGCCTCACGCTTGTATGGCGTGGGATACGCCCTACTGCAGGATCATGGTGGAGGGCAGTTCCGGCTCGTCCAGTGTGGCTCGCGTTTCCTCTCTGACACTGAGACGCGCTACGCCACTATTGAGTTGGAGCTGTTGGCTGCGGTTTGGGCGATGTCCAAGTGCAGGTTTTACCTCATAGGCCTGCAATACTTTCACCTAGTGACCGACCATCGCCCGCTTGTCCCGATCCTCAACCACTACACGCTAGACGCCATTGAGAACCCTCGCCTCCAGCGTCTGAAAGAGAAACTCTCGGCGTACATCTTCACTGCAGTGTGGCGTGCTGGTAAGGAGCTCTGCATCCCTGATGCCTTATCCCGCTCTCCTGTCAGCCGCCCTACTCCAGAAGACCATGTACTCGACGCCGACCTCGCTCTTTCCGTCAGGACTGTGGTCACTCTCCATGCCGTCCAATCCCTTCGTTCGGACCCGTCACCAGATGACGACAAGGCAATGGAGGACCTTCGAACAGCGGCCCGAGATGACCCTTCCTACGTCCGACTTGTCGAGTGTGTGAGGAATGGATTTCCTAGCAACCGCTACGATCTTCACAACACCCTGCTCCCGTATTGGAAACTCCGCGATGAACTCTACTGCGACGGAGACCTTGTTCTGTACGGAGCACGTGTAGTTGTCCCTGCTGCATCACGTCCCCACGCCTTGGCCCGCCTTCACGACAGTCACCGTGGAGCTGAGGCCACCAAACGACGTGCACGACAGACTGTGTTCTGGCCCGGCATCAACTCCGACATCTCCAATGTTGTCCGTGCGTGTGAGCCCTGCCAAGTATTACAACCCAGCCAGCAGCAGGAACCCTTCATGAGTGACGACAACCCCACCCGCCCCTTTGAGTCTGTGTCGGCCGACTTTTTCTGTGTGTCAGGAAAGTCCTTCCTCGTTATCGTCGACCGTCTCTCTGGTTGGCCGGTTGTCATCAAGTGCGGTAATGACACGACGTCTGCCGCCACCATCAGCAAGTTCCGCCACTACTTCCGTGACGTGGGCGTTCCTGTACGCCTGCGAACCGACGGAGGGCCTCAGTTTACAAGCCGGGACTTTGCTGTGTTCCTTGACCGATGGGGAGTCCGGCATGTGTTGTCATCGCCCCATTACCCGCAGTCCAACGGCCACGCTGAGGCTGCTGTCAAATCCCTGAAGCACCTCATCCTTAAGGTGGCCCCTTCTGGGAACATTGACTGCGAGGCCTTCGACAGGGGTCTTCTTGAACTCCGCAACACACCTAACTACACCGGACGCTCCCCTGCCCAGGTTTTGTATGGACGCCCCCTTCGTTCTTGTGTCCCTGCTCACCCTCAATCCTTCTCCAAGGAGTGGCAGGCCAAGACAGAGGATTGTGATCGCCGAGCCGCCGAACGTGTTCAGGACGTCGTCGCCCGCTACAATGACCACGCCCGTTCTCTCCCCAGGTT
The DNA here is from genome assembly GCA_958450375.1 of Homarus gammarus. NCBI lineage: Eukaryota > Metazoa > Arthropoda > Malacostraca > Decapoda > Nephropidae > Homarus > Homarus gammarus. The sequence continues at coordinate 1,136,977 of CAUDMG010004094.1, forward strand.
GAGTGTCGGCACCCAAGTCCGTGTTCAGGACCCGACCTCCCTACGTTGGGACAAAGTAGGCGTAGTCATGGGTCTCGGCAGGTCACGGGACTACCAGGTGCGGTTACCCAGTGGTCGTGTGTGGTGGAGGAACCGCCGTTTTCTCCGACCCGTAACAATGCCTTCTGCTGGCCCCGCCACCAGTGTTGAGTCCCATACCCTTCCCAGTGATGAAGTCCCTCGACGCTCAGAACGGATCCAAAAGAAAAGGTCCGCTCAAGACTTTGCTATGAGCGTATAGGGGGGAGGGAGGTGTATGTATATTATGTATGCTGGATTATATATCATGTATGTATATTATGTATGTGCTCCATTTATGTATTATTTATTCAGCCTAGCTAGCAGCGTGTGGCAATATTATTACCATATCCCACACGCTTAATTAATGTGCCTGGCGACGTATGGAAGCTGCTAATGTATCACTTGCCATACGTCGCCTATAGCAGTTGACAAGGAGCCTAGCCAGGGAGACCACTGCTCTCCTTTGTGTACATACTCTTATCCAGTAAACCGAACCTACAAAACTATACAGGTGTTTGTGTTCTCTCCTGTATATAGAACTTATTATTTAGAACCTAACACATATGGTACTATAATATTAACACACACACACACACACACACACACACACACACGCCCTGTAAATGTATTCAATGCATATTATATCATTATGTCTAAATCAAATGTAAGTGTATATTTTCAGCCACCGGCTGCAACTCTATTAATAAACCGTTTATTATTATTATTATTATTATTACACACATGCACGCACACACACACCTCTCTGTTACTATCAATAGCCGAGCCATCAACAGTTGGGTCAAATATAGACGGTGTAGAGAAAATATTACGAGTATTTATTTATATTAATGCGACAATAGACCAGACCGGCGAAAATATTTACTGTTAATCTGAAGAGAACAATGGAGGTTGTACACAATGGTGAACTGTTGTAATTACTAGCGGCGTTACATGAACATTTGACGTTTAAAACTATATTATTAAAGATATTTATATTCTCTGATGACACGGTAAAAAAATAATTCAAGGATCACCTAAACAACAACAACAACATTACAACTACTACTACTATTACTACTATTATTACTACTACTACTACTAATAATAATAATAAACCGAAATTTCGAAAACAATGATTAGCTCATAATATTACATAACAATATTTAATAGCGACGCTGCCAAACGAAAAATGAACAAAATCAACAATATACTATAAAAAATAAGTCTCATCAGAGTTGTGCCATAAGTAACGTCTGGAAACGATGTGAATTCAGTGGTCGTATATGAGAACAAAACCATATATTATAGAGAGAGAAAATTCAGTGGTATACAGAAATCAAAACATTAATATTTAGTCCAGGAAAATAAGGAATAGTTTCAGTGGTATATAGGAACAATAACACTAATTTTAAGACAATGGAAATAAGTAATAGATTCAGTGGTATACGTGAACCAAGACATTTACCCTAGAGAATAAAATATGAAACAGATTCAGTGGTATACAGAACAAAAACATTAATACGGCGCCATGCAAATGAAGTGCAGAAATAATAGAGAATTTGCCGAGGGAGGGAGACGACTTACCAGGATCTTAATGCCATTTTTATGCACCACGCCCATTGTCAGTTTGTATTTGTGTATCAAAGGCTGCGTGTGTGTGTGTGTGTGTGTGTGTGTAAAGTATGTGTGTGTTATGTATATGTGCGTGTGTGCGTGCGTGTGTGTGTGTGTGTGTGTGTGTATATATAGTGTGTGTGTGTGTGTGTGTGTGTGTGTGTGTATAGTATGTGTGTGTGTGTGTGTGTGTGTGTTATTCCACATATGGAAACATGGTGTTAAGAGAATGTATAGGAATTCCCATAGGGACGGCTCCTGCACCATTTGTAACTAACTAATATTTGTACAGCTTTGAATTTAAATGGCCAGAGACGATGAAAGAGCATTATTCGATTGGAAAAAATATATATATCAACGAGATTCATTGATGATTTAGTATCTTTAAATAATGATGGTATATTGGATAAACACATGCAACAAATAAATCCGGAATTATTAATACAGTACTAAATAGAGAGAATTCACATAGCAGGAAGGCAAGCTTTTTGAAAATTCATATAATAAAAAACAAGATAATTTTAATTTCGAAAGAGTTTAATATCCGAACTTGTCGGGAAATATACCCAAACGTCCAGCGGGAGGTGTTTACATGACGCAAATATTACGACACAATTGGCAACACTAATATGGAAAATTTCTTTTGAAGAATGCAACAAATTATATAAAAAAATATTGACCGATGATTTTAGGGGTAGAACTTCGAAAATTTGTGAAAAAAAAGCAACTTTCGTCATAATAGGAAAGATTATCCCACTGAGTAGACAGAATATGACATCCTAAACCAGCAACGGGTACAGTGTATCACCGGACTGTGGATGGTCAGAGAGTGCTTACAGGATCCTCCCTCTGTAGCTGTATACTGATAGTGACACTTGGGATTGACAACTGGATACTAAAACCATTGACTGTTACAGTGTCTGGAGAAGTCCTATTGTTTTCATATGTGTGTGTGTGTGTGTGTGTGTGTGTGTTGGGTCACAGTACTTCCAGGAATATTATTGCATGCTGTCAATCCTCCTGGTACACATCTGACTCATCCTCGACACACCTGTCTCATCCCCTTTCTCACACACACACACACACACACACACACACACACACCAACGTAACCTAACCCAACCCATCAGACAATAACTTAATCTAACTTTATCACACCTCACCCAACCCAGCCCCTTTTTAACGTCATTTAACCTAATATAACCTAACCTATTAACACACCTGGATAATAAAGACCCGGTATCATAACGCTAACCTCCTGGTATAAAAATTACTACCGCGAAATGTACAGTTGTGGACAAAATTCCCTGGCACCTACTTGTTGATCAAATATATACATATATGATTGGCTTATATTTAATAACTCTGTTTTTCATGACAACATAACACAAACAACAACACTCATTAAAACAAGTGTCTAGGGAATTTTGTTCGTAACTATACACATACTGGAGACATTTTCAATTAATTCCTCCCATCGATCGAAGAGAATTTTTTCCCGGATGTGAAGCAAGGTGATAGATACAAAATTCTCGTGCACGATAAAACACAACTAATGAGAAGAAGGGAGATAAGGAAATGAGTAATAAAGAAAAAGAGATACCTAAGGAGAGAAAGCAAAATAAAGAAAAGGAAGAAGAAAACGAATACCAAGATGAAGAAGAGGAAGAGGAAGTAAATAATAATAGTGAGGAATAAATATAAGACAAAGAAGAAAAGAAAATAGAAGACAAGAAGAAGAAATGGAAGATGGAACGGATAAAATATGTAAACTAAGAAGTGAAAAAAGAAATAAATAAAAGCAAAGTAACAATAAAAAAGGCAAAAAAGGGAAATTAAAATACAAATAAAACACGAAAGAAAGAAAGAGAAAAAACGAAGAGAAAGCAAAAAAAAAAGAAGACAAAATAAAAGGATAAGAAAAAGAAAAAAACAGGATGTAAAAGAAGAAAGAGAATAAAAAAAATAAAAAATAAATAAACAGGAAGCAAAGCGGAAGGAAAGAAAAAAATGGGAGAAAAAAAAAGACCTGAGCGACATAATCAAATAATGGGACACAAGAATGAGAAATTGCTACATGTTTCTTTTACTGTCTCACATTATGTCGGGGAGCCAGAAACACAAACAAAGCTTTCAACAATGATAAAACACGACCCATACAACACACACATACATAAATTAGGTTACGTTAGACTCGGATAAATTAGTTAAAGTTGTGTGTGATCATCCTGTGTGAGGTAAGCTTGGTCCAACAAGTTTAGGATGTTACGTATGAAGTTAGGTTGAATTAAGTTGGCTCACGTTAGCTTCTGCCTTGAAAACACCTCACACATACTGGCGACACTTGGCTCGTTCACGAATGTATGCATACAATACGTAATCAGATCTAACCAAACAACCTAAAAGTAGTTATCGTTACGTTAGGTTTGGTTAGATTAGTTTTTGAATTTACGTTTATTTGTATAAACAAGCAAAAATACAGTCACGTAAACAACTTAGTGTTCGATGTAACACTGTACTGTACTTGAAACTCTCCAGAGGAAAACATTGTAAGAGAAAATGAAACTTTTAAACGCTGCTCGTAAATCTATAGGTGGCTCATGTGAAGTTTTTATATATATATATATATATATATATATATATATATATATATATATATATATATATATATATATATATATATATATTCCTTTTACTGACATACTATATCACACACAACACTGGCACTACCCTGTTTGTTTCCAACCCTCAGTTAAACCAGAATACTCATCATTAAATCTATAATGAACAATGGTGGCCAATAATTAGTCATAAGCCGCATTACTGTGAAGAGATTAGCTATCACAGGCTGGAGGTGGTGGAGAAAAACTCTCAAGGGGTCAGTCAGTCAGTCAGCACAACATAACTAAGGTCATGGCAGACTTACACAAATGACGTAACAACATGTGTACCATAACAGGGTGTTGGTGAGATGCCTCAGGGGGCCACCAGCCTTGTACACAGCATCATCTGCGTTCTCTTATCTATTCATGGGTATAGGTCTTATGAGGTAGACGTGAACAGTTGTTGTGAGGTACAGGTGTTTAGTTGTTGAGCACAGGTGTTACACGTGCACGTGTACATATGTCATGAGGTATATGTACACAGTTGCTATGGGGTATACTTGTACAGGTGTTATGGGGCATAAGTGTTATGGGTATAGGTGTACATATGTTATGGGGTACTTGTGTCGTGGGGTACAGGTGTACAATTGTTATGGTTTACACGTGTACAGGTCTTATGGGTTATACTTGTACAGGTGTTATGTAGCACAAGTGCTATGAGTATAGGTGTACAGGTGTTATGGGGTACACACGTGTGCAAGTGTTATGGGGTACACGTGTGCAGGTGTCATAGGGTACATTTGTAAAAAATCATAGGGTACAGATGTATACACGTCATGTGAAATGGGCTTGCAGGTATAGCTTCCGAGAATGGTGTCATCACGGGCAGGCATTATGGGTCAGCACCTTTAAGAGGTATTCCGTTATTGTGGCTTGCACGTGTTGTGGAATACAGATGTTACCTGACACGTGTTGTGAAATACAGATGTTACATACCACATACTTGCTTGTAATACTAAGTTAGGAGTATTAGGTTAGAGCGTTACGCTAGAGCACTTGGTTAGAGCACTTGGTTAGAGCGCTAGGTTAGAGCGCAAGGTAAGTGCGCTACGTTAGAGCACTAGGTTAGAGCATTAGATTAGAGCATTAGATTAGAGCACTAGATTAGAGCACTAGATTAGAGCACTAGGTTAGAGAGTTAGGTTAGAACACTTGGTTAGAGCATCAGGTTAAAGCGTTAGGTTAGAGCACTAGGTTAGAGCGTTAGGTTAGTAGGTTAGAGTACTAGGTTACAGAGCTGGGTTAGAAAGCTAGGTTAGAGTGCTAGATTAGAGTAGAGCCTAAGGATAGAATACAGCACTAGGTTTTAGAATATTAGGGAAGCAGCGCTGAAGTGAAGATCGAAAATACAGTGATAATGCATAACGCTTCAATACAACTCTAGTTAAGACCGGTACAGTACTAGAATAGAGCGCTAGACTTATATACATTACAGAGGCGTTGGTGTCTAGTGATATTGCTCTCTTATTACAGCATTACAAGAAGAGAGCGCTACAGTGCTACAGACCAATTTCAGCGTAGAGCGCGTAAGCAGAGGGCCGAGAGTTCTGAAGTAGAGTGTACGAGCAAAGCGCTAGAAATCAAGGATAGAGTTAGAGCAGTGACCAAACAGCGTGCTAGATTACTAAAAGACAGCGAGAGTAGTGATAGATTTGAGCCCTAGAATTGACCATTAGATTTGAGCACTAGAAATAAACAATGAAGTCACTGGGGTTGAGCGCTAGAAAGAAGCACCAGAGTTAAGCCCTAGAATTGTGCAATGGAACAGGGTTCTAGAATAGTGTTAAGAGCAGAATTATCGAGTACTTGAGTAAATCGCTATGAGCATATCACTCGGACACAACACTGAAATAGAGCACTAGAGTCGGGTAATAGAGTACAACTAAAGCTAAAATCTAGAACAGGGTGCTAGAGTAGGAGTTAACTTCTAGAACATGGCGCTAGAGTAGGAGTTAACTTCTAGAACAGGGTGCTCGAGTAGGAGTTAACTTTTAGAACAGGGCGCTAGAGTAGGAGTTAACTTCTAGAACAGGGCGCTAGAGTAGGAGTTAACTTCTAGAACAGGGTGCTCGAGTAGGAGTTAACTTCTAGAACAGGGCGCTAGAGTAGGAGTTAACTTCTAGAACAGGGCGCTAGAGTAGGAGTTAACTTCTAGAACAGGGCGCTAGAGTAGGAATAAACTTTTTAGAGAAGAGCGCTAGAGTAGGGCAATATTCGCCATGGTCGTCAAAAATGGTGTGTCCAGTTACGTGCTCTCGAAAAATTTGGGTTGTTGGGTTGGATAAATTCATATTTTTCCATTTTCTTTTTTCATGATTTTTTTTTTGGAGACTATTGAGTATGACGTCATGCAGGATACTGGTATTTTCAGAGAGAGAGAGAGAGAGAGAGAGAGAGAGAGAGAGAGAGAGAGAGAGAGAGAGAGAGAGAGAGAGAGAGTATATATATATATATAGGCTATATATATATATATAAAACAGAAGCCATTAATTACTACAAAGGTAATCAATATACTGTAGTAGTTACTCTTAAAAACAACCCCAGCGACAAGTTCTTGGGTACGTGACGGGTACAAGTTTCAGGGCTGTGAAATTCATGAAATTTTTACACGCACCGAAAAATGAAACATAGCAACCACTCTGATAATTCAATTAAACACCATAAGTTGCCAGAAAAGTGATTCCGAATTTACCTAGGCAACCGATGACGTCACTGGAGGAAAGGCGAGGAGAAGGAGCTCCCACGTACAAAACAAAATCACAATTAATAATTTCAAAGTTCATTCATTAAAAATAATCTCAATATAATTTTCAAAATAAGGAACACCTTTTTCAGTGTTAATTAACCTTATTAAGTAATTCAGTACTTTTTCTGAAGACAAAATAAATTCTGCAGATAGAGACCTCTGGCAACCATCACATGAGTTGAAGCTTGTTCATTGCAAATATGTCCTCAATTTGCTGTAACTCATCAAGTTGTCAAGATGTTGAATATACGTACTGTAGATGTTAGAACTGTCAAGCTGACTGAGTTAGTCAAGGATCTTGAGCTCTCGAAGCAGACAAAATTGTGAATTTGAAGATTACAACAGTGGGATGTGCACAAGGATACTCGTGTTTCTCTCTTCAGTTCATCTAAAAGAGGCCAATGAGAATACGGTTGTGGTATTTAAATTTATCAAATGTATCGAATTTCAGTGGCACATATATGGAATCATTGACCTACTCATGGGCACGTAAAATGGTTTTAGAAAATTATGCTGTTTCAAATGCGTTAGGACAGCCGTGCTGCACAAGACATTACCAGACAAATGACTGGGATCCACGTGATAATTTATTCCTGGTAAGAAAAAGGGCGCAGCGTGAGTCACTTTTAGTCTCGCAGTACATGTGTACTTACCACGATTATACACCAAGCAAGTATTAACGAAAAACTCTTGCACATGACTTAAAGAGGATGAAGGTTTCAAGAACTCGGTCAGAAATTCCCAAACATCAGTAACTCTAAACTGAAGAAAGGGATTTTCATGGGAACTCAGATACTAGAAGTTCTGATGCACCGTTACACATCTATGGACACAAGCGGAAATCAAGATGGATTTTATTTTAGTCGAGTCAATTACACCAGAATTGTTGTACTGTACTCGTCTTAAACCACTCAGAATCTGCTTGTGTAATTTACACAAATACAATACTTATTATACAAGACAATGTTTTCATATTTTCTATAGTAAAAGCTAGACGTGATAAAGTAAAACCATGTTCAGATTCTTCTTCAACAAATTTAAATTCATTAAATGCGAGTGTTTTTGCTTCTAAACCAGATGAAAAGTTAAAATTTGTTGACCAGTGTATTAGAGAAATCGGGGAACACACGTTAACATACCTGGAGAGATGTTGAGGAAGAGTCACGAATGCGTGATTCTCCCTCGTGTAGAGGTATATACGTGCACCCGCGGGGCAGCTCGGGGCCTCCGTATTCATACCAGAAGGGTCGATCTTACCAACAACATAACTTCTCTACCGTTTTGGATCACTGTATACTTAGTTATGAACTCCGGTAAACCAGATGAAAAGTTAAAATTTGTTGACCAGTGTATTAGAGAAATTTAACTATGTAGTATTAAAACATGCAAAATCGTTAACTTTATAAGTAATATGACTATGGGATTATAACTAAAGTATTATAATTATAAAGCACTTTAAATACGCTGTGATATAATTGTGAGGTATTTCAAATAAGTAGTATTATAAATAATGTAGCTATACGGTATCACAAAATATTAACTATAATGCAATATTATAATAATATATTTTTAAACTTTACAGTTTTATGTCTACAGAGTAATTTTCTGTAGACTATTTATTTTATACAACAATACAACAAAATACTACTACACAGTATTACAACCCTACGATAACTACACCAATATTATAACTTTACATATCTATACAGCTTTATAGCTCCATTATATAAATAACTATACTTTACAAACACTATCAACACCCAGGACAGGATACTATTAATATACAGCACTATAAACACACACACACACACACACACACACACACACACACACACACACACACACACACCACTGTAATACTACTTAGCATTATAACTCTACCGTCTCATAACAAAACATTACAATGAAGTAACTACTTCACTTAGCAGCGGTGTTTAATTACTCCCTACTTAAGCAGAACTGAAAGGACTGTTTATTAGGTAACATTCTGTGTGTGTGTGTGTGTGTGTGTGTGTGTGTGTACATGTGTGTGCGTGTGTGTGTGTGTGTGTGTGTGTGTAATGTAGTAAAAGAGTATTTTTCAACATTTCTGAACGTTGTTGCCTGGTGTAGACTTTTACCAAGTCTTGTGTACAATACCTCATGACCCTAGTGGTTGAAACTCCTTGATAGATATATATATTTATATATATATATATATATATATATATATATATATATATATATATATATATATATATATATGTATAATAAGGTTAAACAAGACTTTATACATATATGAACGTTTGTGCACATGAAAGACATCTTTATACCATAAGTTTTTATCCAGCACTTGCATTTTGTTTAATACTTTTATAACTAATATTAATATAAATTAAACTCGTATACATCCATTAAGTCTTAAGAATACTTATACACACAAATAACAAAATCACATGGATTTAATCAAAGGGGCTTATACACCCCTTCATGGTTACGTCGCTTAGATCAACTCCTCCATTACCCAGTCATCTCCCACGAAGCCGTATCAAGAGAAAGCTGACGAGGTAGGTCATGGCAAGTGACGGACCTCAATTACCATAATCCAGGAGTGTGCGGGAGGCGGCGAGCTACGACGATCAGGAGAGGATGAAGATGGCAGATTAGAGAGAGGGGGGGGGGGTGGAAGATGAGAGGGGAGGGAGGAAGAAGAGGGGAGAGAAAAATGGAGAGGAAAGGAGGTTGGGAGAGAGATTAAGAAAGAGGAGGAAAGAATAGATAAGTAGAGATGAGATTAATCAGTGAGACGTAGAGAAGCGGTAATAAGAGAAATTAGTGAGAAAGAGGGAATAGGTGGTGGGAGAAAATAGTGTGAGAGAAAGAAGGAAGAGGTGGTAGAGAGAAATCAGTGTGGGAGGAGGAGGGAAGGAGGGGAGAGGTTGAGGATGACAGGAGGAGAGTGAGGGGACGAGTCAGGAGGTGTGTGTGAATATTACACCAACTTTGCACCGGTCTCACCCAACACACAGGGCGTCACGTCAAAACAAAATAAGACTGAGGGTGGTGTCGACCTTCCTCTGACTGTCTGTACCTGAGGACTCGACTGTGTGTGTGTGAGAGAGAGAGAGAGAAAGAGAGATAACTGTCGTCTCTATTTACAGTCACCAGGTTAACTGTTTTTGAATGGAACTGACTGGAGGGTTACACACACACACACACACACACACACACACACACACACACACACACACACACTGACGAATACCATAGACAGCCACACAAACAAGATACCATACACACAGAGACCATCTGCTTCCCTCCCATCCTCTTGTTTCATCCCCTGTGTTCTCCATTCCACACCATCCTCCATCCTAACCACTTAACCTCTCCTCTTCTGTCCTCTTCCTTCCCTTCCTCTGTACCCTTCTCTTTCCTTCTCTGCCCCTTCCCACTATTCCTCTTCTCCTTTGTTCTCTTCACTCTCCTCTTGTCCCTTCCCTCCCTTTCTCTATCCTCTTCCCTTCCTTACTATTGTCCCTTCATTCATCTTTCCCATCTACCATTTAAGTCACCCCCCCCCCCATCTTTCCCTTCCTCTTCCACTTTTACGATCTCTTTTTTTCCCATGCTCTATCTCGTGTTTCTTCGCCCCCTCCTTCTGCCCCTTCATCTATCCTTATCCAAAACCTTTATCCTCAAACATCATTATCCATCTCTCCTTCAAACCATTACCCCCCCCCCCCTCGTCCCCCTCTTTATTGACCCCATTAAGCGCTAGGGGGTAAGTGTCTCTAGGGGGGAGTCAGGGGGGAAGAGGGAATAATTTACTCCCTCACCCGTCTAACATAAGGTTTCAAAATGCTGTAAGAAGCAGATAATACCTTGGCTTGTATGATGGCCGGTCAGATATGTCACGTCTCGCCCTGCCCCCGTCTCCTCACCCTGCCCCCTACACCCCATCACCCCACCACTCCATCACCCCACCACTCCATCACCCCACACTCCATCACCCCACCACTCCATCACCCCACCACTCCATCACCCCACCGCTCCATCGACCCCTTCCATTACCCCACACTCTATCACCCCACACTCCATCACCCCATACTCCATCACCCCACACTCCATCAACCCACACTCCATCACCCCACACTCCATCGCCCCACACCCCACGCTTTGGAGATCGACCTCTTGGTAATCTTCAATAGAGTAATGGCGAAGTAATTTTCATCATTTCTGAACCAAAAATTGAGACCTCGCTCATTCCTTCGAGTCTGTTAATGATGATATTCATTTTTCCTCTCTCTCTCTCTCTCTCTCTCTCTCTCTCTCTCTCTCTCTCTCTCTGTCGTTCGCAAAATTCTTCCTTATTTTTGGTTAATTTACGATGATCTTGACTTACAGTAGAAAATTATGAATTTTTAAGTTATATAATTATGACAAAATCTTTATATTATCGTTTATGTTTCTGTGTTATATTAAAGCCTTTGTTTTTTACATCAAGGAACTCTATGTTAGGAGATAATATTATGTAAAGAGGGTGAGGAAGAGACTACTACAAGTAAGCTGCACATGTAGACGCTCGTGTGTGTGTGTGTGTGTGTGTGTGTGTGTGTGTGTGTGTGTGTGTGAGAGATCAGGAACTACTACATCTATATACGTGTAAATACATGAATGTTTTCTTTAATATATAACCATCAGTAGAAAATTACCAAGTAAACAATTGAAGAACATGCTCTATTGGTAAACAAGTAAACAGATGAAGGACATGTGAGGGTGGAGCACAGCATACAGGTGAAGTACAGGTGAGCTCATTAATCTTACACTCGGCCACTGAGTAAAGCGTCAGGTAACACTCCCACCTCCCAGCTATACTTTACAAGCTCTTACTCCACAAGGAAATTTAAATTTCTCTACATCATAATTCAGCATTAACTTTAATCCAGACACTTAAAATATAATTTCCTTATCTATATTAATAAATGTAACTTAACTTTAAAAGACATGTATGGAAATTTTAACTTAATATTGAGATATTAAAGGAAAATATTTCTATACAAACTTCAAGTGTAATTTGGTTAGCAAAATACAAACAAAATTCAAGAGATGTTTTCGAGTAAGCAAAGCATTTTTTTATATTCAAATTAATACAATGCTTAACAAGAATGAGTTAATTTTAGTGTTGTGGTCACCTCCAGATAGGTTGTAGAAGGTGATGCAGAGTTTCAATGCAATCCAATACAACCAGCGTGTTCACCCCCTTTTTTGCTGCCTTTTCTTTCAATACACCGTTAATTATTATTATTATTATTATTATTATTATTATTATTATTATTATTATTTTACACACACACACACACAAAGACTACGCTAGACACGTTCTTGTCATAGACTCATCGTTTCAGGTTGACTCATAAAGGAGGAAATTGCCATATAAGTGACACGCAGTGAATATATATATATAACGTCAGAAGAAGCTAAAGAAGGAATAAAAACATACATAAATATATCAACCCACTTCAGATATTTTACCCAAATAAAACTTGAAACAAATGACGCTGAATTTAATCAAACTCCTTCAAATTCAATGAAAGCAAAGTTGGAACACAATCATAACTAGTGCGGCTCTACACAAGTAGGGGAACACCTGGCAAGACAACCTTTACATTAATATAATTCTAATATAACAAGTAACTAACCTACACAAGATGAGACAATACCTTACATATATAACATGTCTCTGATATATATACAGTATACCTGGTAGGTCGCCATATATTCCACAATAATATAATTCCCATGCGAACAACTTATATATATATATACTATACAGAGGCAGGAAATAGATCGTCTGCCACCGCTTGTATAAATAAAAATAATGGTGTGAAATTAGAGCCGGAAAGAGGGCGGAAGGACGGGTGGATAAAGAGACTTAAGGATAGACAAAAGAACAGACAAAGGGATTGAGGGGGGAAAAGACGGCAGGAAGGATAAACAAATGGTACAATGATTCAGAAACAAACAGGGAGTTGGACGGACACGAGGATACAGGAACTGAAAAAAAAAGACGGGCAGATGGATGGCTACAAGAATACAAGGATAAAAAGATGGACGGACGAATTGAGAAACAGCTACAACGATTGAGACAGACGGACGGATACAGATATACGGGGACAAACAGACAGTAGACGGAAGAACAAATACAAACGTTAAAAAAACTTCAACTTCCTCTGCTTTGAAAGGTTGAAAAGGCGAATTTAATTTATTTTAATAAACAAAATAATATAATCAACATGAATTAGTTGTTTACTTTCAAGTTTACGACATAAACCAAAATAAACAATAAACCTTAAAGTTAATAACAAGTTTAAGTTTTATAACGCTAAAAAGTATGAAAATATATGTATTACCTCTATTTCAAGTATGACAACACACACACACACACACACACACACACACACACACACACACAATAAAAAACATTCCTCGATAAACTCTACACAAGACTGTCTTCAAAGTACAATATACAATACCTGAACAAACTTTAGCCAGGAGAAAAAAGTTTAAAACAGCATTAAATACATTAAAATAAATATATATTTAATCACAAAACGGTGTATAGAAATGAATTTGTGATCTAGAGATAAGAAAGTATATTTTTGTGTGTATGTTAGAGGAGTGCCTATAACCTTGCATGAAGAGGACCTCCCGCCCTAATATTACTGCCAATAAACCAACATACAAACACGGTATGTCCTCTCAAACTCCGGTGGTCTCTGATACCAGTTGTTAGATCCATAATACACTGTGTATGTATTACGTAATAACTTACTACAACACAATGTATATGCATTACGTACTAAATGCCTACAGCACATTGTATGTATATGCATTATTTACTAACTTAATACTGCAGAGGCATCACTAGCTTAATACAACACGTTGTATAAGTATCAAGTACTAACTACAACAAGCTGTATAAGTATCGTGTATTACAGTAACTGACAATGTACCATGTACTAATTTATTTATCAGCTTCTATATAGAGGAAGTAGAACAGGAATGTTCAGTCAAAGCGACAACAGGACGGTGTTAATGGTCGCCTGGCTTATATTGAGCGTCCTTGAGCGGTGTTCCCATAACCACAGTTTAAAAGTATTCTAGACTAATTACCACATAAAGCATTTTACCTACACTATAATTACTAGAACACCGCTGTACCTAACACACCTGTGCTCAACCTGACATTAACCATCATTACATATTATGACTGTGTTCTTTACTTCAGTTTCTAAATTATTTCCATATAATATCTCTGGGATCACCTGAAGATCAGACACCCGAGTTTAATATACAGTACTTGAAGATTAACCAGCCTATCACTACCTAGGGGATAGGTTAAGTTAGGATAGGGTGGGGTAGGTCAGGTTAGCATTAGGGTGGTTAATCTTCAGGTAAAATAAGCTGGGGTGTCTTATCTTCAGATGATCACATCCTTTATTTACACGCGAGCTGCTCCACTAAACACCTGTAGTAACAACCATAATGAACAGTGAAGATATTGTGACCAGTTACAGCTAATATCTGTAAGTGGATAAGTTTTGTAATAAATTTATGAACTTCAGAAAAGAAAATATTTAATCAGAATTCAGTGCCTTATATATATATATATATATATATATATATATATATATATATATATATATATATATATATATATATATATATATATATATATATATATATATATATATATATAATTAGAGTGAGTGAGTGAGTCGCTGCCTTTCCTAAATTTGGAATTCGTCAACTCTACTTTTCTTATATTGGAGTCATAATATGTTTTAGTGTTTCGAATGAGTGTAATAAAATAAATATAATGAAAACCAAATATCCAGTGAGTCAAGTACAATACCCTTTGATCCGAGACAAAATGACTTAGATTTGATATGCGCTGATCTAGTGAGGACCTAAACCAAAGTTATGCTCAGGATAAGGAAAAGTTTACGACTCTCAGACAGACAGACAGACAATATATGTAAAACCTTATCATAATACATCCGTGTTGAAATGATCGAACAGAAATGAAACATTATTAAATATATATATACACTTGAGACTTATCCTATATTTAAACCATTAATACAAAATGATAAGAGTAGCTCTAGTGAGACCTGGTAGCTGTCCCCTGCCATAGTACCTCTGAATTTGGACACAACACGTTGTCTCACTCGACGCTTCGGTCTGTTTACAAGAGTTATCGGGAATAACGTGTTTTAGAGATTTTGAAAATGAACAATGCAGAAGCATGTTGGAAGGTTCGATTATTGTGCATTTGCTGTGAACTTTATTCATTCCTGTATGTAAGATGTGCCAGGGAGGCTCACCAGTGTTAGTCAGTCAGTCAGTGGACTACAACACTACATCCAGAAGTCAGTCAGTCTGTGGACAACACTAGATCGACACAAGTCAGTCAGTCAGTCAGTGGGCCACAACACGAGCTACACGATGCACTGATGATGGTACCTGTTCCACGTGCAACAGGTGTTCCCTGATACACGAGTTTGAGCGTCTGCTCCTCACCAACACATTTTATTGACAGATGTAAGAGAGACTGTAATCAACCTGTCACTGGCAGACGACACGGACTGTCTACCTGTCGTAACATTTTCTCAGAGACAGATTACCATCGACCCACTGTGAACCACCAGAGTCTCACGAGTCTTCCTGCACACACCTGAGCCTGGAGCCACGTCATCAACAGGTGTCCCCCACACACCGCCACAACAAACGCAAGACTTAAATTTTCCTCCAATGCTGCCACCTGGGTCCATCCTTTACCTGTCCCACACGACGACCTTTTGGAAGAATCTTTTGCAGGACAATACTCCCGTGTTCTCCTGCTCGGTTATATACACCTGTACAGTTTGTGAGACAAGACATATTATGCGTCCTCTCTGTATATGTTGTCAACTATTTAACAGCTGACCATAAAGCTGTTACAATGAAACACTTCCAAGAAAGAATTACTTAATTACAAAATTAGTCTATAAGCAACTACTGAACTGAAAGGCATGTATTGAAATACCTTAAAACGCCACCATTTTGTACAGGTTATGTATAATTCTCATGAAAATGTCAGAAATATTTAAAAATATTAAGAACAACGTGTCAGCTGATGCCAGGTTAGGTGGAGTGTAATCATCTAAAGGAGGGCATCTTCACGGTTAATTAAACAGATAAGAAGATGGTGGCACCTTATGTTAGCACTGTACTTCACGGCTATACTGGACGTGATCAGAAAATACTAATGAACAAGTGATATGAGACGTCGGAAGGAGACCAAAACTCCCTTATTTAGGGAAAATTCACCAAACATTTAGCAAAGTTCAAAACCTATATTTAGAAGCATTATTTATAAAGCAAAACCTTAACTCACTTCAACTTTACTCTAAACCGAGGGCGAGTGTAGCGACCACATGGTGGCCGGGGTGACAATGGCAGAGTTAAAATGTAATTTATTATTATGACGCTGACACGTTGGGGTCCACCTCAAGTAAAGTATGGCACCATGAAATAACCAGAGCATCTCATGATGTATATAACGTATAGTGGTGATGTAAATCTTACAACACGTGTGTGTGTGTGTGTGTGTGTGTGTGTGTGTGTGTGGAAATTAAACATAATTAAACATCAAAATACAACATTCACAAGCCCCAGTCATCATCATCATGTCACACCCAAAGTTCCAACAACATTCACGAGGAGCCTACCTCCCCTCCGGCCCTCACCGCCCCTCCTCTGCCCTTTCTTACCCCCCCCCCCCCACTTCCACCCTTCCTTCCTCCTCTTCCCTCTATGATGTCACAAACGACTACGACAACAATAAAACAAGACAATTAACAAAACAACCCCCTGGCAGTGGTGTGGCCTGTCGCCGCCGGCATTAGAGTCGAGAATAATAGCCATTGGAGGAAGCTTTCCGACCCTCTCTACACAGTGGCTCTCAAAGAATGCCATGCAGATGCGTTTTTGCCCCCCCGCCCCCCCCCCCCCCGGCCCTTCCGTCTCACTGCCTGTAGGAGAGTACCGCAATATGACAGACTCCCTAAGTGTACCATTTTGACGGATCAGTTTCTTCCTACGTTGTGTGTCCAGTTAGCGAGGAAATGGCGCCAGATAAGGTTAGGGAAATAGTGATGGTACGTTATGTGATATAGGTGACGAAGTGGTGGCGATTTATGTCAAGTTAAGGAAAGAATGGCACTAGTTCTGTGTTTACGTTGGCGAGGAGATGGTAGGGTAGTGGCTTAGGGTGAGCTAGCTAGAGAATGATAATTTATATTAGGTCAGCGGGGAAATGGTATATTAAATTAGCAAGCAGATGGCATTTCATGTTAAGCAGGTACACATACATCCAGGGCAGGTGTACACATATAACATACATACATATATATATATATATATATATATATATATATATATATATATATATATATATATATATATATATATATATATATATATATATATATACAAGGCACGTACACACATATAATATACACATATATACAGGGCAGGTACACATAAAATATTCAGATACATACATGGTAGGTACATACATATATACAGATGCGTACAGGGCTGGTGCACACACGTATATACACATACATAGAGGACAGGTACACATATAACATACACATACATACATACAGAGCAGGTGCACACATATATAATATACACATATATTCAGGGCAGGTATACATATACACATATATACAGGGCAGGTACACACATATATACAGATACATACAGGGCAGGTACACATGGAACATACAGATACATACAGGGCAGGTACACATGGATACATACAGATACATACAGGGCAGGTACACATGGACACATACATACAGGGCAGGTGCACATGGATACATACAGGGCAGGTACACACATACATACATAAGAAGATATTTACAGTTGCATAGGTCTAAATGTGTCATACTTTAGGAGTAACAACAGTAAATTTTAAAGGTGAAAGGTAGTCTTTCATTATGTGGGGTGGGGTGGGTCGGGTCAGGTCAGTGCGTGCGTGTCAAAAAACAGAAACCGTATATATCAACACATCACTGGTCCACAACACCCTATAGTACCTGGAGGAGGCATAAACTCTACCCATCACCTTCTTCACCCACTCCGTCACCTTATGTCCACGATACTGGTCATCACAAACCCCTCCCTCACCCATGATCAATATACCCCTGATCTCTCATTCCCTGTATTAATTTCCTTTTTTCCTCTTCGTTGTCAGTGAACTATTCCTTCGTGTAGGACAGCCTTACAGCACACACACACACAGAGGAGAACATAACGCCGACAATTTTGTACTCGTAATTTACCGTATTGAAAATATCCTCCTATGTAATAGTTAAAGGGAAGATATACAAGTTACGATAATTTTATGTATTACGAACGTTGTCTCAGCCACATCCAGTGTAAAGAATTAAATATAGTGTTTCAACTGTGAGAGAAATATTGATATCCACAGGTAAGGGAAAAACTAATATACTTATGTGATTCTATAATAAAAAAAAAATCTGTTCTCTTATCCTCAAGTTGGATAATAAAAGACTTATGAGATTTTACCCCCCTAGAGATAATATTTTATCCAGAGTTAAGGAAAAAAAATAACTTAAGTATATTTGAGAATTCTGACCCTTGCTTGGTTCTGTCACGTCAATATTCTGATCTGACCTTTCCGGCAGCAACTATATTGTGCTGTGAGTCTCGCCTGCCCAACTACGACTTAGTCTAGCCGTCGTTGAGGTGATTACGTTCTTGGTTGACAGTTGGTGACGTGGTTATGTTCTTGGTTGACAGTTGGTGACGTGTTATGCTCTTGATTGACAGTTGGTGGTATAATTATGTTCTTGGTTGACAGTTGGTGACGTGGTTATGTTCTTGGTTGACAGTTGGTGACGTGGTTATGTTCTTGGTTGACAGTTGGTGAAGTGGTTATGTTCTTGGTTGACAGTTGGTGACGTGGTTATGTTCTTGGTTGACAGTTGGTGAAGTGGTTATGTTCTTGGTTGACAGATGGTGACGTGGTTATGTTCTTGGTTGACAGTTTTATTTTTATTTTTGACTGTCTATTGGTGGCGTTATTGTGTTCTTGGTTTACAGTTGATTGTTCTTGGTTGACAGATCGTACCGTAATAACATTTATAAGTGACCGAGTGTGGTGAAGTTACGTCCCTGGATAACCCTAAAAATACGGTCGCAACAAGAACGCCACTTGGGTCAGCCGGCAGCATTCTTCCTGCTGGTCTTAGGATCGTTGACTATGATATTTTTTCCTACGTGATCATCTTTACCATTAAGTTATATACTCAAGGAACATGTTAATTAATGCTTCATGTGATACTGAGTTGCTAAGTCTCGGGACAAGATAATGTTTTAATTGGATTCTGTTATAACCTAAATAAAAAAATAAATAAAAAATTGTCCAAAACTACTTGATTTTTTTTTTTAATTCTATCCAAGAGATATTTCTGTAAAATTCCAGTTTAATCGGGTTGTTAAATTCTGAGTTGAAAATATGGAAAGTTGAGGGAGGGAGGGAGGGACGGACGGACGGACGGCTACAGCAATAATCTCATCCAACGTACCCAAAACATACGCTTGGAACCATATTTACACCCAGGCCAGTGAAAATATATTCGGTACAATGGTGGGTATAAAAACCATCACTGAGCGGTTAAGAACATTTATCCTAATTACTAAACTACCAGGCAGACGACCAGACTGCCCTGAAAAATTAATCTAAATTATTGAGGTCACTCGGGTTAATGGCGGACAGGGGTAGGGGGCCTTCATGTTTCGTTGTTGTTGAGCAGAACTACCAATTACTGTGTCTGGTGGCTTCTGTCATTACCACACGATATTATATTGCCAGCCGCGGGTAATTTGAGTTACCCCTCCGCGTATCATACTTTATTGTGTAATTTATAACATATCATCAAAGCAAATTGTTATAGGAGAATAGTTGAATTTATTCCTCGTCGGGCACGCCAAGTAAGGGTATCGTTCACCTGATCTTAGCCTACACCTCATGGGGTTCTAATGTCAGCAAGGGCGATCAAAAGTATCTGCCGTCCTCTTTCCTAACGCCAGACGAACATTTTTTTTCTGGTTTCAAGGAGGTGATTGGCCTTATTATCCTCAACTGTCTGATCCTCCAATCCAGATCATCTGATTGGTCTTACTAATCTCAGCTATTGATCAACGCCTTTAGCTTCGACACCGACTGATTCTCTTAACATCAGCTGCTAATTACTCTTTGCCACTTCAACATCTGATTGGCTTTACTCGTCCTTGTAACAGATCGGTTCTTTGTCTTAGTAACTAATTAGTTCGTTGTCTTAGTAACTGATTGGCTATGCGTACCGTACTTACTACCAGGCTCTTATTTTTTTTTTTTTTTTAGTAACGAACCGAGTCGTGGGGCAATACGATCCCGGGTTAACCATCCACCAAGCTCATGATTTTCACTTTGTGGAAGGGGGCTGCCCAGCAACAACCGATGGACCAGCACTGAAGGCCAAGCACAGACAGAGTATATTCTAAAGATGAAAGACGAGAATGTTGCTTTAACTCTACCTGAAGTTTGCTTACCCACTGATATTCTATTTCTCTCATCATTTTCTTTTTGACATTTTAACAAATTTATCATAGTCTCTGTAGTTAATTAATCCTCCGCCCTCTTGAAGCTCATCTGGTCTCGTAGCCTCAAAAGCTGATTGGGTCTTTAATCCTCAGCAGCCCATTGGATACCAGCCTCTTTTTCCCCTAACTGTGGCCACTGTTATGTTCTTTTAGGTCTTTTTGGTGTCTTGTCCACCTAAGCCGAGCACGTGTTAATGTCAGCAGGTGATTGGTCTCGCTAAAGTCTACAGGTTAATGGTACTCTCAGTCTCACCAGCTGATTGGCTCACTTTGCCTCAGGAGTTAGCTGGTCATTCCTACGTACCCTTAGTGCCTGGTCGATGAGCTTATTGTGAGGTGTTTGACCTCTAAAGACGCTGCAAGGTGAAGTGCTGCTGACAAAGGACAACGGTGACACTGACAGATGCGTGATCGCCTCCTTCGCAGTGTAACGAGCCAACACAGAGGATGGCCTGCGGGACTCACTATTGTCTCTACATATTCTTTATCTTCTGTTCGCTTCTCTTCTGTCTAGTACAGAGGATTTTCATTTGTTTTAAAGTTTCCTCGACAACATTTCTCTTCATCCATCAAATTTCTTTAAACTGGTTCATCTCTCAAATGAGTCATATTGTATGATGTAGTTGAAGGTGGTTAGTGTAACCACAGAGATGTGTATAACTGTTTAAAACAACATCGTTAATACTGTGCCATGTATTTGAGGCGGGCCAGGCAACAAGCAGCCTTTCATTCTTGTAGGAAAATAAAAACTCTTCAGATGGATCATTCAACTCTGGTAAGTATAAGATGTCATGTCACAAACGAAGAATACATTATATAATCTTCGGAACCCTCACTCTTACGGAAATATAGTATGGCCTCAGAGTCGACTTAGGTCAAGCTGTAGTGAAGATAATGATGGCGAAGCAGAGTGAATAGTCACCCTAAAAATTAAACCCGCGGTGAACCTCAAGTCAGCTCATCGAGTTGGCACCTGGAGCACCTTCAGTCTCTGGTTACAAAAGACTGTCTTTGATGTCAAGTGTGTGGTGGTGCAGGAAGACTACAGTGACAGCACTTTGAGGGGCGACACCCAGGCACTTACTGGACAGGTCAGGGAGGGCACTGTACCCATTACTGAAGCGAGTCTTCCTAGCTAGTGTCCACGTCACCTGGGATGCTAAAGTTACCAAAAGTATATGTAGATATTAACCCTCGTCTTGGCCCGTATAACGAGCCAAATGTACTGGGACAAGCTCGATCCCACTACTAAATAATGGTGATATATCCCACCGGAAAATACTTAACTCGTCCGTGCTGAAGAGACCCAACAACAATGGTCAATTGAAAATGAATATGATTTTGGAGCTCCAAAGGCGGGTATTCATGCCAAATGTGAAGAACAAAGGCCTCGCACTTCTTCCCATAGAGTAAGGACACACACACACACACACACACACACACTGTAAACAACACAATCAAGGCAGCCTCGTACCGACTCTACATGCTACGACGACCCAGGTCACGTGGGGCACCCACGCCAGAGCTGAGGACTATACAACGCCTTTATTCTCCCCAATTTAACGTATGCGTCACCAGCCTGGTCGTCTTCTCTCAACTCTACCCAATAACATCAGCTAGAGAAGGTACAGAAAAGGGTCTGCAGAATCATCCCGGGCGCAGACTACTCCGGCTACAACAACGCTCTCTCCACCCTAGAAATACCACCCCTCAGTGACCTCCACCACCAAGCACTAGCAAGGTTTGGCAGTGGATTACTGCACCATCTTCGTCATCGCCACCTCCTGCCACCGGCAGTCTCCGGCCCACCTCGCTCACTCCACCACTACAACAAAATTCATTCCATAAGAGCCCACACTGATAGATATAAGAATAGCACCATCCCATCTATTGTTAAAATAATAAACAACTCCTGATTTATGTACTGAACAGCCCTGTAAATGTATTGAACGCATATTGTTATGTCTAAATCACATGTAAGTTTGTATATTTTCAGCCACCGGCTGCAACTCTCTTAATAAACCGTTTATTAGTATTACACATACACACACACACACACACACACTACTATTACTACTACTACTACTACTACTACTTTGCTGTCACTCGGAATCGAGTATGACGATCATCAGGCTATGTTACAATGATACGAGTTATTAGGGATGTCACCTAGGTTGGTGAGTTTTGAGTGACTAAAGAGGCTGATACGGGACCCGCAGCGTCGTCCACATTCGTTGCACACGTGGAGGGCTCTATCTACTGTGGCAGCGTCTTTCCGACGTTGGCGCTTGTCTGCCTCGCTTTGCAATCGCGCTAACTCGAAAGTATTGACACCTTCTCATGTGGTGCTCCTCCAAGCGTTACGATGTGGAGTAATCGACTCCCAGGTGAGGGGGTCAATTTGGCACCTTTTCAGGTTTGTCTTAAGACTATCCTTATACCTTTTTTCAATTGCCCGCCGGCGTTACGTTTACTATTCGTTAGGTTACTGTAAAGTAGCTTCTTTGGCAGTCTACTGTCATCCATGAGGGTAACATGGTCAGTCCAACGTAGCCTCAATGCTCTTACAGTTGGTGTCAGCAAGAATACTGGCATTTATTCTCTTGTCTTCCCAGCGAACTCAGAGGATGGAACGTAGACTAAGTTGGTGAAAGCTTTCAAGTGACTTGAGGTGCCTCCCGTATGTGTGACCCATGTCTCACTGTCATATAGTAGGGTGGGCAAGACCATTGCTCAATATACGTGCAGCTTTGTGGATAATTTCAGCTCCCTACAGCTGAAAACACGACTTCGGAGTCTGCCCAAGGTATGAGATGCACATCTGATCCGATGCTGAATCTCTACATCCAGGTCTGTGGTGGTGGACAGGTGGGAGCCGAGATACCGAAAGTGGGCAACATTAGAGAGGGTGGGACCCTTAAGCTGGAAGGATGGTGGAGGTGTGTTTGGACCAGGGGCAGGTTGAAAGAGAATCTGAGTCTTACGTACATTCACCTCAAGGCCGAAGTGCACATACGCGTTTGCGTAGGTGTTCAGGATCTCCTGTAGGTCGTGTTCAGTGTGAGCAACAAGGGTGAGGTCGTCTGCATACTGAAGTTCAGTAATGGAAGCTACCGACATCTTTGTTCTTGCCTGGAGTCGTCTTATGTTGAAAAGACCCCCTTCACCCGGTACTCGATGTTCACCCCGCTGGCTAAATTTACACTGGCACGAGTAAGGAAGGCAGCCAAGAAGATGGAAGAGAGAGTTGGTGCCTGTACACACCCTTGTTTAACCCCTGTTTGGTTGGGGAAGAACTCT
Organism: Homarus gammarus; assembly: GCA_958450375.1. Classification (NCBI taxonomy): domain Eukaryota; kingdom Metazoa; phylum Arthropoda; class Malacostraca; order Decapoda; family Nephropidae; genus Homarus; species Homarus gammarus. Next base: position 1,161,061 of record CAUDMG010004094.1, read on the forward strand.
GACTGGGTGCCGTTGTGCAGGACACTGCCGTTCATGCCATCGTGGAGTTGCCTCACAATGGCGATGAATTTTGGTGAGCAGCCAAAACGGCTGAGGGTCCACCAGAGGGATTCCCTGTTGACCGAGTCGAAGGCCTTGGTTATGTCGATGAAAGCCATGTTCAGGTCACGACGCTGTTCTCTGCACTTTTCCTGTATGTAGCGGGCAACAAAGATCATGTCGATGGTGCCACGTGATGGTCCAAAACCACATTGAGGTTCTGGGAGGAAGTTTTCCCCCTCAGGAAGAAGTCTGTTTAGGAGGACTCGGGCGATAATCTTGCCAGCTACAGAGTGCAGCGAGATCCCACGGTAGTTGCCACAGATAGACTGGTCTCCTTTGTTCTTATAAATATTGACAATGGGGGTGTCTTTAAGAGCTTGGGAGATTTCCTCCTTTTCCCATATATTCTCCAGGAGAGAGTGAAGACGGCTGGTAAGCAGAGGTCCTCTTGCTTTATACACCTCGGCTGGGATTCCATCAGGCCCTGAGGCTTTATTATTTTTCATCTGTTTGATGGCAGTAGCTACCTTATCCAGGGCTGGAGGGTAGCTGAGGTGGGTCAGCTCTGGATGCTGAGGGACCTTCTAAGTAGTCAGGACATCCACATCGGTGTTTCGGTTGAGCAATGAATGGTAGTGCTCTTTCCTGCGCTAAAGGAGGCCTTCATCATGTTTAATTATGAGGTTACCGTCAGATGAGCGGTAGGGGGGCTGCGCCACGAGTGACAGGCCCATAAATTGTTTTAGTAGAAATGAAAAATTCGCGCATCTTTTGCTGATCTGCAAGATTTTGTGCTTCACATGCTTTATTTTTAAGCCAGTCGCTCTTTAGATTGCGAAGTTCTCACTGGGCTGCCGCTTTCTTCTTGCCGAAGGTATCAGCTTTGGTCCGAGCCTGAGGGTTGTTCTCCCAGTCAATAAAAGCTGCTCGTTTGTCATCGATGAGTACTTTGATTGCCGGGTCATTTTCATCAAACCAGTCCTGGTGTATTCTTTGGATCTGGCAAAGGGTCTCTCTGCAGGTTTTTGTCAAAACAGTATTAACATAAGAACATAAGAAAATAAGGAGTCTGCAATAGGCCGGTTGGCCTGTGCATGGCAGTTCCTGTCGAGAATTACTACCACTCTCTATCATCCATGAATCTATCTAGCCTCCTTTTGAAACTTTCCAGAGTTCCCGCACTTACTACAAAGTTGCTAAGCTTGTTCCACTCGTCCACCACCCTATTTGTGAACCAGTTTCTTCCTATCTCCCTCCTAAACCTAAACTTATCCAACTTGAATCCGTTGCTCCGAGTCCTATCCTGCTCGGATATTACAAGAACTTTATCTATATCCCCTTTATTGATTCCTTTCACCCACTTAAATACTTCTATCATATCTCCCCGCACTCTTCGTCTTTCTAGGGAATGCAGGTTAAGTTTCTTTAACCTATCCTGATATGGAAGGTTTCTAAGTCCTGGAATCATTTCTGTCATTCTTCGCTGCACCGCCTCTAGTGAATTTATATCCATTCTATAATAGGGGCACCAGAACTGAACCGCATAATCGAGGTGCGGCCTGACTAGCGCAAGATATAGTTGCAATAAGACCTCTGCACTCTTATTACTTACACTTCTAGATATAAAACCCAATACTCTGTTTGCCTTATTTCGAACGTTAACGCACTGTTTTCTAGGCAGTAGGTCCGGGCTTACAAGTACCCCAAGGTCTCTTTCACAAGTCGACTTCTCTAGGTTGATGTTGTTAAGGCTGTATACATTATCAGTATTTGTTCTTCCAATATTAAGTACGCTGCACTTGCTGGTAATGAATTTCATTTGCCATTTTTCAGACCACCCCCGCAGTTTATTTAGATCCTCCTGTAATGCATTTGGATCCTGCCCTGAATTAATTTGCCGCCCTATTTTGGTGTCATCCGCAAACTTGCTTATGTCACTGCTGATCCCAGTATCTAGATCGTTTATGTAGATTATGAACAAGAGTGGGCCTAGTACTGACCCCTGGGGAACCCCACTGGTTACACGGCCCCACTCAGATTTAACACCATCTAAGCTGACCCTCTGCGTTCTATCGGTGAGCCATGATTTTATCCAATTTAAAAATTTCCCCTCGATACCATGAGCCTTAATTTTTCTCAGAAGCCTCTGATGTAGTACTCTGTCAAATGCTTTGCTAATGTCTAAGTAAATAACATCGTAATTTTCGTCATTATCTACTACCTCCAAGACTTTCCTAAAAAACGTTAGCAGATTTGTTAGACAAGATTTTCCCTTTGTAAACCCATGTTGAGAGTCATAGATTAATTTGCTTTTCTCTAGATGCCATCTGATGCTATCTGCTATAATTGATTCAAGAAATTTCCCCACTACTGACGTCAAACTGATCGGCCGGTAATTTGACGCTGATGCTCTGTCTCCCTTTTTGAATATGGGTACTACATTTGCCTGTTTCCACAAGTCTGGCACAACTCCAGTGTCTAATGATTTTGTAAATAAGTTTACGAGGGGTCCGCTAATCTGTTCCCTACACTCTTTCAAGACGAGGGAAAATTTCATCCGGCCCTGGGGATTTTGTTTTCTTTAGTTTATTTATCTTCTGAAGAACATCCTCTTTTCTGATAGTGATAGTCTTTAATTTCTCTTCTTCCTTTTCCTTAAATATCAGTTCCACCTCTGGAATTTCATTGCAAATTTCTTCTGTGAAAACTGATAAGAAGTAGCTGTTCAATGCTTTGCTTCTTTCTTCACTGCCATTTATCACTTCTCCCCTCCCTGACTTTAAAGGCCCAACTTTGTCCTTGACCTTTGTTCTATCTACCTGGAAAAATCCCTTGGGATTCGCCTTGGATTCTCTTGCTATTTTGATTTCATAGTCTCTCTTTGCTTTCCTTACATTTTTCTTAAGACTATCCCATTCGGCTCTGGGATTCACGTTGTTTGCTGTTGGGTTGTTTATAAGCCCATGTTCAAGTTGTTCTCTGAAAGCATGTGCTACAGCTGGATCCTCCAGACGCTTAGTATTAAAACCTCTTCTGGAGGCTTGCTGCCTTCGCCGTTTTGGGGCGACGTGAAGTGAGAGCTTGGATCTGACAAGTTGATGATCAGTGTCACAGTGGTCTGAACCACGCATTGCTCGGTTGATGCGGACATCTGGACGATCTCTTTCTCTGACAATGATGCAGTCAATGAGATACCAGTGTTTGGATCGTGGGTGTTGCCTAAACAAGGTATTGGTGATAGTGAGGCTGTGTGCAGCACACTTGCTGAGGAGGAATAGGCCGGAAGGACTACACTTGCATAGTCCATTTCTCCCTATGGCTCCCTGCCAAATGTCAGCATCTCTGCCAACTCTGGCATTGAAGACGTCAAGGAGCACAACCTTGTCTTCTCTGGGAATAGAGGTTAGCACTCTGTCGAAGTCGGCGTAAAAGGCCTCCTTGATGTCATCCTCTGTATCCAGTGTTGGGGCGTATGCACTGATGAAGAAGGTATGACATGAGTGTTTCAGTGGGACTCGAAGCGTCATAAGGCGCTCGTTGATCCCAATAGGCATATCAGTTTGCCTGTGTAGGATGCGTTGGCGGATGGCAAAGCCAACTCCATAAATGAACACACACACACACACACAAAAGCAGGATTTGGCAGTGGACTACTGCACCATCCTCGTCATCGCCACTTACAGCCACCAGCAGTCCCCCGCCCACCTCGCACAGTCCGCCACTCCAACAAAATTCAGCCCATTAGAGCCCGCACTGATAGATATAAGAATAGCACCATCCCACCTATTGTTAAAATAATAAACAGATCCTGATTTATGTACTGTAGAGCCCTGTAAATGTATTGAACGTATATTATTATGTCAAATTCACATGTTAGTTTGTATATTTTTAGCCCCCGGCTGCAACTCTATTAATAAACCGTTTATTATTATCCACACACACACACACACACACACACAGGGGACTACTTCACAGATCACTACAGAAGCTGGTCTTGGTAGGAGTCGCTACACGGCCAGAAAAGAGGGGAAGTGTGGCTCTCGGCATCAGCAATTTGAGCTACACCGGTACCTCTGATACTCTAATACAGAGCACGTCCCTCACCGTACTTAATAAAGGCTGAAGAGATCTTAAGATGAACAAAATTCCTCGTAACTGATCACACGTTATGTTACCATCCATTATCACTCCTCAGGTCCTGGACAAACCCTCGGTACTATACTGGACACAAACTCACCAAGACGCTCCAATATCGGGTGCAGTGGCAGTTCTTCCATACGTAGTCAGTGTTCCTTGTTAGAAAGATCAATGTATGTTCATGAGACAACCCGGAGAGCAACGAGAGATGCTTTGTATTCAAGTATGAGTGAGTCTGGCGTACAGTCCACTATCGGCAACAGAGGAAAACCTGATAATATGTGACGCCTTCTGTCTCTGTGTGAGTGTGTGTGTGTGTGTGTGTGTGTTTATATATGAATGTGTACTTTATCTATGTATATATATGTGTTTGTCTCAAAATACGTGATATACCAGAAATATGAGAAAAATAAATATAAAATAATTACAGAAAAAAAGAAGAAGTGTAGGAAGAAGAATGAATCACACGTGTTGAACAATAACAACACTGGGGCCATTATTATCTTCCTCGTAAAACTAACAGGAGTAAACAAGGCAGGTGTTAAATGTCAGTCACCTGTGTCAGATGTCATTATCACGCCCCACCCTCAAGGCCAGTGGCAGAACTCTTTAAAAATCCTTCGAAGTGATTGGTAATATGGAAGGGGGGAAGGGGAATAATGTACAAAACTGGTGATGGGGGGAAACAAAAAGGTAAAAGGTGATGGGAGAGTATATAAGATGGTGATGGGGGCAGTGGACTAGATGATAATGGGAGTAATGGGCAAGATGGTGATGGACAGTAAAGTAACAGATGATAATGATGGGTAAGAGAGGGTAATATAGTAATGAGTCTGTAGTGAAGAGGAGGAGCAAATTTCATGGGGCAATAGGCAAAAGAAACGATGAGGTAGCAGAATATTGTAGATGATGATGGGGCGACAGGCTAGTATCTATTAATGGGGGAAATAAGATAAATGCATACTGGATAATGGCAGTAGGTAAGAGGATATAATAACCCTACACAGAAGTAGTGTTAATGGGGAGAATACAAATAGATGATAATGGGGCAATAAGCACCTGATGCTAATGGGGCAAAAAAAATGTTAATAGGACCGATGTAATGGTAATGGTGCAGAAGTACCGTTAATGGGACAGTAAACAAGTATTGTCAATGGGGCAGTAGACAAGTAATGTCAATGGGACAGTAGACAAGTACTGTTAATGGGGCAGTAGACAAGTAATGTTAATGGGGCAGTAGACAAGTAATGTTAATGGGGCAGTAGACAAGTAATGTCAATGGGACAGTAGACAAGTAATGTTAATGGGGCAATAGACAAGTAATGTCAATGGGGCATTGACCAATAATGTTAATGGGGCAGGTGACCAATAATGTTAATGGGGCAGTTGACCAATAATGTTAATGGGGCAGGTGACCAATAATGTTAATGGGGCAGTTGACCAATAATGTTAATGGGGCAGTTGACCAATAATGTTAATGGGGCAGTTGACCAATAATGTTAATGGGGCAGTTGACCAATAATGTTAATGGGGCAGTTGACCAATAATGTTAATGGGGCAGTTGACCAATAATGTTAATGGGGCAGTAGACCAGTAATGATAATGAGGCAGTAAACAAGAAGATGCTAATGGGGCAGTAGACAAATAATGTTAATGGGAAAGTAGACAAGTAATGTTAATGGGGCAATAGACAAATAATGTTAATGGGGCAGTAGACAAGTAATGTTAATGGGACAGTAGACCAATAATGTTAATGGGGCAGTAAACAAAAAGATGCTAATGGGGCAGTAGACAAATAATGTTAATGGGAAAGTAGACAAGTAATGTTAATGGGGCAGTAGACCAGTAATGCTAATGGGGCAGTAGACAAGTAATGTTAATGGGGCAGTAGACAAGTAATGTTAATGGGGCAGTAGACAAGTAATGTTAATGGGGCAGTAGACAAGTAATGTTAATGGGGCCTGTAGACAAATAATGTTAATGGGGAAGTAGACCAGTAATGTTAATGGGGCAGTAGACCAGTAATGCTAATGGGGCAGTAGACAAGTAATGTTAATGGGGCAGTAGACAAGTAATGTTAATGGGGCAGTAGACAAGTAATGTTAATGGGGCAGTAGACAAGTAATGTTAATGGGGCAGTAGACAAGCAATGTCAATGGGACAGAAGACAAGTAATAGTAATGGGGCAGTAGACAAGTAATGTTAATGGGGCAGTAGACCAGTAATGTTAATGGGGCAGTAGACCAGTAATGTTAATGGGGCAGTAGACCAGTAATGTTAATGGGGCAGTAGACAAGTAATGTTAATGGGGCAGTAGACAAGTAATGTTAATGGGGCAGTAGACAAGTAATGTTAATGAGGCAGTAGACAAGTAATGTCAATGGGGCAGTAGACAGGTAATATCAATGGGGGCATTTGACATGTCATGTTAATGGGGCAGTAGACCAGTAATGTTAATGAGGCAGTAGACAAGTAATGTCAATGGGGCAGTAGACAGGTAATATCAATGGGGCATTTGACATGTCATGTTAATGGGGCAGTAGACCAGTAATGTTAATGGGGCAGTAGAGCAGTAGTGTTAATGGGGTAGTAGACCAGTAATGTTAATGGGGCAGTAGACCAGTAATGTTAATGGGGCAGTAGACAAGTAATGTTAATGGGGCAGTAGACAAGTAATGTTAATGGGGCAGTAGACAAGTAATGTTAATGGGGCAGTAGACAAGTAATGTTAATGGGGCAGTAGAGCAGTAGTGTTAATGGGGTAGTAGACCAGTAATGTTAATGGGACAGTAGACAAGTAATGTTAATGGGGCAGTAGTGAGGTGACTGATAATGGGACAAGAAGCAGGTAGAAGAGGTGGAACGGACGTGAATGGTGACAGGTTGATGGGTAGAGTGATGGGAGGCTAATGGACAAGAGGTAGAGTGATGGGAGACTAATGGACACGAGGTAGAGTGATGGGAGGCTAATGGACAAGAGGTAGAGTGATGGGAGGTTAATGGACAAGAGGTGATGAGCTGCACGAGTATGTGGAGGCTAATGGACAAGAGGTAGAGTGATGGGAGGCTAATGGACAAGAGGTAGAGTGATGGGAGGCTAATGGACAAGAGGTAGAGTGATGGGAGACTAATGGACACGAGGTAGAGTGATGGGAGGCTAATGGACAACAGGTAGAGTGATGGGAGGCTAATGGACAACAGGTAGAGTGATGGGAGGCTAATGAACAAAAGGTAGCGTGATGGGAGGGTAATGGACAACAGGTAGAGTGATGGGAGGCTAATGGACAAGAGGTAGAATGATGGGAGGCTAATGGACAACAGGTAGAGTGATGGGAGGCTAATGGACAACAGGCAGAGTGATGGGAGGCTAATGAACAAGAGGTAGCGTGATGGGAGGCTAATGGACAACAGGTAGAGTGATGGGAGGCTAATGGACAAGTGGTAGAGTAAATGGTGATGGGAAGCCGACTAAAAGTGATGGGTAAACGACCACAGTGATGGGTTAGTTAACAGCTAGATGGTGATGGGCCATTCAACAGGTTGATAGTGCCCAGCGTGACAGTTAACAGGTAGGTAGTGATGGAACAGTTAACAGACAAATGGTGATGGAACAGTAAACAGACAGATGGTGATGGAACAGTAAACAGACAGATGGTGATGGAACAGTTAACAGACAAATGGTGATGGAACAGTAAACAGACAGATGGTGATGGAACAGTTAACAGACAGATGGTGATGGAACAGTTAACAGACAGATGGTGATGGAAAAGTTAACAGACAGATGGTGATGGAACAGTTAACAGACAGATGGTGATGGAACAGTAAACAGACAGATGGTGATGGAACAGTTAACAGACAGATGGTGATGGAACAGTTAACAGACAGATGGTGAGGGAACAGTTAACAGACAGATGGTGAGGGAACAGTTAACAGACAGATGGTGATGGAACATAACAGACAGATGGTGATGTAACAGGTTATGACTAAGCTAACAGATAAGTTAAAGCTAACTGTTAACGTAAACAAACAAACAAACACAAAATGAATGAGACAGGTAGATATAAACAACAATAATAAACAACAGGTGTAAACAGTTAACACACGGCAGAACATAACACAATGGGATAATCAACAGGTTATTTTGTCCATACTGTTAAGGTCACTGTGCACACCTAGCGAAATATGACTTTAATCTTGTAGTGGTAACGTGAGGAAAAGTCGGAGGAGATAGTGAGAGAAGGAGAGGAGAGAAGGGAAAGAGGGTGTGGGGTGGGAGTGAGGAAGGACCAGAGGGAGGTGGGGAGAAAAAAAAACACTGGGAGGAGGGAGGAAACAATCAGGGTTCTTGAAGGAGGAGGAGGAGAGAGAGAGATGATGGGAAACGGATAGAAAAAGGAAGGAAGATGGTTAAAGGAATAGTGAGAAGGAAAAGGTAGTAAATGGAGAGAAAGATGGTGGGAGGAAACAGAAGTGGGTGGGAGGCAAAGAGGGAGTTGACAAGCCGAAGGAAGAATAGGAAGGTGAAGGTGTGGAGGATGGAGGGGGAGGGGGGGGGGTGTGATCAGCAGGTGGATGGAGTAAGCGTGGAGGTTCCTGGACAGAGGGAGGGGAGGGAGGGGAGGAGGGAGGGTGGAGGAGGGAGGAGGGATGGTAGGGAGGGAGGGGAGGAGGGAGGGTAGGGAGGGAGGGTAGGGAGGGTGAGGGTTCAGCACGTTGTTATTGTTGAGTGTTCCGTCAATACGTACCGCTTGCGAGCCATGAGGGCGGCGAGCTAAGCACATCCTGTCACACGAGTCATGGCTCCTCCTGCAGCTCCTGGCTCCCATACCCCAAGCACTCTCACTCACCACTCCACCCCGCCACTACACTCAAGCCATGGCCACTACACTCCCTTATCTACGGCTCCGCACCATATCACGGACACCAAGAACACACGGCTACACTGTCACCAGCTCACAGTAACACCACGGAGTGATTCCAGGGAGCGCATGTATATCTTGCAATCGGCAACCCAGCTACCATGAAAGAAAACGGACGAAAGCTGGAGAGCGCGCGTGCGATTGGTCGGCATGCGGAGTGGGGAATGGCGGCGATGTTGGAGCGGCCAGGAACACACTTCCCGCCGCCTTCACCCCTCCCCGCAATGTTTCGTTCACGCCCCATCCACATCATCTAATTGACGACATCTCCCGCGGACATTTGTCTACCTGAGGTGACCTGCAAAGACCTCATGTCGGTCTGCTACACCTGCTGTTCTACTGCTTCGCTCACGCCCTGTTTATCAACCCGATTTATGTCACAGCAGGAAACGTGTGTGTGTGGGATGAGGGTGAAGTGAACGGGACGCGCCGCGCCCCCTTCCCCCCCCTCCATACACACACACACAAACACGCACACACGTACTGATATATACAAATGTACACAAATGGACACACACATGAACATACAATCACTTACATACATACAAACATAGACACACGCATGCACAAATTCATACACACACATGTTTCCAACCAGCTCTCACGACCAACCCGTAAGACAGGACAACCCACTTAACCTGAGCACCCCGACAGGTGGTTCATAACCTATCCACTCGGCGCTGCGCTCCACACATCCCACGCGGCCACCTGACAACTTTACGGTACATATACAATAGCCAAATATACAACGCACCGGTACTGAAAGTTTTCCCTTATTATTCCTTATACATTTTTTACCCTTTCACTTGCCCAATTTCTCCCCCCCCCCCCCCCCCCGACATGGGTAATAAGTGGTTCTAGGCTGTAGCTGACAGAAAACGCTTGCGTGATGACGGGGCAACGACACGAGGTTTGCGGCGCCTCCACAACACTATGCACCATATGTAATTTGACAGCTGCGGTATACATGCTTTTGGCGCTACTTACTATGTCGCAACACATTAGAGTAATTTCTCCTCCTTGTGGCCGCTCTTGATACAGCCCAGGACCCCGAGTCACGTCTATGGGACTATGGACCACATGACCATGTGAGGGACGACTCAGGGCTTCAAGTAGTTTTTTCTTGTAGCGTCGTAAGGGTCCTCCTCCATATATTCCAAGAAGGATTTTCGTTTTTATTTTACATACTCGGGGTGTAGGGGAGGGGGTGGGTGTAAGACATCAAGCATCAGAGGAGTGCCGAGGAGCTGACACTGGACCTAAGGATAAGGGTAAAAAGACACATTCTGCGAAATGAATAAACTGGGGGCGGCCTTGCGACACTTTCACCCACGTGTATTGTTGTAGACACCGAGGTGACAGGTGGTGCGTCCAGGGGCATGTGTACACTTGCTAACATTATTACTGTGATGTATTAAGTGTAGCGAACTTTCGTCACCACCTCACCTCCTAAAAATAAAGTTGACAAAACTTACGCAACATTACTTTATAAACATTTGTGATTTATCATATTTAAATCTCACATCAAAACACAGAGAAGCTTGGTTAGTATAATATGTAAAATTCTAACACATTACAATTGCCTTTGAGTTAAAATAATAACACGGGGTCAAGTGCTGTAAGCTACATAGTGAAGGTATCATTAAGCGAAAACAGTAAGATTATATGTATACTGTCACGGATTGCTTGTGTAAGAGCTCGTAATTGTTTTTAATTATTTAAACTTATGTGTGTCACATCTATGATCTGATACTAAGAAGGGTGTTGTGCTACATATATATATATATATATATATATATATATATATATATATATATATATATTATATATATATATATATTATATATATATATATATATATATATATATATATATATAGTATATCCGGGGAATTATTCCTGAGACATACATAAGGATAAATGACTCATGACCATAGTGTCAATACCCCATAGTTTCGGAGTTATACCACAAAACTATGTAGGGGAGGACTGCAACAAGTCTATTGACATAAAACATCACTTTTACGAAGGGCTGAAGCCTGCAGTCAGAAAGAGGGCCGCAACTTTGAACATTTACTGTAAAATCAATATCAGATTGCATATGATTAAATAGTACTGTCGTGTGGTATAACTCCGAAACTATGGCATATTGACACTATGGTCATGAAGTCATTTATCCTAATGTATGTCTCAGGAATACACCATACCAAGCCCCTAGAATCTGATTGTCTCCTGTGGCCTCACAGAGGCAGCATCACCCGCCTGCAACCAAATAATCCCCGGATGTCATGTTCACTACTCATTCACGCAGACTGTTATTTCCTGAAAGTTCATCCCCATAATTCCAAATGTATCCTTCACACCATCTTTCTACATCATTCTTGGTCTTCCTCCTCCCTCCTACCATTCACCTCTTACTTATGAGTTTTTTTAGTACCGATCTTTCACTTCCAGTTCTCTCAATATATCCCCAGCACCTACTCAGACCCTACTCTGATCTCTGTCCGACATTCTTTCTCTTCAGCATCTTTTTATTTTTGTTTATCTTTTTCACTGCATCCTATTTATCCCCCCCCCCCCCACTACATACTGCTCTCAGGGCCATCATTCCTATTGGTTCTAATGTTCTCCTTTATGTGTTCCAGAGTCCGTACATCACACCCAGGTATAAACGATGGGTTAACAGTTCTCGCTATCTTCGCCTCTCTCTCCCTACAACTATTACTGTCTTACCGTCCACCACCCTGCGCTCCATCACTCATTTGAAGACACATCCACCACCAGATATCTGAAACACTCCACTCCCTCCATTCTAATTTCATTCGAACCAACAATTATTTCTCCTTGTCACCCTTCTCTGCTTATTTTCATCATTTCACTTTTGTTCACATGCACTATCAAATTTCTCCTTACACATTCTTATCGAAACTTATTCAATATTGCAATGTAAATATTCTTCCAAATCACCCACTTAAGCACTATCATCTATAAACAGCAGCTGACTCTCCTCTCATGTACAAACCATATCACCAGTCTAACTTAACCCCTTTCATAAAAATATGAAATGGACAACCATAATGAAATTACAACCTCTGACGTAATCCTACTTTCATTAGGAACGAATTTCTCTCTTCCCGCTAAAATTCAGGTCTTATTCACCAATAAACATTCTGGATAGCAATCACGGAATTCCATTCACTATGTATATTTTCAAAACTCTCATCATCATTTTTCTATATACTCTCTCGTAAAATTTGTCTAAATCTCCAAAAATGCAACAAACAATTCTTTCCCCTTTTCAGAAGCTTTCACTTGTGTTCTTTAATAAAGAAATTGATGAAATCATACCATTCCCTCTTTCTGAACTCACAACATCTTCCCACACAACTCTGCACCGACCTCCACCACCCCACACGACCCACCGACCTCCACCACCCCACACGACCCACCAAGCCCCACCACCCCACACGACCCACCGACCTCCACCACCCCACACGACCCACCGACCTCCACCACCCCACACGACCCACCAACCTCCACCACCACCCCACACGACCCACCGAGCCCCACCACCCCACACGACCCACCGACCCCCACCACCCCACAACCTCCACCACCCCACATGACCCACCAACCTCCACCACCCCACACGACCCACCGACCTCCACCACCCAACACAACCCTGCACCGACCTCCACCACCCCACACGACCCACAGACCCCCACCACCCCACACGACCCACCAACCACCACCACCCCACAAACTCCACCACCCCACATGACCCACCAACCTCCACCACCCCACACGACCCACCAACCACCACCACCCCACAAGCTCCACCACCCCACACGACCCACCGACCTCCACCACCCCACACGACCCCCACCACCCAACACGACCCTGAAACGACCTCCACCACCCAACACCGACCTCCACCATCCCACACGACCCACCATTGCTCCTCTCACCTCCTTCTCACTACCATCCTCACCACCCACCTCCTCTTCCTACCATCCTCACCACCCACCTCCCCTTCCTACCATCCTCACCACCCACCTCCCCTTCCTACCATCCTCACCACCCACCTCCTCTTCCTACCATCCTCACCACCCACCTCCTCTTCCTACCATCCTCACCACCCACCTCCTCTCCATCATCTCCATCTCTCTCATTCACTCTCTAACTATGGATTCTCTCACAACCTTTCCCCGGCTCGCCTCTCCTCTCCTCCTCCACCTTCAGTAATCCAATAAGTCGTCATTAACAGCGTCTGAAAGTCTCGTAAAAGACAAGAGTCGCTTTCAAGAACACTGTGTGAGGAGGTGACACACAGGTGACCCGACCTCTGCTGTGGCCACCAAGACGAAGACTGCGGAGTGGGCGACGTCCTCTCCTGCTGGTGGTGATGACGGTGGTGTAGGTAGTGCTAGTGGAGATAGTTGTGGTAGTGGTGGTAGTGGTGGTGATGGTGGTGGTAGTGTGGTGGTGATAATGGTGGTGGTAAGTGGTGCTGGTGGTGGTAGTGGTGCTGGTGGTGGTAATAGTGGTGGTGGTAGTAATAGTGGTGCTAGTAGTGGTGGTGGTGTTAGTGGTGATGGTGGTTGAGGTAGTACTAGGAGTGACGGTGGTGCTGGTAGTGCTAGTGTAATGGAGGTAGTGGTAATACTGGGGTGCTAAGGGTGGTGGTGTTACTGGTTCTGGTGGTAGTGGTAACGCTGGTAGTGTTAGTGGCGGTGTTGCTAGTAGTGATAGTAATGATGGTATTGCTGGTAGTGGTAATGGTGGTAGTGTTGGTGGTAGTGGTAGTGGTAATGGTGGTAGTGTTAGTGGTAATGGTGGTAGTGTTAGTGGTAATGCTGGTAGTGGTAATGGTGGTAGTGTTAGTGGTAATGGTGGTAGTACTAGTGGTGTTGCGAGTCGTGCCGATTGTGATGGGGGTAATGATAGTGCTAGTGGTGATGCTGGTAGTGCTAGTGGTGTTGGTGTTGCTGGTAGTGCTAGTTGTGATGGTGGTGCTGGTAGTGCTAGTGGTGGTGCTGGTAGTGCTAGTGGTGCTGCTGGTAGTGCTAGTAGTGCTGCTGGTAGTGCTAGTGGTGTTGGTGGTAGTGGTGTTGGTATTTCTGGTATTCTAGTTGTGATAGTGGTGCTGGCAGTACTAGTGGTGATGGTAGTGCTAGTAGTGTTGGTGGTAGTGGTAGTACTATTGGTGTTGGTGGGAGTAGTAGCAGTGGTTGTGATAGTGGAGGTAGGAATGGTAGTAGTGGTGGTGGTGGTGATGGGAATGGTAGCAATGGTAGTGATAGTGGAGGAAGGAATGGTAGTAGTGGTGGTGGTGGTGGGAATGGTAGCAATGGTAGTGATAGTGGAGGAAGGAATGGTAGTAGCGGTGGTGGTGGTGGGAATGGTAGCAATGGTAGTGATAGTGGAGGAAGGAATGGTAGTAGTGGTGGTGGTGGGAATGGTAGCAATGGTAGTGATAGTGGAGGAAGGAATGGTAGTAGTGGTGGTGGTGGTGGTGGTGCGAATGGTAGCAATGGTAGTGATAGTGGAGGAAGGAATGGTAGTAGTGGTGGTGGTGGGAATGGTAGCAATGGTAGTGATAGTGGAGGAAGGAATGGTAGTAGTGGTGGTGGTGGTGGTGGGAATGGTAGCAATGGTAGTGATAGTGGAGGAAGGAATGGTAGTAGTGGTGGTGGTGGTGGTGGTGGGAATGGTAGTAGTAGTGGTGGTGGTGGTGGGAATGGAGGTGGGAGTGGTGGTGGTGGTGGTGGGAATGGTAGTGATAGTGGAGGAAGGAATGGTAGTAGTAGTGGTGGTGGTGAAGGCAGCAGGCAGGGAGGGGAAGGTTAAAGAGTGGGTTGCCTGCTGGGTGGAAAGGCTGGAGGTAAACACAAGTAACTGCGGGGTGCGGTGGGTCAGGGAGGGTTACTGATCAAACCCGAGGAACGTGTCGATACCATCAAAGGTCACCACTAATTAGGAACAGAGGCAACAATAATTACAGGCAATAAGGCTCTTAACAGTGTCAGCGTGTGCACTCCCCCCCCCCCCCCCCCCCCGTTCAAGGTCCTCCCATGCCCTACTTCCCAACAGGTGAGAGAGTGCCATAAGAGCTGTAGCATTCAAAGGTGACCACAGGTGTACGAGGCAATTAAAGTTTGAATGTTGTACCTGTCAGTCGTAGCATGAATAAATGACATAAAGCAGCGAGGAGTCTTCATAATGCAACAGTTGGTTCACTTAGCGGTGTGGTGTATAAGCTTCTCACCGGAAATAGAATTTAATTTTCATACGAGTGTCTATAAACTCATTTGTAATTGATATAACAGCACATGCGCGCGCAAGCAAGCACGCACACACACACACACACACACACACACCTTCCAGGATAGGTGAGGAAAGGATGAGACAATGAAGGGTGTGGGTGGAATCCACACCCTTCCCAGTCGGTGGTTCTTGACACCTTCCGTCGTTGCCTGACGGTTGGCACCATCCTCACCTTATTTATGTAATATAGATTCACCTATAACCATATTATTGATATACATTTAAAATATATTGAAATTTCTGTGTTATAATTATCAGGGGCATAATTTTCATAGGTATTAAAAATGACATTCTTCCATCAGAACTTCACTGACACGTCATCTTCATGCGGGGAGAGAGAGAGAGAGAGAGAGAGAGAGAGAGAGAGAGAGAGAGAGAGAGAGAGAGAGAGAGAGAGAGAGAGAGCATTTGTTTGTTAATATTGTTCATATTTTTTTACTATTACATTCAGGACGGAATGTTAGAGGAAATGTGTATAACATCCTCAGGTAAGGGACATTATAACCAATAATACTCACAGGTGTGTGTAGTTCAGGATTCCAACACTGCTGGTGATGCATTATTTCATTTAGTTTCGATACTGACTCGTTCAGGCTGACTTTTTCAGGTGACTATACTATTTAAGAATGTCGTGAATAATCTTACATGTTATATCATGGGAGAAAGTGCCTGAAACAATAAGTCTTCTAGAGTCTTAAATTGGTAGATAAGTGTAATATTTTGAGTTAGTGGGCAGTCTTGAACAAGTGCACAGTGCGTGCCTCTCTGTTTGGACGAGCACACAGACACTGCCACGCCCCCATCTGTTCCAGCATCCAGTCTCTATCGCCAGTGTGCTGTGTGTGTGTGTGTGTGTGTGTGTGTAAGTTTGATATCATATACGCGTGTGTCTACAGTACATGCCGCTCATTAATAGTGTTTGTCGTTATAGTTACCTTACATCGAAAAACTAGGATTAATTTCCTTGTGCACAATACACCTTCAAGTATTTGATTGGGACATTGATCAGCATAATATATTCTCCATGGCAGTAATCTCATCCATTACTTCATTTCCTATAAGATCTTTAATGTATTTTCCGGTCTGTGTATTGGTGTTGGTTATAACATTGACAGCAAACGAAAATGGATGATCAGCAAGGACCGCTCTTTCCGCCCACATATTAAAGAAAAACTTACGCTGTTAAATTTTACCAAATCTGACAGTCGCGGGTAGCCTGTCTCAGCATGACACACCTGGCTCGATGTCGTCTTCCTCTCACCTAATAGTTGTTTAATGACCAATTAAAAAACGTTATAACTGGCTTCACTCACCCATGACTCACATCCGTATAGGAGCGACTACACCAGTGCTGCGTCAAATACCCTTCGTAATAAACGATACAAACTTTAAAACATGAACTTTTGCCAACGACGACACCGAGCCGTCGCAATTGAAAGGTGAACTCAAATACACGTAGCTCGAACAGTGTTTGATTATTATCAGGTCGTTCACACGCAGCGGTTAGATAACGCCAGGCCTATCACTCAGTCCAACAAATTAGTTTTCCTTCATCCCATAGTCCCGACAATAGCGTTATCTCGTACTTGTCAATAAAACAGTATCATCCATCGTGACTAAGGTATGTAGGCACTCCAAAAATATCTGAATGAAAATTTGTGTTTTACAATTTTGATAAGATCATAAACAAAGATAATAGATAAGAGACAAAATGTTGTCGTACACCCAGAGTTGCCGTCATTACAGCAGTCACTATTACAGGTACACCCACAGTCATGCAGTACATGGTCACCAAGGCGGACATCACCATCCCACACCCTATACGTTTCAATACATTAAATAAAATGTTCCTAGGTACTAAATCCTAAACTTTGGACAAATCAACAAAGGTTACAAATAAAGTTAACTTTTTTCGTCTAGCCCGTCAGGGTGGCTGCAGCTGCTCACGGACTGTGTGCACCTGACACCCACGTTTTCTTTGCCCCCCCCCCCCCCCCCCGCCTGCTCCCTTCATGGACTAAACCAGTGGCTCAATCGTTCACTTAATACCATATCAAATAAATTAGCTATACAGTTTATGATGCTAATACCACGATAATTATGAGTGTTTGCCCTGTCTTCTCGTTTGAAAATAGTAAACAATCTTGACCTTAGTAAACAATCTTGCTCTACTCCAAAATTCGGGATAAACTCCAGATTCCAATACAATGTTGAAACAGATATCGTTAAGATCCACTGAGCAGGCAGAAGTGAGAACAACCCTGGGGGGGGGGGGGGGGGGGGGGCTTTATCTGATTTCATTTTGCAATTTGCTGTTTAACCTCGTCGGGTGATATGGGTTCATCCAGAAGAGGGTTAGTAATAATTATGTTAAAATAGGCTGGGGAAACCCTCATTGGTTTTTTTAATGAATTAAGTATATTCTCAAAATGAACTTTAATATCTTGATCACTTGAACAGCCTGTATGATCACCCAGAGAGGCTCACTATAGTCTCCCTTCCAATTAATGGCCTTCCACCCCCCTAGAGTCACCTTTATCATGTAACAATCTTTCCCCAACCTCATCATGACCTACACCAGCCTCATCTCCACACAACACATCGGTTAACTCTTGAGCACATCCATTTACATCCTGATCTCCCTCAGGTATACTAATCCCTGATATATTATCTAAGAATAATTGTTTATTAATACAATATATTTTGAGGGGATTTCTGGTGTATTTATTCCTGCCTGCTCTTCCATAAACCACAACGTGATCTCGTAATTGAGCCGCCCAGGTCAATAAGTTATCCCTGTCTATCCCCGTTATTGGAACAGTTACAGCTATGGGGGCGTGGTCAGATGGGAGGGAATCGCGCTAGATAACGGAAAATTCGCTCAGCCAGTTTACCACACTCAGGGATGCAGACACAACACATGTATCCAACTCGGATGTCCAAGTGTTACATCTCCTATATGATTTATTTCCAACAGCAATTAGTTGATAACATCTTAACATTATTTATGGGTACATCAATATTATCTTTAATATCGGGGTAAAAGAAGGAATTGACAATTGGCAACTGTGAGTGTTGGCCACTCAAACACGTTTTCCCAAGTCTTGCGTTTAGATCCACAATAATGAAATCGTTCATGTAAGTAGAGTTCAGTTTCTCTTGAATCGCTGCAAATAAGTCAAGGAAATAATACTAAGTCACAAGGTGGTAAAGGTGGTATGTAACAACAACCAAATAAAACACCTGGACTGCTTCGAAAGTCCACCCATATTTGATTCCCAATACTGGTACCAATATTAAACACTGGCCGAGCCAAATAGCTCCCAACTAACAATAGTCCCGCCACGCTGAGGGGAGCCCACTTTATTGCTCTTATACGTCACAGGTCCGGGAAACAACACTAGTAAACATGTTTTCGTTTCATTAATACAGTTTATATGATAGTGAAGTTGCAGACGTTGTACTGTATAACGTTCTAGTTGTCTAATTTAGTACACACTCCGTTTATATAACATGACACTGTTCTCACTGTACCTACATTGTCCCAACCATACATTGTACCACTCACGATCTGTACCATCTATGGACTGTACCAACCATACATTGTATCACCCACGGTCTGTACCATCTATGGACTGTACCAACCATACATTGTATCAACCATGTACTGCACCACCCAAGATCTATACCACTCATACAATGTACCACCGATACACTTATCACCCACACTGCACCAAACATACACTGTACTACCCATATATTACAAACAATACACTGTACCAACCACACACTGTACTAACTATACACTGCACCTCATACACTGTACCACAATACACTGTACCATCCCTGGCATGAGTGTACCGTGTGTGTCGCACCATTCCCATATCGAGACACCACGAGAGACTGTTACCAAATCAATGGTACGGTGGTGTAAGTGTGTAATGGGTGTAAGTGTGTAATGCCTGGGTGTAACAGGTGTGTAAGTGTGTAATGCCTGGGTGTAACAGGAGTGTAAGTGTGTAATGTCTGGGTGTAACAGGTGTGTAGGTGTGCAATGCCTGGGTGTAACAGGTGTGTACGAGTATATTTTTGGGTGTAACAGGTGTGCAAGGTTATAATTTATGGGTGTAGCAGGTGTGTAAGTGCGTAATGTCTGGGTGTAACAGGTAGGTACGTGTGTAATTTTTGGGTGTAACAGATGTGCAAGTATGTAATGTCTGGGTGTAAGTGAGGGCGTGGTGGTGGGAGTGAGGGCGTGGTGGTGGTGGAGGGAGGAAGGGCGTGGTGGTGGAGGGAGGAAGGGCGTGGTGGTGGTGGGAGGAAGGGCGTGGTGGTGGTGGGAGTGAGGGCGTGGTGGTGGTGGGAGTGAGAGCGTGGTGGTGGTGGTGGGAGTGAGGGCGTGGTGGTGGGAGTGAGGGCGTGGTGGTGGTGGGAGGAAGGGCGTGGTGGTGGTTGAGTGAGGGCGTGGTGGTGGTGGGAGTGGGGGCGTGGTGGTGGTGGGAGGAAGGGCGTGGTGGTGGTGGGAGTGAGGGCGTGGTGGTGGTGGGAGTGAGAGCGTGGTGGTGGGAGTGAGGGCGTGGTGGTGGTGGGAGGAAGGGCGTGGTGGTGGTTGGAGTGAGGGCGTGGTGGTGGTGGGAGTGAGGGCGTGGTGGTGGTGGGAGGAAGGGCGTGGTGGTGGTGGGAGGAAGGGCGTGGTGGTGGTGGGAGGAAGAGCGTGGTGGTGGTGGGAGTGAGGGCGTGGTGGTGGGAGTGAGGAAGGGCGTGGTGGTGGTGCGAGTGAGGGCGTGGTGGTGGTGGGAGGAAGGGCGTGGTGGTGGTGGGAGTGAGGGCGTGGTGGTGGTGGGAGTGAGGGCGTGGTGGTGGTGGGAGTGAGGGCGTGGTGGTGGTGGGAGTGAGGGCGTGGTGGTGGTGGGAGTGAGGGCGTGGTGGTGGTGGGAGTGAGGGCGTGGTGGTGGTGGGAGTGAGGGCGTGGTGGTGGTGGGAGTGAGGGCGTGGTGGTGGTGGTGTGAGGGCGTGGTGGTGGTGGTGTGAGGGCGTGGTGGTGGTGGGAGTGAGGGCGTGGTGGTGGTGGGAGTGAGGGCGTGGTGGTGGTGGGAGTGAGGGCGTGGTGGTGGTGGGAGTGAGGGCGTGGTGGTGGTGGGAGTGAGAGCGTGGTGGTGGTGGGAGTGAGGGCGTGGTGGTGGTGGGAGTGAGAGCGTGGTGGTGGTGGAGTGGGGGCGTGGTGGTGGTGGGAGTGAGGGCGTGGTGGTGGGAGTGAGGGCGTGGTGGTGGTGGGAGTGAGGGCGTGGTGGTGGTGGGAGTGAGGGCGTGGTGGTGGTGGGAGTGAGGGCGTGGTGGTGGTGGGAGTGAGGGCGTGGTGGTGGTGGAAGTGAGGGCGTGGTGGTGGTGGTGTGAGGGCGTGGTGGTGGTGTGAGGGCGTGGTGGTGGGAGTGAGGGCGTGGTGGTGGTGGATGGAGGATGGGCGTGGTGGTGATGGGAGTGAGGGCGTGGTGGTGGTGGGAGTGAGAGCGTGGTGGTGGTGGGAGTGAGGGCGTGGTGGTGGTGGGAGTGAGGGCGTGGTGGTGGTGGGAGGAAGGGCGTGGTGGTGGTGGGAGTGAGGGCGTGGTGGTGGTGGGAGTGAGGGCGTGGTGGTGGTGGGAGTGAGGGCGTGGTGGTGGTGGGAGTGAGAGCGTGGTGGTGGTGGGAGTGAGGGCGTGGTGGTGGTGGGAGTGAGAGCGTGGTGGTGGGAGTGAGGGCGTGGTGGTGGTGGGAGTGAGGGGTGGTGGTGGTGGGAGTGAGGGCGTGGTGGTGGTGGGAGTGAGGGCGTGGGGGTGGTGGGAGTGAGAGCGTGGTGGTGGCGAGAGTGAAGGCGTGGTGGTGGTGGGAGTGAGGGCGTGGTGGTGGTGGGAGTGAGGGCGTGGTGGTATTTGAGTGAGGGCGTGGTGGTGGGAGTGAGGGCGTGGTGGTGGTGGAGGGAGGAAGGGCGTGGTGGTGGTGGAGGGAGGAAGGGCGTGGTGGTGGTGGGAGTGAGGGCGTGGTGGTTTTTGAGTGAGGGCGTGGTGGTGGTGGGAGTGAGGGCGTGGTGGTGGTGGTATAAGTGAGGGCGTGGTGGTGGGGGTGAGGGCGTGGTGGTGGGAGTGAGGGCGTGGTGGTGGTTGGAGGAAGGGCGTGGTGGTGGTTGAGTGAGGGGGTGGTGGTGGTGGAGTGAGGGGGTAGTGGTGGAGTGGGGGGTGGTGGTGGTGGAGTGGGGGGGTGGTGGTGGTGGAGTGAGGGCGTGGTGGTGGTTCAGTGAGGGCGTGGTGGTGGTGGAGTGAGGAGGTGGTGGTGGTTGAGTGAGGACGTGGTGGTTGTTGAGTGAGGGCGTGGTGGTGGTTGAGTGAGGGCGTGGTGGTGGTGGAGTGAGGGGGTGATGGTGGTGGAGTGAGGGGGTGGTGGTGGAGTGGGGGGGTGGTGGTGGTGGAGTGAGGGCGTGGTGGTGGTTGAGTGAGGGCGTGGTGGTGGTTGAGTGAGGGCGTGGTGGTGGTGGAGTGGGGGGGATGGTGGTGGTGGAGTGGGGGGGATGGTGGTGGTGGAGTGGGGGGTGGTGGTGGTGGTGGTGGTGGAGGGAGGAAGGGCGTCGTGGTGGTGGAGGGAGGAAGGGCGTGGTGCTGGTGATGGTGTAAGAACGTGGTGGTGGTGGGAGTGAGGGCGTGGTGGTGGGAGTGAGGGCGTGTTGGTGGTGGAGGGAGGAAGGGCGTGGTGGTGGGAGTGAGGGCGTGGTGGTGGTGTTTGAGTGAGGGGGTGGTGGTGGTGGAGGGAGGAAGGGCGTGGTGGTGGGAGTGAGGGCGTGGTGGTGGTTGGAGGAAGGGCGTGGTGGTGGTTGAGTGAGGGGGTGGTGGTGGAGTGAGGGGGTGGTGGTGGTTGAGTGAGGGCGTGGTGGTTGTTGAGTGAGGGCGTGGTGGTGGTTGAGTGAGGGGTTGGTGGTGGTGGAGTGAGGGGGTGGTGGTGGAGTGGGGGGGTCGTGGTGGTGGAGTGAGGGCGTGATGGTGGTTGAGTGAAGGGGTGGTGGTGGTGGAGTGAGGGGGTGGTGGTGGTGGTGGAGTGAGGGGGTGGCGGTGGTGGTGGAGTGGGGGGGATGGTGGTGGTGGAGTGGGGGGGGTGGTGGTGGTGGAGTGAGGGGGTAGTGGTGGAGTGGGAGGTTGGTGGTGGTGGAGTCAGGGCGTGGTGGTGGTTGAGTGAGGGCGTGGTGGTGGTTGAGTGAGGGCGTGGTGGTGGTGGAGAGAGGGGGTGGTGGTGGTGGAGTGAGGGGGTGGTGGTGGTGGAGTGGAGGGGATGGTGGTGGTGGAGGGAGGAAGGGCGTGGTGCTGGTGATGGTGTGAGAACGTGGTGGTGGTGGGCGTGAGGGCGTGGTGGTGGTTGGAGGAAGGGCGTGCTGGTGGTGGTGGTGGTGTGAGTGGGGGCGTGGTGAGAGTGAGGGTGTAGTGGTGAGAGTGAGGGCGTGGTGGTGGTGGAATGAGGGCGTGGTGGTGGTAAAAGTGAAGGCGTGGTAGGAGTGAGGGCGTGGTGGTGCTTGTGGTGTGAGGAGGGGCGTGGTGGTGGTGGGAGTGAGGGCAGGTGGTGGTGGTGGGGGGGGGGAGTAATTGGGTGAAGGAACATTGGTAATGATGGTGGAACGAGAGAGAGAGAGAGAGAGAGAGAGAGAGAGAGAGAGAGATGGGGGGGGGGGGAGGTGGAGAAGAGAGGCAGGAAGGGAGGAGAGAGAGAGAAAATGGGTAAGAAAGGGAGGTGGGGTCGGGACGAAGGGCTGTTACTAGTGGGAGGGAAGGACAGGAGGATGGTGGGATAGAGGGGGAGGGGTGTAACAGGTCAGGACCAGCGTGGGGGGCACCTGTTGCCGCGCTGCCACCACCGTCACTACCTCCCCCCACCACCACTACCAACGTTACACACCAGCCACCGTCACTACCTCCCCCTCCACCACCACCACTACTACCAACGCTACACACCAGCCATCGTCACTACCTCCCCCTCCACCACCACCACTACCAACGTTACACACCAGCCACCGTCACTACCTCCCCCCACCACCACTACCAACGTTACACACCAGCCATCGTCACTACCTCCCCCTCCACCACCACCACTACCAACGTTACACACCAGCCATCGTCACTACCTCCCCCTCCACCACCACCACTACCAACGTTACACACCAGCCATCGTCACTACCTCCCCCCACCACCACCACCACTACCAACGCTACACACCAGCCACCGTCACTACCTCCCCCCACCACCACCACTACCACCAACGCTACACACCAGCCACCGTCACTACCTCCCCCTCCACCACCACCACTACCAACGTTACACACCAGCCATCGTCACTACCTCCCCCCACCACCACCACCACTACCAACGCTACACACCAGCCACCGTCACTACCTCCCCCACCACCACCACTACTACCAACGCTACACACCAGCCACCGTCACTACCTCCCCCTACCACCACCACCACTACCAACGTTACACACCAGCCATCGTCACTACCTCCCCCTCCACCACCACCACTACCACCAACGCTACACACCAGCCACCGTCACTACCTCCCCCCACCACCACCACTACCACCAACGTTGCACACCAGCCACCGTCACTACCTCCCCCCACCACCACCACTACTACCAACGCTACACACCAGCCACCGTCACTACCTCCCCCACCACCACTACCAACGCTACACACCAGCCACCGTCACTACCTCCCCCCACCACCACCACTACTACCAACGCTACACACCAGCCACCGTCACTACCTCCCCCTACCACCACCACCACTACTACCAACGTTACACACCAGCCACCGTCACTACCTCCCCCCACCACTACCAACGCTACACACCAGCCACCGTCACTACCTCCCCCCACCACCACCACTACCACCAACGTTGCACACCAGCCACCGTCACTACCTCCCCCCACCACCACCACTACCACCAACGTTGCACACCAGCCACCGTCACTACCTCCCCCTACCACCACCACTACTACTACCAACGCTACACACCAGCCACCGTCACTACCTCCCCCCACCACCACCACTACCACCAACGTTGCACACCAGCCACCGTCACTACCTCCCCCCACCACCACCACTACCACCAACGCTACACACCAGCCATCGTCACTACCTCCCCCCACCACCACCACCACTACCAACGTTACACACCAGCCATCGTCACTACCTCCCCCCCACCACCACCACCACTACCAACGCTACACACCAGCCATCGTCACTACCTCCCCCCCCCCCCACCACTACTACTACCAACGCTACACACCAGCCACCGTCACTACCTCCCCCCACCACCACTACCAACGTTACACACCAGCCATCGTCACTACCTCCCCCCACCACCACCACTACTACCAACGCTACACACCAGCCACCGTCACTACCTCCCCCACCACCACCACTACTACTACCAACGCTACACACCAGCCATCGTCACTACCTCCCCCCACCACCACCATTACCACCAGCGTTACACACCAGCCACCGTCACTACCTCCCCCTACCACCACCACCACTACCAACGCTACACACCAGCCACCGTCACTACCTCCCCCCACCAACGCTACACACCAGCCACCGTCACTACCTCCCCACCACCACCACCACCACTACTACCAACGCTACACACCAGCCACCGTCGCTACCTCCCCCACCACTACTACTACTACCATAAAAACTATCACACATACTACCGCCTCCCACACACCTCTACAACACTTCCTACACTATTAATGACAATCATAAATGAATGAGTGTGTGTGTGTGTGATTAAAATAATAATAATAATAATAATAATAATAATAATAATAATAATAATAATAAACGGTTTATTAATAGAGTTGCAGCTGGTGGCTGAAAATATACAAACTTACCTTTGATTTAGACATAATGATATGCGTTGAATACATTTACAGGGCTGTAGTACATAAATCAGGAGTTGTTTATTATTTTTACAATAGATGGGATGGTGCTATTCTTATATCTATCAGTGCGGGCGCTTATGGGCTGAATTTTGTTGTAGTGGAGGACTGCGCGAGATGGGCGGGGGACTGCTGGTGGCAGAAGGTGGCGATGACGAGGATGGTGCAGTAGTCCACTGCCAAACCTTGCTCGTGTGTGTCCATGTATTGTACGTACATTCGTTTTCCTATATACATCGTGCGTGCCTGTGTTCACTCGTGTTGCTCTATATATATGAACGTGTAAATAGAAATTCATTCGTGCCCCATTATGTTCGTGCGTGCATGTTTATACACTTCCTCCCTTCACGAATACCAAACAATGGACGATACTTATACCTCACAGTTCTCTAGGTCTTCTTGGTCGAAAAATAAAGAAACATCACCCGAAATGAAACCAATAAATCATTTTCCTCAACCGTGTGTGTGCTCTTGGTGAGGCCCGACCGTGGCCCTGTGTGGGGAAGACCTAACCTTGTGTCACTAGGGAGAGAACTCACTGAAAACACTAAATAACCTGAACGAAATAGACTAAATAATGAGGTAAAATAGAACACATAAATGGTTAATAAAAATTTAATCGCTTCATGTTCTCCGCAACGCAGTACTGTCACTGTCAATACTGGGTCATTCAAGGTCACTGGGGTCACTCGAGGAGGGTCATATTGTAAGCGCATACGTAAATCAATTTATTTGTTTATAATACACCCACGGAATGTAACCGTCAAAGCAGTGGTTATCAAAGAAAACACGAGTTAAATATGTTGAAAACAAAATTAATTAGTTATCAGCAAACTGTATATTTAACTGTCTTTATATAACCAACAGAAGATAGAGCTAATTAATTTTCTACAAATTCAGAGCCAATACGAACACAGAGTAGCAGCGGGTATCATCCAAGAGTCAGCTGGTGGCTAATTATATCACCCTTCCCTTAACACAGCTCGTCATTAATTTACTGAAGGTGAAGGTTCTCATCACACCACAGAGAATCACAACCTGGGAAACATATAAACACCTACCCTACAGGTAATAATACCATCAGACTAACCTAACCTAACCTAGCCTAACCTAACCTACAGGTAATAATGTCATCAGACTAACCTAACCTAACCTAACCTAACCTACAGGTAATAATGTCATCAGACTAACCTAACCTAACCTACCCTACAGGTAATAATACCATCAGACTAACCTAACCTAACCTAACCTAACCTAACCTACCCTACCCTATAGGTAATAATGTCATCAGACTAACCTAACCTACACAAGACGAAGCGAACCAATATACACTGTAGACGTAACAGAATCAACACTACACTGTAACAATAGTTGATGTTCGCCCCGCCAACATTTCCAAGTCGACCAGTAGTCATCACACCCGTAAACAAGGTTGACAAACACCGATTGTCAAGAACCTTCACCTAGACTTAGATAACCTTGCTACAAAACTCCACACTAAATTTCCTCTATGACATCAAGCATGACAAGCTATACCTCTATGGCAACTAATATAACAATTATCACCACTTATTGCAAGACAAACTGTAAGTCGTGTTTACAAGTATATGTACCAACTTTTCCTTCGATGTCAAGCAAAATATTAAGTGTTGAAAAAAGTTTGACCTTTGAGTCTTAGCTGTGATTTTGAATGTTGGCGGAGAAAAATAATGTTGGTGTTCTGTTTTTTGTTCAGTGACGACATATTTTCAAGAGAAGTTTCATTAAATAAAATCATATTCAGTATTCTCCCAAGAACTGATATCGTGAACATTGAGTAAATTGATAATTTTATGACACAAACATAACATGACAAAGGCAAGGTAAATGACACGCGACCTGATAATAACAAATGGTATGATAACCTGCATGATTATGAAAGCCGATATGCAAGACAAATAACACTACATTGGCCAATGATTTATGCATATATATGACGTTGACAACTGGCATTGCATGACTGACCATGAGAGCGACAACCAACATGGCAAATATCATCATAATGAAAATCTGGCTTTGGAAATTCAAGCACAATGGTACCGAAGGCAGCAATATTACAGAGTTATGAAGAAAACCACAAAGTCTTCGAACAAAACCTGAAGAAATATTACGTATGTGACCGGCAGATTATGAATGGAATCACTCAACATCAAAGACCAAGATACCGTAGTCTTAAAGGGACTTGTATCTAAAACAACACAGCCGAAGAGAACGCAACATCCAAGACCTTCAAGACGAGAAATAGACACAACTTCATACAGGAACACAGTGTTGTAGGGTACGATGCAACATAAACATTAGTTAGACACTCCAGCTTAATCATCTCGGCCGACCTGGTAACTGCTCAATAAAAGTTAGATGTTAGATCATGCACTAAACCAGGTGTTCCAGCCAAGTTAAAAACCGATCGTAAACAAATAATATTATTAAGAGGAAATATATCCAGCTATTCACCGTACATCTATACCTACTTAATGTATCCAGCTACTAACATGTGCTGATACTTATCTAATATGTGAATACAGGTCCACCATCAAACTTTCATCTGTGCACGGAGAAGACAGAATCATCTCAACTAAAGCACAACTGCTTCTCAGAATACCAGACAGGGAGAACTACTAATATAAGAAGAAAAAATATACATAGCAGTAAATTAATTCCACTAAACATAGAAAAATAATAATAATTTTGGTGAGTAAGGACACACTGTGGCAGGGAGTACTGTACTGGGCAGCCTCCCACACACCTGCAGGTTTTCATACCTCGGTGTTGGAGGTCAATCTGACTCTTTAAGCATACAGAGTTGTCTGGAGAGAGGGAGCTTGATCATAATAAAGGGCCGTATCCAAGAACGTGGAGCGTAGTTAATGCCTACGGTTAGCATTCAAGAAGCGTTGTGAAAGCCCACGGAATGGTCAGTGCCTATGGAAATTCATAGGGATTGCCTATGGATTATTGGAATGTTCATGAGAAGGGAGAGGGCGCCCTAAGAGCAAGCCCTATGATAAAATACGTTCATAATTTATACATATACATGTAGTACGCGTTTGAAGATAACCGGATTTCTTTTTTATAATAATTATAATAATGAGAGAAATTCGGCTAAATTTTAGGAACGCCACTGGTGCTTAAAAATTTGTATTATTTATGGAAGCGATTTCGTTCACAGTTTTCCTATCGGGACATTGAGATGGTCTGTATGCTTTAAGGAGCAATTTTTTGGGCACTGTACTAGACTTCGATTTGGGGAAATAATACATTTTCCTTCGGCATGAACGATTTGAAATGAATCAGCACTAGCCTACTCTCGTACACCTGGGAATGCTGAGGCTGTCTGCTTCCAAAATGATGAACCAAATTTCACCTTATTCACCAGAATGGACATTCTACACCAGTTAATTGAATTGGAAGTGGCTACTTAGCCGGGAATTCCCGACTGGGCAGACTGGAGGCGAGGTAACCAAGACATTAAGTTAGATTGGAAAAGTCGTGTAGATATCCTGGTGTATGACAGTCCTTAGGTTTAGTTCCTTAGTTTCTTTATTTTTTTTGTTACGTTAGGTTTGATAAAATTTAATCCTCTACAATATTTGGAATGTTCTTGAGAAAAGGAAGTTTTCTTTTCTTCTACTGAAAAGTTTCCTAATGTTGCTGGTTATTTCACAAAGGTCTTTCTTTAGTAGATTTTAATTATGAATCGATTTTCTTCTATGGTATTTCTTGGGCAAATTGAAATTAACGGAGATATAAGCATACTAATAGTCGAAAACACCGTCCATTTTCACCAGTTGGCAGCCTTGGGGCAAGTAGGGCAAGATGCACGGTTTGAGCGATCCAGAATACCCTCTACACCTACGGTGTAGTCATTCCCTACGGTAGGGATTCTCTATTGGGATACCCTCCGGCCCAAAGTCTCGCCTTTCATCATGAACAAGAGTATCACATCAACATACCTGAGATGAAGGTAAGAGGAGTAAATGTCTTTACTACTAATATTTTAATGCCTCTACAGTACACCCATTACGATAAATTAACGAACTGTGAATGTAAGAAGTCACAAGTCTATTTTAAGTCAAACAACTTTAATTAACTGCACCGCAAGACAATGGCTTAAACAATAATAGCAGACTAACACAACGTCTACCGGAAAGAACACAGAGACAACTTGACCTCTGACCTTCATGGAACAATGTGATCCATATCTCTGCTGTTTTCTTTCTTCCGTTTCTTCATACAGAATTACAACACAGTTTATTTTAATCGGTTCTCTTACTGTACGACTTCAACCTCCCGCCACTCTTCTTCAGATACATCTACTTGATTATAATGTTCATCTACACGCCTTTAATAGTTGACCTAAACTGTGTCGGTGGTGATGATAGTGTCAGCTGAGGAATAAACAGTGGCCAGGTGTGTGGTGTACAAAACCTTCAGCGTCACCATCACACTCTTCTCCAGGGTTTGTCTCACTGTGCCAGACTACCTTCAAGTCGTACTTAAAAGACCTGACCTTTGGACATACACTGGTACACCCTTAAGAGTGGTCAGCCTCGGATACCTATTGTATGACCAACTATGTACACCCACAATACCACACGCTTACTAATGACCATTATGTATATTATCACTACTACATTACTTAAACTAACTGACTGACTGACTGACTATCCAGCACCGATACAGCTTTTGAATAATCTTTGCTAACTCGTTTTTAATACATTATACAACATCTAGTGAATATATCAGCAATTTCCTTTAGCATAAAAACTTGTTCTAAAATAGGACTAGCACAACATAGGTACACAAACTATGTCAATATCGCATGTTACAGTGTCAGCATCTTCCCTCTAAGACCATATAGTAGGTTCTAAATCTCTTCCAGTGGGATCGTCAGAGCAGTGCGTACCACCTGCTCACACCTTAAGATAACTACTGTATTGTACGAGTCAGGGCTATATTACAGTGTCAAAAAATCACACCTGCTGAGTTAGTGTCAACAAGTGTGGCGGTGTCAAGTATCGGCCACCACGTCATGTAATTCTGTCCTTAGAAAATTATAAAGGTAACATCATCATTCCACATAGCACATCACGTGTTAAGATCCTGGTGTAATATCATAAGTGAATACTGTTCACTGGAAAAAAAGGCAAAAATTCTTCAAGAAAATTATTTCCGTCAGTGTTAGGCAACTACGTAAAAGAGAGAGAGAGAGAGAGAGAGAGAGAGAGAGAGAGAGAGAGAGAGAGAGAGAGAGAGAGAGAGAGAGACTCGAATAAAAAAAAATACCAAACTAATTGTTTGAAATTTCTTTTAACGAATATGACATTTAAAATATAACCTAACCTAACCTATTTATAGCACACCTAACCTAACCTGATTACCAAACCTAACCTAACACTAACTAACCAAGCCTAACATAACATTACCTAACCTAACCCAACGTAATAAATAAACCCACAGTAACACGTGAGAATAACATCGTATAGTTCTACGTTACCAGTGACCATCAACAGGGAGGAGGAGGTTACCCACGACCATAAACACAGACAGACAGACAGACAGACAGACAGACAGCCAATAACACTGAGAAATATATCACTATAAATACAAAATAACAAAGAAAAAGCTCATATATCTTTTTTTTTTTTACAATGGGATGGTGATCTGAGACTTGAACTGTGAGGGTTTATACATACTGCATCTGAAATAAATTAACAAGGGGGGGGTGTTGGTTTATTCTACCCCTACACTTTAACTACGAATGCAGTAACTGTATTAATTGAAAAGTGTTAATATGGCTTTAATTTAATATAATGACGGTCTATTTTGTCTTAATTTAATATAATGACGGTCTATTTTTTCTTAATTTAATATAATGACGGTCTATTTTTTCTTAATTTAATATAATGACGGTCTTCTTTCTCCTAATTCAATATAATGACGGTATTTTTTCTCTTAATATAATGACTTTTTTTTCATTGTTCTAAGACATATAACCACTTAACAAGACAATTTGATATAACGACCAATTAGCGTCCCCAAGTCCTGAATAATGTGAACTATGGTAAATCCTTCACAGCCTTAAAACTATTCTCCTATGTTGACAGTCGGGATAGATATACCTCGTGAGTTAAGACGTTATGATATACTTAACTTGTTTTATCTAAATTAAAATAAAAACATAAATACCAAAAATGTGTGTGTGTGTGTGTGTGTGTGTGTGTGTGTGTGTGGTTCAGCTAGAATTCAACAGATAAGTTACACTCACTCACTTCTACAGTTTACCAGAAATATTCATTGTACAAAAATCCTCCACGAAGCCAGACAGACACGTATGACCTACCTTGTTACACCTGTTGTCATCTATACTTCAAAGACAACCTACTACAACCAAAAAAAAAAAAATCAACTGGTCTCGTTAAATGTGATGTACAGTATGACAACAAGAGAAGCTTTTGAGTTATTCTTTTATTAAGTTCCTCACCCTCGTTTCTATTCAGTTCCCTGTCGTTCAATTACTTTCCCAGCAGTATTTTTTTATTTTACCCTGATATAGCGCCTTCCTATTTCCTGTAGTGCAACATGATGGTAAAATCTTTTCTCTCTCTCTCTCTCTCTCTCTCTCTCTCTCTCTCTCTCTCTCTCTCTCTTATCTTACACAGCCTAACCTCGACTATGAACAGCCTCTCCCCACCCCTCTCTTTCTCTCTTCTGCTGAACTTTATTTTAGATTCCATAACAGCGGTACAGTTCTTTTCTAAGGGTGAATATAAGAACGTGTGAGAAGTATTACCAAGTGCGAACGAAATGAAAAGGTTATTGACTTTATTACCTAAACATTGCATTATATAGGGACATATAAACGGAAACTAAGGCACAAACAAGCTGGCGAACAACGGTAAGGAATGAACAACATGATAGTGAACAACAGTAAAGAATCAATAACAACGGTAACATAAAACAAGAAGTTAGCGAACAACGGTACAAATTGAACGATATGCTAGTTAACAACAGTAAGGAATGAACAATAATGGTAAGCAATGAACAACATGATAGTGAACAACGGCAAAGAATGAACAAAAGCGGTGAGGAAAAACAACAAGCTAGGGAACTAAGGTAAGGAATGAACAACATACTAGTGAACAACGGTAAGGAATGAACAACATACTAGTGAACAACGGTAAGGAAGGAACATACTAGTGAACAACGGTAAGGAATGAACAACATACTAGTGAACAACGGTAAGGAAGGAACAACATACTAGTGAACAACGGTAAGGAATGAACAACATACTAGTAAACAACGGTAAGGAATGAACACTGAACAAACTGGAGAACAGCGGTAAGAAACAAACAGATTCGTCAACATCCAAACAGATTAATGACGAACTTTTCATCTTCAATAAAATTAATTCAGAAAGTTAATTATAAAAAACAGTTTTTTTAATACACTTCTTAACATAGTAAAGTTTCTTTTAAGATCATGAAGCAGTATTGATATAAACATATATACGCAAAAGCAACATGAAATGCACACAAAAAGGGATAAATACGTACAAAAAGGGATAAATACGCACAAAAAGGGATAAATACGCACAAAAAGGGATAAATACGCAAAAAAATGGATATACGCCAAAAAATGGGATATATACGCACAAAAAATGGGAATAACGGATGTATAGCAGAAAGCACAAGGGATATACGCACAAATGATAAGAAAATTTACGCAACAGTAACAGGGATATATACGCAAATGTATGGTAATTAGGTCACCAGGTAACTAATTAGTCCCGGTCTCGTCTGTTCAGTGTGAAACCAAACTATGAACGAGGAATATATCGGTGGTGTAGTGAGGAGAGTACAAGATACTGCTTCATCTCGAGTCCCTGGCAGAGGTAGGGTGAGCAGGGTGAGCAGGGTGAGCAGGGAGGGGGGGGGGGGGGCTAAAGACAACAGAATTAAGGGCGGAGGACATACCTTAACCACAGACGAGAGATTTGAATGTACTACTAAACGAGAGACATTAAAAGCAAAATAGTCTGTGAACGCGAAAAACAGACAAGCGCGAAAACTGATTTAAACGCTGACAACAGACTTTAACGTAAATAACAGACTTTAACGTAAATAACAGACTTTAACGCTGACAACAGACTTAAATACAGAAATAATCCAGGGGCAGTGGGGAGGAGGGTGGGTGATGTAGACCAGACTGAGGTACTGCCAACAGGACGGGGTATTACGACACAACACACACCCATTACCTTATGTTTCGTGAAGTCCAAATAGAATTAAATAATCCAACTTCTAAATTTCTCTGCATAGTTTACCCAGAGTATGATGGTCAGACAGACGAAAGGCAAATGTTACATAGCCCTAACAGGAGGGTAGTAGATTCACTTCTCCATGGCTGAACCAAATTAGATCTGTACTAAATAATTGCGGGATGGCAGGATGATGCAAAACATAATTTAATATGGTTATAAAATACTGTTGAAAGAAAATTGAAAGCTCAGTGGATTAATTAGAGGTATGTTGACCTGAATAGCACATCATTATGTAGTAGCTATGTCACTCATAACTATTATCAAGTTAGAAGAATATTTAATAAGATTACTAAAATAAAACTTCAGATCTATCTTATGTAAATTTAGAGCCAACAATACAGTGTAACTGGTAGATATTAAAATATTCTAAGAGAAGAGATAATTTGTATTAAATGTGGTTATAATGTTATTGGAGGTGAATGTTATCCTAGATTGTATTGATCACGATATCAAGGAAAAGAGATACAAGCATATACCAAGATTTTATAGAAGTCACCCAAGTGTTTGAAATTTGCTAAATTAATGCAACAGGGAACCATCTGGAACTTGGCTGTACAGTGCAGTACTCTAGTTATTACCTACATATATAAGGAATTACTCAAGTAATTATAACCAGTTTTTTGATAATGTAAATGTATTAATTGTAAATTGTAATTTTGAGATGTGATTGTTATGATAAGCTATGCTCCATAATCTGTAAAGTCTGAGCCAAGTAAATTTATCTGTCTGTCTGTCTGTCTGTCTGTCTGTAAGATTGCAGTGTTACAGGCAGACAAGTGGTAAAAAATACTACTTACCCAATGCAACTTTTACAGTGAGAGGATAACTAACAATTCGGATCACCTGAAGATTAGCCCTCATGTATTTCACCGACCACTACCTCTGGGTTAGGTTAGGTTAGGTTAGCGTCTGGGTGGTTAATATTACGGTAAATTAAACTGAGGGAGACTAATCTACAGGTGATCCAATAGCTTTCATTAATTATTATTCACATGTAAACAACCTTTAACACTGATGGCAGGTGCCTGTGACTTAGGTAGACCAAGACACCTACACAGTTACTATGGGCCTAACCCAACATACCAGAATAATAAGTAATACTGAAGTTTACACAACACGAAAGCCCCCCTGATCCTGGGCGCCATGTTTATGACGTCACTAGAACACACCTTTCTCACGGTCGAGTGCACCTGTACACCGCTTGCTAGGGTGGGTAGGGTCCTTATGCAGGCAGAGAGCCGTAGCTGAGGAAGGCTGAGAGAGAGAGAGAGAGAGAGAGAGAGAGAGAGAGAGAGAGAGAGAGAGAAGTTTAGGTCAACATCACACTAACATTACACACGTAAAATAAAATAAAACTAAATTACATTGGCCGTCTTCTGGACAATACCGTGATAATAGATACTATAAATTCTATCACAAGCTAAGTGAAATGACACCACCGCTCACGTCCCAGTACCTTTTGACATGACATAAGCTCAACACCCCTGTGACCTTCACTGTAAAACCTGGCATATACGTGTCACACAGCATCTGGGATTATTTATTTATTTATTTTTTTGTAATCAGTAACAATTGCCATGTCAGACTATATGAACAATAGTAGAATTTCTCGACCAGATTTTTAAAGTACTCCTCTAGGATCACCCAACACGCCCTGGACTTTGTATCTTAAAGGTTCGCATCTTCAATTATTATCCCCCTCCTTCCTCATCTCTCCCCTTCCTCCCTTCTTTCCTTTTCCCTACCCTTCCCCATTTCTCCTTCCCCCCCTCCTATCTCTTTTCTCCCCTTCCTATTTTCCCCCACTTCCCTCCCCTCCTCCATCCCTCTTCACTCCCTCAACCCCCACTTCCCTCCCCTCCACCCTACCCCTCCCTCCCCTCCTACATCCTCCACGTAGCAGATGTTGAGACTAGGTGTAAAAAATTCGCCTTAGCCACGATGGAAAAACACATGGTGGTTAAAGAGCGTCGGAATTGCACTGACATTCAAACTTTAAAAGGTATTCTCGATACATTCCTTAGTTACAGGAGAAGGAATTCAAAGTAAAGGTGAGAGAGAGAGAGAGAGAGAGAGAGAGAGAGAGAGAGAGAGAGAGAGAGAGAGAGAGAGAGAGAGAGAGAGAGAGTGTGTGTGTGTGTGTGTGTGTGTGTTTTATTATCCAGTTGCATTTCGTGACGCAACAAATCTCTCTTGGATGCCATAGTCTCCCCCTTCCCCTCACCCCGAAATTTCTTTGTAAACACGACGTAAAACTTCCCTTATGCACCAAAGAAAATTTGTTTTGCACACCAACCCGTAAAAATAGCCTGAGAGCAGTGCCGTGAACCTTGGTAGTGAAGAGCCAGACGGAAGACCACGCAGGGCCACAACCATCACCACACGAGGCCACAATCACCACCACACGAAGACACAAACATCACCACACTAGGCCACAACCACTACCACACGAGGTGGAAGTATTATGTAACATTTAGTATCATCTGGAATAGTACACATAGCATGGTGGTAATAAGAACATATCAGAATATTACCACGGTTATCACTTCGATATTTATTTATTTTATTCATTTATTATTTTTCATATTATAATTATTTTTTTTATTATAAGTATATACATAAGTTACAGTGGAATTGAAAAACATAAGTATAATGGGGAAGCAGCACAACATAGGTTGTACAGTATTAAGGTTGAACAAGAGGACAGAGCAGTCGGGATTATGTCTAGTTGGCAAATATATTTATTGCAATGGTAATTTCTTATCTATTTACATGATAATTTACGATCAAACGGTTTTGATGGTACAATAAGAGCAGGTATATATGGTAGGTTTTACAGTAAATATAAATACTTCGACAATAGATATTTCTTAAGAGATGATTTAAAAGAAGGGAGCGTAGTCTTTGCTCGGATGGGTGGGGGTAAGATGTTTCACACCTTCACACCGTGATACTTTATGGAGGTCTGGGACTGAGGAGCGCATGGGGGGTGGTCTTAGTAGCTCTTGGTGCCTTAAGTTGTATCTCTGATTATTCCGGAACTGGAAATAATTATTGTCACGCAAGTGAGTGACAGATTTGTACACAAAGAGGGCAAAGCAATTGGTGTTAATATCCTCGAATTTTAACATTTTCATTTAGCAAATTGTTTGTTTGTGTCATCTGTTTTTTTTTCAAGTAGGTCATCGTCCGTACATCTCTCTTTTGTGCAGTAACCAGGGATTGGGTTTTTGAAGAGCCAGAGGCCCCCATAGTGTGTGCCAGTGTATCAGGTGTTGGTAAACAAGATCATGATAGATTTCTTTCATTGCTGTGAGAGCGAGTGACTGTCGAGTGTGACACATGATACCGTGTCATGCAATAAATGTTTTGCGATAAAGTGTCATGCAATAAGTGTTAGACTGTGATAAAATGCTGTTTAATAATTGTTAGAATATGTTTGTAAGTCATGCAATAAGTGTCAGCCTGTGTTATATTGTGTTCAGCCCAGTTGAATTTATGTATATGTTTTCTGAACAGATACGCGCATACGACTAGAAATTAAATCAAAATATTGGCTGTATATATGAGAGAGAGAGAGAGAGAGAGAGAGAGAGAGAGAGAGAGAGAGAGAGAGAGAGTATATGCTGGTCTTCTGTTACCAAAACACACGTGACATGATGATAAATGTCGCACTCTTTCAACAATTAGGGTAACACACAGGGAATTAGAGACAGCGTAGCGACAACCACCACACAATCACATGACATAACGTCGTCCCTTTTGTTATTAATGACACGACTCTGCAGTGACATGACGATGCCTAAAATAAGTCATAGCGCTTTATGTGACGTCACTGTACAAGAAAAATTCTAATGTACACTCACAACAAGACATACGAACCATTCTGATATGACACGAGCCATTGTGCTCATTCTGAAATCTGTTGAGCCCAGCTGTTCGAGAACTATTTCGCCGACTGTACAAGAAAATTATTTTACACAACACGTAAATAACATTCATAGCAATAGAAAGGAGAAGAAAATAAACGTTACGCAATATGGAAATAATACCATTCATAAAAGTGCAAACTTAAAAGAATAAAATAAACTTTACGTAATACGGAAATAACATTCATAACAGTGTAAACATAAAAGAAAATATACTTAACTTAATACGGATATAATAATTAAGCTGCTTATTGTTGTAGGGTTGTGCTGTATTTTAGGGACCTCTGGTTTCAAGGTCAGTAAACAGAAATCCCAAGGTACAGTACTATTACTTTCAGACCTTCAAGGGTGTTGTCTTAAAAAACTATGAATCACAACTACGAGGGTTATTAAGCAATGATCCCAAGTCTTAATTAGTTTTTTACAGCAGACAAGTACAAATTCAAGAGTCAACAGTCGAGACAAAGTTGTAACCCTAAGAGAGGAGTCTTCGATATTATTTCCAGAGAGTTAAGAGCTTGAAATACCAAGGTAAGAAGGTTAATGCTGTTGGCCTCAAATCATCATTTTTTTTAACAGCAACAGGCATATCTTTTTTTTTTCTTTTATTTTTTTACAAATTCACGGAGGGGCAGACCATTACTGCCAGGTGTGTGTGAGAAGAGAGAGACACCCACACATATACCTGTACATCACCGTAACAATTACCTTAAGAAGATCACGTTACATGTTATATACTAAATCTTATATCACATTCACAAGATATTTTGTTCTATTTGATATAATTATAAGAAAGTAAAAATATATAAAAAATCGAATGTTGAGGGAAAATCAAGTTCTTAGTGGAGATAGTCTATTAGTGGAGATAGTCATAACACGTGACCCAACACCTGTCTAACCTAACACGTGACACAACACCTGTCTAACCTAACACGTGACACAACACCTGTCTAATCTAACGCGTGACCCAGCACCTGTCTAACCTAACACATGACCCAACACCTGTCTAACCTAACACGTGACCCAACACCTGTCTAACCTAACACGTAACCCACCATATCCAGGACTTACCCTCATGATAAGGTTTACTGAGTTCTCTTTTCATAACTGTCTTTCCCTCTTACGGTGTGTCAGAATGAAGAGAATTCAGTAGCAGTTGTAGCGCCTAAATTTATTATTAAACAACAGTTACTACTATTGCACTTACGACCTCTACATCTTGACAGGTAATTAAAAATTCTAATGAACAAAACATTTTACCTCAACTGACGTGTAGCTAATTAAAAACTTGTCAGATTTTACAGCATTTTTTTTTATTAATTAGTCACAAAAATTTATATTTAGAAAAAAAAATCTGACGAAATGTAAATCGAATCTAAAACCCAGGTGTAAGTTATCAATCAACTCACCTTCTTTATTGTAAACATTGGTTGATTAATCTATTTCAGAAAAACAAACAAAATTTCCCACAGATTCAACCTTAAACTAAAGAGGCGAGAGGATACCTAGATGACACACACACACACACACACACACAAAACACACACACACACAAAACACACACACACACACACAAAACACACACACACACACACACACACACACACATATCCCAAACCTAACCATACGGCCGCCAAGTCACAAGGAAAGACCCCAATAAACTGCCATCATCCCATCCTAGACTGTTGTACTGTACACCACCGATATCAGGCCGTGATTACGAGGAAGCTGGGACTTGCATTTAACAGGTGCTGAGGTATACTTCAGCTGTAGGACAGGTTTTATCCACTGGTCATTATACTACATTAATTATCCAACCCATTATTCACATTACCCAAACATCATCACGACCAAATTTTCATACACACGCAACACTGTGGATTAACACACAAGGCTACACTACAAGGAGGACACTCAAATGAATCTCTTCTTTATAAAGTTGATAATTTACGGCTGTCAATAATTATATGCTTGACTTTACAATGACATAAATATCTCAAGCTTGGATAAAACAGCCTGTTAGTTTTAGGGGTCAACATTCCCGTTAGTCTACATTGAGGTCAAACCCAAAGAGTGTGTAAACAACTTGTAAACCAAAAAAAAAATCAAATACAGCATCCTAAATAGTCTACCCTCAGTTCTAGGTTTATAATTTGTAATAACATTTGAGTAATGAACACAGCCAAAAGCAACATTGCAACCAACATACTCGGCAGTAACGTCATTTACACAACCTGGAACAACGCTACCACCACCACACTCAGTAATAACGTCATTTACACAACCTGGAACACCACCACAACAACAACACAGTCAGTAAGGGTGGCGGACAAGGGAGGAAGAGGAGACGGAGTAAAAAAAAAAAAAAGTAAAAATGGTGAAAAATAAAAAGAGAACGGAACAGGAAATGACAGAGGAGCAAGAAGGGGAGACGGAGGGGAGAGAGACGAGGGAAAAAGTAGAGAGAGAGAGAGAGAGAGAGAGAGAGAGAGAGAGAGAGAGAGAGAGAGAGAGAGAGAGAGATAATTTACTCTACACCAATGGATTAGTTTCCACGCGAGATGCTTAGATAATCCCCCCCCCCCCACACACACACAAAATCCATTTAATTTAAGGATAAAAACGAGACTTTTATAAAAAACAAAAACAATCTTATGTCTTCCCCAAAATAACTAAATACTAATCACTGATATATATATATATATATTTGCGTCAATAACGTTATTAAATCACAGTTCTTTGTCACATATCTATAACACACATACTCTATAGGCCTATTTATACTGTACTGTATATCCTCTTCTTCGGCCTGAATTAAAACGCTACGGTTGTTTTGTCCCAAGAAAGGAAATATGACAGAAATTTCACAAAACCGAAAAAAAAATTTGCTTACGGCTCTGTATTCCGACGAAATCATTAGTTCCAAGGTTGAATGGACCCACGATTCACTAGTCGGGTAGTTTATTGGTCTGAAGGTTCACCAGTGGGGTAGTTTATTGTTCCGAAGGTGCAATGGTTCAAAGTACCATTGGTGCGGTGGTTCTAAAGTAACCTAATCCTTGGATCAATGTACCTTTGGACCAATATCCCTTCGAAACAATATACAATCACATTAATAATATCTTCGAACCCATGAACCTTTGAACCAAGGAAGAATCGAGCTAATGAACCATCAACTACCGTAAATATACTGTAAGATAATTCAGAATTCAAAGCATCAAGTCAGTTAATGAATTTTTGTCATTAAAAAAATAAATAATTATAACATTTTAACAAATTACAAAGGAGTTTTCCATGATATAGTTGTTGCAATACCAGTAAAAGCTTAGGTAATTAACATACGAATGTTAGAGGTTACTACATATTATATAGACTAAAATGGTTGA
The DNA here is from genome assembly GCA_958450375.1 of Homarus gammarus. Taxonomy (NCBI): domain Eukaryota; kingdom Metazoa; phylum Arthropoda; class Malacostraca; order Decapoda; family Nephropidae; genus Homarus; species Homarus gammarus. The sequence continues at coordinate 1,202,116 of CAUDMG010004094.1, forward strand.
TATTTTCATGGCTAAAATGAACCTGCTCATATGAAACAACCGTCATGGATTAAACTAATTTTTAAAAGAACTGATGTTTATCGAAAAGTCGCCATGCTTACCTTCAAAGTATTGACGTTTACCTTAAAAACAGTTCGTTACCTTTCAAATAATGACTTTTACCTTTGAAGTACTGACGTCTACCTTCAAAGTACTGACGTCTACCTTCAAAGTACTGACATCTACCTTCAAAGTACTAACGTCTACCTTCAAAGTACTGACGTCTACCTTCAAAGTACTGACGTCTACCTTCAAAGGACTGACATCTACCTTCAAAGTACTGACGTCTACCTTCAAAGTACTGACGTCTACCTTCAAAGTACTGACGTCTACCTTCAAAGTACTGATGTCTACCTTCAAAGTACTCACGTCTACCTTCAAAGTACTCACGTCTACCTTCAAAGTACTGACGTCTACCTTCAAAGGACTGACATCTACCTTCAAAGTACTGACGTCTACCTTCAAAGTACTCACGTCTACCTTCAAAGTACTGACGTCTACCTTCAAAGTACTGATGTCTACCTTCAAAGTACTGATGTCTACCTTCAAAGTACTGACGTCTACCTTCAAAGTACTGATGTCTACCTTCAAAGTACTGATGTCTACCTTCAAAGTACTGACGTCTACCTTCAAAGTACTGACGTCTACCTTCAAAGTACTGACGTCTACCTTCAAAGTATTGACGTCTACCTTTAAGTTAACTGACGGATTACCTTAAAAGTAAAGAGTTACCTTCTCGTGTATGATGTTGATACCAATGTTACATACTGTAGGTCCTTACTGAGTGGCATTTAATCAAGTAATGGATGAGACGGCTGGAATTATTCACTAACCCACTATATCATCATTGTTCTTACTAATAGCACAAATCTTACAACTACCCTTATTAATGATACGGGGTGCAGCTGCTGAGTGGATAGGTTACTCGCCTCTTGTCCTAAGGGTCGCTTGTTCACGGTCAAAGCACCACCAGTTCACCTATCTATGAATGGGTTCTCGAGTTTATATATATGGAAATAAAGGCGGTCTAGTGTAATGCTGAACACATTGTCTCCCCGTATTCCGAATAATAAAGCTTAGTTTACAGTCTCCCCGTATTCCGAATAATAAAGCTTAGTTTACAGTGTGTTGTATCCACACTGCCTCTAATGGGCAGTCAAGACTACGGGACTCACTTTCATTTTATAAATGTATAAAATTACCCTTATTGTTTATATAAATATAATAAATGTACTTATTAACGTAAAGGTAGAGGAAACACTGAGGCTACAGACTCATTACAATGAAAGTAAACGAACAAGAAGGATCACAAGTCGACTTCGATGAAGTTGACTGAAAATAAGGATCGCAGGCTCTCTGTGGTGAAAATAATAAATCAAATGTAAAAATGTTCTTTGGAGAAAGACAAAGAAAAAAGGAACTTGAAGTTCAGCAAGGTGATAGTTGAAGAGGAAAGGAAAATCTCAGATCAACTGTGGTAAAAATTGACAAAAATTGAGTTTCAAAGGCCACAATGGTGAAAGCTGAAGAAACACAGGAATGATCAGTCAAGTATAGTGAAAGCTGAAGATATTAGACGTTATCTAATGTGAAAGTTGACCAGAGGTATTATAGGCCAACTATGGTAATAGTTGGTGAGAATAGAGGTCACAGGAAAATTATGATGAACGCTGCCATAAAATAGAGATTTAAGGTCCACTATAGTAGTGTAGAGTAGAGCCAGGAGGTGTTACTTGTACTACTGCAGTATGTTGATATTGATCCAACAGCTGGTGGTGGAAGGAGACCCCGCCCCTCTCACTGCCCCTTACCTCCTCTCACTGCCCCTCACCTCCTCTCACTGCCCCTCACCTCCTCTCACTGCCCCTCACCTCCTCTCACTGCCCCTTACAATCTCTCACTGGCCCTTACAGGCCCCCACTGTCCCTATTACTGCTCCTCACGTCCTCTCACTAACCACAAAGACCCCTCACTGCCCCTTACAACCCCTCATTGCCCAACCCCTCACTGACCCTTACGACCCCTTAACACACTCAGTATAATATCCTCTCCATCTTCTCTCTTTACTCTAAACCCGTCCCTTTGACACACCACCACACAATACAGACGTCAAGTAAAATAACATATACAGTAACTCTGTTTTGAAAAATAACATAGACTTTTTCTTGACTTAGCGAACGGTGAGGAGGATGACAATAAAAGACGGGAATAATGGGAGAAGAACAACAGATTTTTTTACCACTAACCCAAACAGTTATCAAGTTTTTAAAAGGAAAAAGTGCTTGTGAACAATTTGGCCATAAACGCAAACATGCAGCACAAAATTTCCAAATGACTTTTTGTGATTTGAAAATGGTGTAACAAACATTTAAAACAATTAAGCATCACAAGAATGAAAACTTTAATCCAAGAATCAGCTTGCCAAAATTTCAGTCAAATGTTGAGACATGACTTAAATTTTAACATAATCTAACATAAACACAACTATTTCAACCTTTTCTAACCCCGCTTAAATTTCAACATAAAGTAACATGAACATGAAACTTCAACAACACAACGTGCTGGTGAGATTTCTGTCCACTTTTTAATATGTGTTTTTTTTCTTGAAATACCATAGACTACCGGACTTAGAGACGTACACATTATGATAACCACGAGCCTTCAGAGTTTTACATGACGCAGTATAAAAAAAAACGTATATGTTTATTAACCAACCCTAATTAACCTACCCTATTTAATCTACCCTAATTAACCTACCCTATTTAATCTACCCTAATTAACCTACCCTCATTTATCTACTTTGCAAATCTCGCTGTTCATCTCGGTATTTAAATAGACAGATATAATTAGCGTTACCTTAATTTTAAACTCAATTAATATTACCTTTTTATAACAATTTGTGTACATTTTTCATTATCCAATTTCACAAAATCTAACCTTTTCAGAGACTTTTTTTTCGATTCGATATTTCTACTTATATTAGATTTCCCTATTTTTTTCGATGCAATTACAGGTTAAGACTTCATGTTTTTTTTTTATTATTTCACCAAATTCCTTTTTCACACTTTATCGTAGCAGTTACCCAGAAATGGAAGTGATTTTTACAATTAGCCGATGGATCATTTGTCCAATTCCGCAGAGTGACGTAATAATTCCTATTTCAAGGAGGTGTCTTTTGTCCCCATTACATCAAGTGGTGACCATTATCAGTTCAGGGATCCGTGAGATTTACCCATTTATCTTCCCATCCTATTTAAGATCAGGCAGAACCTATTAGCTACACGCAAACCCTATTCAAGAATATATAACATTAGACGTCATACCCATTTAACAGCACGTAGCGCCTATTACCGATACCTATTTAAGATTAAGTAATACCTATTAACCTCACCTATTTAAAACCACTCAATACCTATTAATCACATTATCCCTCTTAACCACGCCAAGTTAAAACGACGTAGCATCTTCAAACGTCTATAAGCGGTATATATCCCCATTAACCACACCTATTAAGGACCACATAACATCTATTAATCACACCTATTCTCAATTGACCACACCAATTTATGAACACCTAACACCAATTAGCCTCTATTAACCACACCAATTTAAGAGCACGTAACGCCTATTAGCCAATTCACGAGTTTTATATTCTTTTGGGGAACTTTTAATTAAGTTTAACGAGTCGTAAAACACTCAGTAGGTTAACTGAATCAACTTTAGGAGGGAGGGTGTTGGTTTATGGTCACCTCCTTAACTACTACTGGACCTTATAATTTGTGTGTAAGAAAAATTAAACGTGTTTTTATTTTTATTGATATTTTAGTTCGTTTTTATTGTTAATTTTTTTTGTTTATTCCAGCAGTTTTTTAATAATGTTTTAATTAACCTTTAGTTGTTTTATTTGATTTTAATTATTTGTTTTTTATTTAATGATCATGAAGATGTTTTATTATGAATGAGGTATTTTGTTAAGGTGTTTGTTTTATTATAGAGCTTTAACTATCTTTGTTTTCATTATAGGTTCCTTCACCAGTAGAGTGTTAGGATCCTGTGTCCGTTTGTCTGCTTGTCTGTCTGTTTCTACGTTTATATGGTTAAGTACCTCGAGTGAGTGTGTGTGTGTGTGTGTGTGTGTGTGTGTATATATATATTCTTAACTTCCTTTGCACTTCTGTCTTTGAATTGTTTGTTCTCTATTAAGTTCATATATCAGTCTGTCTGCCTACTTTGACATTTACGCTGTGTTAAGTCTGTACCTATATTTGGCCATATTAAGTTTCTATGCCTGCCTGGTTGGTTGTCTGCACATTCCTGCTCTAAGTGCTTTGAAAAAAAAAATATAAAACTGTGAGATAATTAAACAATTACCTTTGCTGACTATATGGTGATTACATTTCACTCTCTGTGCACAATAATAATAGAATTATATTTTTTAGGGTTGAATCTGATAATTCGATTACCTTCTGTGCTTTGTGATAATTGTTGTCATTTTCTCTGTTAACTTATACATATATATATATATTCCCATTTTCTGTTACTAGTAATAATTTACCATTTTCTCTGTAACTGTGATAATCTTGTTAACGCTGTGATAATTGAGTTATTTCCTCTGTTAACGCAGCTATACATTACAGTAATTTGGTCATTTTCCATCAATTAACTGTATCATTTCCATAGTTATCTTTCATAATTGTATAATTTTCTTAATGGTTGGGATAATTCTTGTACTATTTACGTGATAATTACCTCAATTTATTTATACCCGCATTTTTATTTATTTATTGTACGTTATCAATTTTATTTGTTGTTTTATGTTCCTTGGTGATAATTTTATTTGTCATAATAAATCCTACATTAACATAACTGTGTGAATGATCATATCGTTTAGGGAGCTACAGTATAGTGAGCGAGCTTGGTTATTTATTTTTACGTTAGTTTATGTTATCGTTTTCTTTCCAATCTAAATTCGTCGTTTTCTTTATCAACTTTGTTAGTGATTTTTCCTGTGTTAAATGTGTGATATTATTGCCTTTGTCGTCTCATTTTCTTTAATTTGCATTCTCTTTTTAATTACCATTGTGATATTTTCCTCATTTTCCTAACTACCTGAACGATAACTATCATTTCCTTATTTTAATTTGTAGTAATTATAGTCTATCATCTGGTAATTATTACTCTTGCAGGAAAATCAATTATTATTCAATTACCGAGACAGCCTCAGCGGGTGTAGCAAATACTGACTCTAAAAACGTTAAATTGCAAAAAAAGGGAACCACCTGAAAATTAGCTCCCAAGATTATTTCACCATAAGATTAACGACCCTAACGATAGCCAAACTCTCCTCCCTAGGTAACATTACGATTTGTAATCATCAAGTGAATTAAATTCGGGGTAGGGGGCTAATTTTCAGATAGCCCCATAAAAAAATAACGAAACTAAAATACTCTAACAGACACAAGTTCATATAAAGGAGATTTTTTTCGTTTTCATATACCGGGCGATGAATCTGTTCACCTGGCAGCTGGTATCGCAAATGACTGTCTACGAGTCTACGGCTATCCCCTAAAACTCGCAATAACTGACATGTGAACAGAATCGCACTTAGGCTGATTGATCGACTCATGACCAAGTTGATGTGGACACCCAAGAGTACCTGAATGACTCACCAACAAAGTGCGAGACACAGTGAGCATGACTGACTCACTCTCACACAGAACAATTGTAAAATATCGTACGAGAGAAAAAAAAAGTTATAAAATATAAACACAAAATAAAAAATAGGTACAGTCCCTTGTGTCATATTCTTTTCAATACAATTTAATATAGATAGTTTTTTAACTGAGTGTACATAATCAACGGTAGTAGGTAGTAGGCAGCTACCAAACAGGGAGGTACTACCGCCTGGGAAGATGTTGGAAGCATAATGTGTTGTCTCATGGTTGACCCTGCTGCCATATGGCATCACGAAAATTGTGACCAAGTCCCAGGTTGCTGATCTGACTTTCTGCCTCATTTACACACAATTGCAGGGTCTCAATTGTTTCTCTTACTTTGACAACACAACATACATATATCGTTTTTCACTCTTGATTTTTGTCTTTATGGTTTTATTATTATTATTATTATTATTATTATTATTATTATTATTACATTTTCGCCCTAGGCCCCAATGTGGGTCAGCGACCTGTGCCCAGGTGGGCTAATCCCCGTAAAAAAAAAAGAAAAAAGGAGACGAGTGTTGGGGTACTGTGAATACTTGTATACTCGTCTGGTCACTGGAGTAACCTGGAAGCTTGTGTGCTTTTGTGGGATGTAATCACTTCGAAACACTTCACATCACTTTTTCTCTCCAGTACGTACAAACATAATCATACATACAAGTTAAGACAAACCATTTTTTTACGATAAAAAAAAGGAAACCTATGACATGAAAATATAAGGAGGGTCAGTGTAGAAGAATACGTGTATGTGAGGGTGAATGAATGAATGTTCACTGAAGTCTCAGTAACACTGAATGACTCATGACCTTCATCGTCAATACGGTATATAAATATCATCACCAAATTATAAAAGATTGTGACTAGTCGATGGTAGAGTGAGACTCGTGCTCCTCCTGCCTCGCTGGTCCGCTGGTCGCACCTGGCCCGGAGTGTGTTGGTGAGCGACGTTTGGCTGTGATAACAGGGCACCTTGTGTGTGTCCCTCCCTGGGATCACTTCTTTACGAAATATGGTATGATGACACTTGTGCTGTCATATCATAGAGGAGTGGTATGGGCCAGTGTGTGACTGTTACCGTAAAGTTAAGTTCCTCTCTGAGGAAATGTCGTGTTTGGGGTTCACGATTCTCAACGTCCCCCTAGGTAACACTCAACATACACGCCCACCAGTAAGCAGTCCGACAAAACTCACAAACACATTGGTGGTTTTTTTTTTTATTATAATAATTATAATTTTCTTCAACTTGTGGTTGTGACCGACGGCCGCCACTGTACCAGCCTTGTTGACTAAACTACCAACAATGCCTGAGTCAACCTCCACGAGTCCACATATTATGATTCCCGAGTGTTTGTCTCAATACTTTGAACCATTTACCAAGGACATGTGTAGCGCCAGTGTCCGTGTGTGAAGAAGCTTCCTGGTGGAAGATGATCAGGAATTAAAAATTTCCTCTTATACGTTTTATTTTTAAAGCCTTATCACTCATATTGGTATTATATATATTGGGTTTATATTATATTTATATATCTATTTATCATTAATGTCAAGCGAAATTACGTCTAGGAATCTTTTCCACCAATTACCTCCATTGTTACAAGACCACTATGCATGAGTTTGCTCTAGTATTACGACACTGCCACATGTACGTAAATGTCACCATAGGGGGTAAAGGAACTGAAGCAACTTTACAAGATAAAGAGATAATTGTTTTTTAAATCTTCTCTCTCCACAAAAGAATATTACCAATAATGAAATATCTGGCTAACACGACACCTCGCCCCACACACGCCAACCTTATACAACATCCTTCGTGACTTCCTTTTAATCTAATTCTTCCTGTCTTGGGACATTGATTACCTTTATTGTGATCCCTTGTGGGGGCGTCTCTAGTGGGAGATCCCCTTAAAGCTTACCCAGCTTGGGACCTCCCCTCAAACTCTTAAGGGACCCTTACACTTAGAACACCCGTAGAGCCCCTACACTTGAGACCCTTGAGAATCCCTAACACTTGGAACCTTATTAGAACCCGCTAAACTTAGGCTACCCTTAGGTGGTCCTCCTCACACTTTGGAACAATTCAATAAGTTCCTTCACACTTGTAACCCATTTAGGACCCCTCATACTCGGGACCACCTTCAGGACCCCCTCATACTTGAGACCACCTTCAGGACCTCCTCTTACTTGGAACAACCTTCAGGACCCCTCATACTTCAGGGCCGCTTCAGGACCTCCAACAATACCCCTACACTGAGAGCCAGGTCACGTTTCCAGGGGTGGTCGTGACCCAGATGTAAACAAGGCGCTCACCTCCCTTCCACCCTCTGTGTTTATCATATTGTCTCGGACACCAGGAGCAGCCGAGCCACATGCCTCCCTCATCACTTTTGTGTGTGTGTGTGTGTGTGTGTGTGTGTACGCCGCCCAATTTTCTTACTTATCCCAATTTTCTTCTTTCCTTTGCCGATCTATCATTCCCTCCTTTTGTAGTCAATCCTCCTCCTCCCTTGTCACTTTATCTATCTCCCCCTCAGACTGACAGCAAGAAACACGAAGGGCAGGAGGAGGAGAAGGCATCAGGGAAACCACGGGAAGAGCTCCCTTCTTCAGTGTGAGAATTATGACCGCGAGAGTGTGTCGTACAGTGCAGAGAGTCTTTCACACTCTTCCAGCCTCCTGATGCCTGCCAGTGCTAGATTTCACACACACTCCTGCTCTTCCATTCATTACGTTGACATTGACAAATAACTACATCAACAGCCGTACTTCTTGGGGTGACAGAGAAACACCCAAGAACAAATACTGGCTGACAACTTGTGTGTAAACAACCGATGCCCAACGAATTACACAAATCGCTAAAGCTGCAGATGTTGGTCATTTTGGTGAAAGTGTTGACAACGAAACTCTAAATTTCCTTTGTGAATTGTATGATTTGTACAATATTTTCCACCTTGAAGTTTATCGCTCCTTGTTACTCTGAACCAATAAATGATCTACAGTATTGATCTATTAATAAACTGTCTTACCTTACCTAACGCTTCAGATGACACTCCGTATGCACAACAAATATGACCTACTCTCCTGCCACAACAAAGTCCGGGGAGTGACGAGAGGTGAGACGGAGTTTGTTGTGGAGTGGAGTGTTGGGTCATGTTAGCGGTACACAGGTGTGTCTGTCTCACGGTACAACAATCAGCTTACCTGTGAAAGAGAAGAAGAATTTATGTTACATATAATAGATATACATGTTGCTTATCAAAATAATACAAATAGTGTCGATAGGGAATATATATATATATATGTGAAGTAATATTATGACGTGTATGCAATTATCTTCACAGGACACATTTATTTTGCACTCCACTATACAACAACACTACAGTTTAGAAGTATGTCTGTGTAGTTCGCCGAAAGGTGTAACTCAATGTGTATCCAGAAGCAAGCAAACACAAGAGCATCTACACAACAACAGGTAAAAACAGCAATATATAGGATATGTGTGTAGTATATACGCAACAATATTTAAAACAGAATATACGCAACAATATTTAAAACACAGTATATACGCAACAATATTTAAAACACAGTATATACGCAACAGTTATTAAAACGACAAAATATGTGCAACATAAATTAAAACACAATATTTAGGCTAAGTGATCCATCTAACAGTATTTAAGCAACAACATGTACATAACAGCAGCATGTACTTCACGCACCAGTACTGTACTCGACAACAACAGTATCGACACAACAGCACCTACACAACTGAAGTAAAATAACAGCAGAAACACAAAAGGATTAAAAAAAAGCAATAACGTTATTGGCTAACGCCCCGGGGCTCCCGAGGGCGTAGTTAGTCGAGTATTGGTTAACACTGCGGGAGTCTGAAAGTGGTAGTTATTACAATGTTAACTAACGCCCCGAGAATCCTAGACCGTAGTTAGTACAGTATTTGCTAATGTAACGTCCTGGGGTCTGAAGGCGTTAAGTGGTACAGTATTATGTAACACCCGGGACTCTGAAAGGCGTATAGTTAGTATATTGTAATACCATGTAGCGTCCCGGGGTGTGAGGACGTAGTTGACACATTACCCTGGAGTTAACAAGCTGCCACACAAAGGGTCAGACACCCGGGCAGCCTGGCAGGCGAGCAACACACAAAAACAATGTTTTGTAAAAATATGCTAATGAACTCTGGTGAATAAATGAAGGGGTGGTCTTTAAACCCTGGCTGGCTGAACTATTCACTTGGAAGCGTGTGATTATCTGCCCACCGCTATACAATACACTGAGTTAATCCTTATTATTGGTGTTCGTTTGTGCATTTAACACTAATAAAAACACAAGCTGCAGGTAATCTATCACTCTCTTCAATGCTCTCTTGACCAAAAAATATTAAATACTAAACTACCGATTATATCTTTAATAATGGTATATATCCATAACATTACGAGATACAGCAACACATTCTCACTCAGTATTCTCTAATGTATCAACTTTATCCTTATTTGAATTAATCATGTCCAAATTAACTCGATTAAATCAACATCATATCACTATTTCCTGATTTAATTCACTTTAATTCATCAAGGTAAAAACGACCAGTCAATCCTTTAATGATGAACGACCCTGCATCTGGATGGTGAGGGGCAGGTCACAGTTCACCCTTGAGGTTTACCTGTGCTGGATGACGCTAAAAAAAGCTCCCCAGCAAGAGATTAATCAAATTCCGGTCCTGATTAGAAGCAGTAACAAGTGTGTGACGACCAGCGGGAGACTGATGGATACACATTTTTCACCTTAGAATGTCATTATCATTATTATTATTATTATTATTATTATTATTACTACTACTACTATTGCTATTACTACTACTATCAATTATTTTACTATTTCTAGTCTTTTCCCAGTTAATGCGGGGTGGCCAGAAACAATAGCAAACAGATACATACATAATCCTTTCTCTCTGGGACATTCACTCATTCCTACAGCTGTAACATGTGATCTACTGAAGCACTTCCCTTCCACAACACGGCCATCAATTCTGGTTTAAGCCTCTCCTCCCACACAAGACATCACCGCCCATCAACAACTTGTACTTCTTTAAAACTTACTCGGTGCCATGTTGTCCACTCATTCACGCACACTGCTGTTTCCTGATTGTCCACCCCTTCAGTACGTCAGTCAATTCATCCTACCAGTTCCATCTTGGTCTTCCTCTCTGCTTACCATCATCCACCTCTGAATGTGCACTAATTTCTAGCAATATTTCGTTAACTATATCCTCAATGTGTTCACACCATAACCACCAGCAGCACGCACACACATACAGTGGTTCACTCTTTGGTCTTCACTCCTTTCATTTCATCACCTCCTTAATTCTCTACGCCCTATTTACCTCGATAATGCTGCCAATCGCGCCATTTATTTACCTTCTATTTTTGTTCTTATTAGTCATTAATAATAATAAATATTATTATGATTTATATTATTATTCCCGCCATTGTCACTTTCTTATTATTATTATTATTATTATTATTATTATTATTATGGCCATGATTGTCGGTCTAATTATTACAATAAATCCTGTTGTTTGTTATAGTTATCATCATCATGTAACTCAAATAAAATTCGTTAGAAAAGGAACGTTGTGGCATCACAGGTAAAGAGTCATCCCCGAGGGCTAAGACACACATACTGTATATACTGAACCTTGTGGATGAATTACTTAGTTCTTGAAATACTGCGTCTGTCGCCATGAAGATGGATAGAGTTAATAGATGTTATGAGGAGTACACCGTCTAGTATAACTTTAGTATAATTAACACTATAGGGAATATATAGAATATAAATATATTCAAACAATACTTCACTTGTCGCTCTGCGTGTGAACAGGGATCGCTACCACCACACCATAAGGAAAACAAAAGCCATCCTAGGCTTTGTTCATTCGTCTTATTTTTAAGCAACGTGAACATCCATCAGGGATTGCCCGTGCCAACTGTGTGATCATAGTGGCATTTTACCGAGTCCAGCTAGGAAACACGAGGCTATATATATATATATATATAAATAAATATATATATAAATATATATATATATATATATATATATATATATATATATATATATATATATATATATATATATATATATAGATCTTGATAAAATTTACATGAAATATATATATATATATATATATATATATATATAGATCTTGATAAAATTTACATGAAATATATATATATATATATATATATATAATATATATATATATATATATATATATATATATATATTATAATTAACTATTTATGACAAGGCCGAGTGTTCGTGAAGTTAGTAGAGCAAAATTCACGTCATATGAGAACTAAAGATTTTCTTCTGCAAGGTATACCTCTGGGACATTTAAAACATAAACATAACAACGTAAGTTACTACAAACTGAGAGAAACTGTCACACTCCGTCCTCCGCCAAGACAACAGCTTCAAAGAAATGTTACATGACTGACTCGTATCACGAACAACTTTTCTTGAAAATAATAAACTGATGCAAAGTTATATTTTTATTATATGCTTACCGAGAAAATGCCGAGGCAGAGGAGTGAGCAGTGAAGAGCGATGGAGAGAGGCAGGTAGGATGATGTAGGAGAGTAGATGTTATACAGACCTACAACTACCAAGGTTCTTACGGGTGGAGGTACACGAGGTGTAAACGTGGCCATGTAAGCTACTGTCCTCAACACACTCACCCATACCTCACACTCTCCTCAACACACTCACCCATACCTCACACTCTCCTCAACACACTCACCAATACCTCACACTCTCCTCAACACACTCACCAATACCTCACACTCTCCTCCACACACTCACCAATACCTCACACTCTCCTCAACACACTCACCCATACCTCACACTCTCCTCAACACACTCACCAATACCTCACACTCTCCTCAACACACTCACCAATACCTCACACTCTCCTCAACACACTCACCAATACCTCACACTCTCCTCCACACACTCACCAATACCTCACACTCTCCTCAACACACTCACCAATACCTCACACTCTCCTCAACACACTCACCAATACCTCACACTCTCCTCAACACACTCACCCATACCTCACACTCTCCTCCACACACTCACCAATACCTCACACTCTCCTCAACACACTCACCAATACCTCACACTCTCCTCAACACACTCACCAATACCTCACACTCTCCTCAACACACTCACCCATACCTCACACTCTCCTCAACACACTCACCAATACCTCACACTCTCCTCAACACACTCACCAATACCTCACACTCTCCTCAACACACTCACCAATACCTCACACTCTCCTCAACACACTCACCAATACCTCACACTCTCCTCAACACACTCACCCATACCTCACACTCTCCTCAACACACTCACCAATACCTCACACTCTCCTCAACACACTCACCCATACCTCACACTCTCCTCAACACACTCACCCATACCTCACACTCTCCTCAACACACTCACCAATACCTCACACTCTCCTCAACACACTCACCAATACCTCACACTCTCCTCAACACACTCACCAATACCTCACACTCTCCTCAACACACTCACCAATACCTCACACTCTCCTCAACACACTCGCCCATACCCCACACTCTCCTCCACACTCTCACCAATATTTCGTAACTAAATAAAACGTACGTTGATAAAGAACAATATTTAAACACTCAGAACACAGAACAAACAATGTTAAAATGAACAAAAAGTCAAAATAATGTAATAACAAAATGGACATTAGAACACTTAGTGAACATTAAGCCATAAGGAAAACCTCAATACAAAAATTAAACATTACAAAAAAAAAATAACACCGCAACACAATGTAAACACCACGACACAATGTAAACATCACAACACAATGTAAACACCACAACACAATGTGAACACCAGAATAAAAAACGAACATCAGAACATAAAATAATAATCAAAACACACCCATAAGAACACATAATGAACACAATTAACACCAGAACACACAGAACACATCAGAATACAAACAATAAAGGTCGGAACAAAATCAAATACACAACAAATACTGAAAAGTAAAGACTGTGAAGGTGGACGATAAAAAATAATATAAATGTTAAGTTATAAATTTATCGAGGATGTGGCACTAGTTAAGTAATGATATATTGTAAAAGTTAGTTGGGGGCGTCTGTGGTAACATCCCACCAGCCAGAAGGGGTTACCGAAAACGATAAACTTGACAGAAAATGTGTACCAAACCTGGCCAGGGAGGACTGTAGGGAAACATCTCTCTCTCTCTTCCCACAGTAATACAAAGCTAACCTCTACACAGTATCCCCCCACACTATCTCATCAGGCCCTGATGACATCACTGAGTAATCAGGGTTTCAAAGACACGAAACGGGGAAGAGAGGGGATAAGGTGGGGGAGGTGGAAGTGAGGGAGGGGGAGGGGGGAAGGGGTGATGAACATGTGGAATGACAGACGGAAGGAGGTATACAATTGGACGGACACGGGGAGGAGCACCATGACTACCTATCCCTGTTCTTGATCGAGTGTAATTATTAATACATATAGTAATATAAGGGATGTAAACACTCACTCATACGGTGTAAAATGCTTTAGTGTTTTTCTCAATAAATCTCTTTTGAAACTGTGTGGCTTTTTCGTAACTTATAAAATGATAAGATGAGAGAGAGAGAGACGACATCTCCTTGTAGTCAAAAATCAAGAAAAGAAAAAACAAGAAAAGAACAAACAAGACAAAAACAACCACGACATGAACAACCGAGAACCCGATATCCCTACAGAAGACCAGAAAAAAGAAGACCAGAAAGAAGAAGATCAAAAAGAAGACGAAGAACAAGATCAAAAAGAAGACGAAGAACAAGAAGAAGAATGGAAAGTAAAAACTAAAAGAAGAACAAAGAAAAAAAAGAAGTCCAACCAATCAGCTTCGGCCGAAATAGCTTAACGGCGAAGAGGCCAGAAATCCCAAACAACTTGAACTTGAGAGAGAGAGAGAGAGAGAGAGAGAGAGAGAGAGAGAGAGAGAGAGGGGAAAACACAGACGAGAAAGGCTGTTAAATAAGTAAGACAAAGACGAAAAAAATAAATTTTAAAGAAGTTTTTTGGGGGTCAAACATAAAATAAAGCTTAAAAAAAAAGAGGTGGGTCCGGCCCGGCAAACTATCAGTGCACCTGACGTAGGCAAATGTGTGTGAAATTCTCAACCTTTGAAAAGTCAACTGGATAAAAACAAAAATAAAACAATAATAAAAAATAAAAAAACGTGAGTCCTGAAAAAAAAAAAACACCTACTGAAAAAGACTAAAACAAAGAGGGACGTGTTTAGTTCCGGGAGGTAACAGTGACCTTTACCCTGACACAGGTCTTAACTTTAAAACAAATAAATCAATACAAGGAGGGAGAGGTGTAGCTGTTAACCAATCAATATGCAGGTAAATAAAAATCTTCAATAAATTTTACCATATTCATGTACGCAATTATTCATCTGTCATAAGAGTCACAAAGATATATGTCTTCTAACTGAATATGGCGACCAACCGTAACAGAGTAAACAACAATACAGGATGTAATTATTTCAATTTATTAATTGATATAAAAAATAAGAAAGATCATAGTGTGTAAAAATAGATACAAGTAAAATTGCCCGACTTCGTCCTCAGGTTCGGTACTGTCACAGCTTGCCTCCCTGACTCGAGAACCACCTCCAGATATAGCCATTGTTGGAGCTATGGCTAGAACAGACATACTCACAGACAGACAGACAGTCCTTTAATTATTATAGATACATAGATATTAGTGAGAAACTTATTTTAAACAGCACAATATTCTTATATGGAAATAACAGCAAATTATATATATATATATATATATATATATATATATATATATATATATATATATATATATATATATATATATATATATATATATATATATATATATATATATATATATATTCAGTAACGAAAGGAGACAGTCCAGGACAGCTTGTAGAGAAGATGAAGAAGTGGCGCGTGGAATCCATTTATGCAAGTAAATCACTGTAGGTGCGCGTGATCTAGGTATATGCTGATAACCACATCATAGAATCGAGTCTTATTAAACATACCGAAGCATTCAACATGAATTTGAGTAACGGCATGTACAAGCTGGACAACTTTGTAATTAAGAAGATTTGTGATCAGGTGAGAGGGCGCGTCACTGTCCCATCTGACCCAACCACCAACCGTTGTGTGCCATTTAAAGAATAGTAGGGTCATTACCTAATTACCTGACCATTGTGGACCTGGTCTCACCCTCCTCTGTATATATTCATCTTGTTTTGCATTACTCTCTTTAGTCTGTACTCACCCCTGAAGATGTGAATTACACGAAAGCGCTTGGGAACTTCGTGTTTTCTTCTTTCCTGGTGGTTATCAGCATATACCTAGATCACGCGCACCTACAGTGATTTACTTGCATAAATGGATTCCACGCGCCACTTCTTCATCTTCTCTACAAGGTGTCCTGGACTGTCTCCTTTCGTTACTGAATACTCCTCTTCGATGATCAAGGCCCACAAATATATATATATATATAAATATATATATATATATATATATATATATATATATATATATATATATATATATATATATATATATATATATATATATATATAACTGCAGTGTTGTCGTAAGTAATGTCAACAGTCGTAGCAAATAACATCTTCCACTCAGACTTTGATCCTCTGTAGGCCAATCACGTGAGGCCCTTGTCTATCTGGCGGATAACAGCTGACTTGGCTTAAACTAGAAAAATGAATTTTGAGAGTGTGTGTGTGTCGGTGGGTACACCACGACCACCACTTCTACCACCACTCCCACCAAATTTACCTCACCATCACCACCCCCGCAACCAACACTACCACTACTACTACCACCAAAATTATCATCACCCACCTACCAATCCCGTCACCACTACCACCAGTCATCGCTTACACACCAACCCAGCACATCAACCCAACCTGAACCTGGTGTGAGATTCTTGGCGCCATCCGCTCACCCTTCGGATGTCATCAATCCTCACAAAGCCAGACGGTGGTACCAGTCCGTCAGGCCACCATTAGGAGGTCTAGGAAATAGATTTTGCAAATTGTATTTATGTTTCCTGAACCTTTATACTGATAATTCACCTGTTAGTGTGTTAGTATGTTTATATCTGGCATGAGACTTGTATATTTAAGATTAAAGCTGATATATAGTGTAGTTTTAGCGAGGATAAGACACGCTATATCAAGTATTGACAGTATAACTAAATTTTTCCGATAATATAAGTTATAAACAATTAATGTCAACTACGGCAGCTCTTGTGTAAAACTCGACAGTAAATGTTAGCATTGAAGCAACAATCCCAAATACGTTATTTTCACCACATTATTATTCATAAAACAACGTAGGTACGATAATTTAGCCTTCAAACACATTTTACTACACCCTATAACTGTCTTAATATAAACAATTAAGACACCAAATTATATGATTGTTCTCGCAAGATATATTCCTCGTCCCGCGTGGTAATGGAATTTTCACCCTCCTTCTGGTCCTTTACTTGAACCTCATGGCTTAACCCCACAGTTTAACTTCACAGCTTTACCTCACAGTCAAACGACATAGCTTAAACTCACAACTTAAACCTGTAATTTATCTTCACAGCTTAACCTCACCAGTTAACCTCATAGCCTAACCTCACAGCTTAACCCTATAGTTAATCCTCACAGCTTAATCTCACAGCTTATCCTCACAGCTTAATCTCACAGCTTATCCTCATAGCTTAACCATACAGCTTAACATTTCAGCAGCAACCACCACTACCATAACCACCACCACTATTGCAACTACTAACACCACCACCCCTACAGTATCTCCATAATACCTACTTCTGCCCAGTACACGTTTCACACCTGAAGCTTATTAAGGGATCTATTTAACCCAATTAATTACATTTCGGCCAATTACCTCACATCTTAATTAACTCTGTACCTGAGTAAACAAATGCACAGAAACAGTTTATCATATTCCCAAGTAAATATCTAACTGCAATCAATATAGGATTCCTAAAGGCAAGTAAGTTTCAATATTTTTTTTCTTCTTCCGTAACTAGATGTATTGTGAACATACATACATATATACATACATACATACATACATGCTTGAAACTCAGGTGTAATTACATGTGTTCTCATACTCCCAGATGAGGGAATAAGTGATCAACGTAGGAATCTCCGAAAATCTGGACTGTGCTCTGTAAGGTCTAATTTACAGCACACACACACACACATCATAAATGGGAAATACCTTAGAGTGCAATGATAATAATCACTTTTATATTCAAGGTCGTTGTTATCCCATTACTTAATTAAAGAGAACATTGGTGAGTGAATGTTTAAGAGTCGAAAAAAAAAACAAGAAAATTAATAATCACTTGACTAATTTTCCTCAGTGTTATTTGGGTAGGTCGTGGATACAGTTTCCTTGGTGGCTTAGAGGCGGACCCTTGGATCAGTTGACGAAGGCCACCAAGTATTCCAAGCAGGTTCTCTCTCGCCGGGAAAACACACGAGAATCCACTTTCTTAATTACATGCGTTATTTATACGTTGTGAGAGGAATACTAGTTCCCTCTCTGTGTCGTTTGTACGCCGTTAAGAAAACAAAATTATTCCCTCTATTAAAGTAAATATATGTGCATTATGACCCGCATGCGCTATCTATACTCTGAGAGGAGAGATGGATCCCATTGGCACGTCAGCCTTCGGTCCAGCACTGCACTTGACCACATTCACTTACCCATCTTTAAAGTCAAGTACCCATTTCCAACTGAGTATCCCAAGAGTTCTCCAAAATCGATCCAGCGTCCGTTAGGATAGGATGCGAGGGCTGTATCGACTCGGCCACCACTCTGCAACGCGTTTCTAATATTCCTTGCGTCGTCATTGTCACCGACGGGGTCATCTGAGAAGGATTACTAGTACTGTTTGTATTTAACTACCTAATTTTCTAACTAGCCAATTATCTAACGATCTAAGTATCTGACTACCTAAGCTTAACTATAGTATACCTCGGGGACGGTAAGAGAGGCAGTATTCATACTCAGTCTATACATTCCTACCAAGTAACGTCTTCGAACAGCTGATTTAGGGGCAAAAAATAAAAGTAAAATAAAACAGGAAGTCAAAAGTCAAGTCACCATCACCGACGTTGAGTTAGCACCTACCTCGAGTGCAACTATGATGAAGAGTGTGCCAGGTACTGTGATGTGTCCTTTGATGTGTTATTATGTGATGTAGTTTTCTATGTGTTATTTATGCTGTGTTGGGTTCCACCATATGTTATTTATACTGTGTTCTACCATGTGTTATGTATACTGTGTTCTACCATGTATTATGTATACTGTGTTCTACCATGTATTATGTATACTGTGTTCTACCATGTATTATTTATACTGTGTTCTACCATGTGTTATTTATACTTTGTTCTACCATGCATTATGAATACTGTGTTCTACCATGTATTATGTATACTGTGTTCTACCATGTATTATGTATACTGTGTTCTACCATGTATTATTTATACTGTGTTCTACCATGTGTTATTTATACTTTGTTCTACCATGCATTATGCATACTGTGTTCTACCATGTATTATGTATACTGTGTTCTACCATGTATTATGTATACTGTGTTCTACCATGTATTATGTATACTGTGTTCTACCATGTATTATGTATACTGTGTTCTACCATGTGTTATGTATACTGTGTTCTACCATGTATTATGTATACTGTGTTCTACCATGTATTATTTATACTTTGTTCTACCATGTGTTATGTATACTGTGTTCTACCATGTATTATTTATACTGTGTTCTACCATGTGTTATTTATACTGTGTTCTACCATGCATTATGTATACTGTGTTCTACCATGTATTATGTATACTGTGTTCTACCATGTATTATGTATACTGTGTTCTACCATGTATTATGTATACTGTGTTCTACCATGTATTATGTATACTGTGTTCTACCATGTGTTATGTATAGTGTGTTACCATGTATGTTCGTGAATGTTTAATTACATAACAGGAAATAATGTTATGCAAGGTTGGGGACATAAATTACTAGTACACTCAGCGTTGTCAATCCACTCTTTCCATCGGGTACGAACCCCGAGAGTATAGGAGCGTGAATTTGAAGCCTCTAAGTTACTCTGTGAGACGTGAGGTGCACACAGTAGCCGGGACCAGAACGTTTTAAAGAAACTTTATATAATTTTACTCATTGTTTGGTCCGACAAAGTTGATGTTACATAATGTTCTCATAGATTAATTGATGTGGTATGGATGTTTTTCACTCATTGAACGTGGAGTGAATAATACCTATCGGTCCTGCAGCGAATAACGTAAGTCTGAAACAGTAACTTGGATGGTTACACAGTATAAATCTACCACTTTATTTAATTGTTATAAAATCTTCAAGCAAAATATGAGACGTTAGAATAAATACACATTATTTATTTATTTATTTATTCTTTTACGGGAATTAGCCCACCCGGGCACAGGTCGAACGACCGACAACGAGGCCTGGGGGGGGGGGGGGATAAGAACAGAGAGAAATTAAAAATAGAGAAGAAAGGGGTTATACTGTGTTACTCTACACCAAGAAGATGCCGGAAAACCAGCTTTTTAAAGTGAGACAGATTGTATAAGTATGGAAACACAGAAGAAGGCAGAGCATTCCACAGTTTGGCTGTGTGAGGAAAGAAGGAGGTACTATAACGGGTTATTCTAGAATCATTGTGACCGACATCCAGAGAGAAACGGTGGGCACCGCGGGCAAGACTCGTGTTACGAGCCCACGGCCTTGTTGGCGGTACACAGGATGCCAAATTCACAGAACATTGCCCGTTAAAGTACCTGTAAGAGAGAGAGAGAGTGAAGCAACATTGCGGCGAAGAGAAAGGGAAGAGAGATTGTCGACTAAAGGAGGAGAATAATAAAACGAATGCCTTTGATTCCACCCTATCTAACAGTGGGACAGAAGAAGAGCCAACCCAGATATGAGAGTAGTACTCCAAGTTAGGACGAATGAATCCCTTATATACTTAAAGCAACTGGTCAGGAGTGAAGTAGCTACGGCATCTGTACAGCATTCCCAAATTTCGGGAGGCAGCTTTAGCTATGTTAAGGATGTGTGATTTCCATGACATATTGGAGGAAATGGTGAGGCCTAGCATATCTATTTCAGAATTTGCCCTGAAATGTGGGAGATCATCTAATTTAGAAAGTGTAATTGGTAAATACTGAGTTTTATTACTATTGAATTTAACCAAGATGGAAGGTTAAGCTATGAAACTAAGCTGTGCGGTTAAAATGCGAGGTTAAGCTGTAAGGTAAAGCTATGAGATTAAGCTGTGAGGGTGTAGAGATAAATTATAGGGTTAAACTGTGAGGTTAAGCTGTGAAGATAAACTATGTATAGGGTTAAGCTGTGAGGTGAAGCTATGAGATTAAGCCAAGAGGTTAAACTGTGAGGTTAATTTGTGAAGATGAAACTATAGGGTTAAACTGTGAGGTTTAAATGCGAGGTTAAGTTATGGGGTTAAACTGTGAGGTTAAGCCATGAGGCTCAAGTAAAGAACCAGAAGGAGGGTGAAAATTCCATTACCACGCGGGACGAGGAATAAATCTTATGAGAACAATCATGTTATAATTTGTGGTCTTAATTGTTTACATTTAGACAGTTATAGGGTGTAGTAAAAATGTGTTTGAAGGCTTGGTGGGATATATGGGAGGGATAGGCTTGACTTGCTGACCTTGGCTTAACCGCCTGGGTTGTAGGTTGGTGTGTTGGGTTAGTGTGGTGGGCTGGGTTGGAGATCCTGGTAAGCGAGGACTGGTGACATCCGAAGGGTGAGCGGATGGTGCCAAGAATCACAGACCAGGATGAGGTTCGTGTGTGTGTGTGTGTGTGTGTGTGTGTGTGTGTGTGTGTTATTTTTAAGCGATCTACTCTCTAAGACTCCAAAGTGCTGTGATGTTGACTAGTGACCCGATCATCCCCTGTGAGGTGTCGTGGGGAGGCGGTAAACTCATCTGTGTAAATAAAATGTTACCCCGGGAAAGTATAACATCATTCACTCTCATCTCTATAATTCATAAAGGTGACCAGTGCCCATCGTACAATAAGGGAAGTACACAGAGATGCACAAGTGATACCAAATATAAACTACAGACACACTGTATACTCTCTACCGGTCAAATAGGATAACAATCTGCTCGAGCTTGAACTCATCTTAAACCTTGATGATATATAACTTTGTGGGAAATTTTAGTTAAACTGTGATAAAATGGGTTAAGACTAAGCGCCTAAAATTGTCACGGATAATCAAGAGGATAGAGAAATACAGAAGAAATAACCAAAATAGCTTTTAACTACAAAATAAATGACCTAAGTTCGAGTTTCATAGCGTTAGTAAGAAGTTATTCTAACACAATCACAACGAACATGTGCCTGGGGTCACACGCCGACATAATAAAATACAAACAATATCTTTAAACAAAGGCTTTACTACATGTTTTCTGAGATACCTTAATCAGCAAGGCATATACGTCCTTAACGGCTCTCTCGAATAACACTGACAAAATGATGCAAATTCGCTAACTCGGACGAAACAAATGCCAGCACGAGCGAACACACCAGCTCGCACTTGCCCTCCTTTCACCCCTACTACCCCTCTTCCCTTCCCCAAATGGTAGCCAGACGTACGTTCGTTCACTATCCATGCAGCGGAGGTCTTTGGTGTTAGAGGCACTTTAACACAGCTGCAGCCCCCAGCCGTCGTGAGAGGCGGACCCCGGAGATAAATATGTAAGAGGTAATGTGATTATGCTAGACTCTGGGGGTATCACCTGCTGTGTGTTGCCTCCTGACTGGACTCTACTGTTGCAAGAGCCCTCTCCTGATGGCCAGGGTTCTACTGCTGCAAGAACTTCTCATAGGGACAGGGTTCTACAGGTGTAGAAACCTCTTCTCTTTGCAGGACCAAGGTTCTACTACTGGCAGCACCCTTCAATACACAAGAACACAAACATATATATTGAACATACATACGCACGGTAGAATCCACAGCTCCAGGAAGCATACCTACATCTTTAAACACACTCAACACAATATTCTAACGTCTTTAAATAATAAAACGGGTTACTAATTTCACCGTATGCTTCGCCGTCATAGCAAACAGAGGTACCAGGTATTCTCGTGTGTTTTAGCCGCGATAACAAACACGGAGGTACCAGGTATTTACGTGTGTTTTAACCGTCATAACAAACACGGAGGTACCAGGTATTTACGTGTGTTTTAACCGTCATAATAAACACGGAGGTTCCAGGTATTCACATGTAATCAGCCAACGGATTTAACATTGATATACAGAACAAAATATAACTACCAAAATTTCCGATAGTTTTAGTAGGTGAACTTCTTCTGATCGTCATAAAAAAACTGTCCAAAAGTCTCCAAAGTGTTCACGTCGGCGGATCTTACACGTCATTAAAAAAGTAAATAAAAATATAAAATAAAAAGCTTTCAAATTTTCCTATATTCAGTCAGAGTTTTTCACACGCCATTAAAAATACTTTCACCGGTATTCCCAGTCATAAACATGTGAATAACTGCAAACTTATACTCGAGTGTTCAGTTGACAGCTTTTTACACGTACAAAAACGAACACGGTTTTTCCGATTATAATATTGTGTGTGTGTGTGTGTGTGTGTGTGTGTGTGTTGGTTTCTCATCATCCAACAAAGATGACAAAGTAGTAAGCGTGACCTACATTACTTCACGTGCCTCAGGACCTTCGTTGTTGAAGCACAGAAGCACAACAAGGACAATATTGGCTACGTTAAGGCGGCACTTGAACAAAATGTCCCTCAAGTACGAGAAACATCCAGCAGTCAGATTAAGCGAGGCAGAATGTACTGAGCTCAATAACTGTAGTCCTAAACGAATAAACGCGCGTGTGTGTGTGTGTGTGTGTGTGTGTGTGTTTAGTGGGTGGAAGGTCAGTGGCGTGGTGGGTCAATGGCGGCGGCGAGGGTGGTGGTGGGTCAGTGGAATTAGTGGTAGGGTCAGTGATGGGGGGTGTGTCAGTGGTGGTGGTGGGTCAATGGTGGTAGTGGTGGGTCAATGGTGGTGATGGGTCAATGGTGGTGGTGGGTTATTGGTGGTGGTGGTGGGTCAAGGGTAGTGGTGGTGAGTCAGTGGTGGTAGTGGTGGGTCAATGGTGGTGATGGGTCAATGGTGGTGGTGGGTCAAAGGTAGTGGTGGCGAGTCAGTGGTGGTGCTGGGTCAGTGGTGGGTCAGTGGTGGTAGTGGAGATGGTGGTGAAGGAGGTGGTGGTGGTGGTGGAGATATTAGTGGGTCACTGCTGGTGGTGGTGGGGGTGATGGCGGCGAACGCGGGAGGAAGGGCGAGAATAATGAGGTCGATTATCTAGTTTACTGCTGCCTGAGGGACGACCTTATCGTACCCCCACCACTTTACCCAAATGAGTTAAATACTCCTGAGACTCCGGGGTAATTGATACCCCCAGAGAGAGAGAGACTTTCCCTTCCTCCCTCCCTCCTCTCTCTCTCTCTCTCTCTCTCACTCTCTCCCTCCTCCTCCCCACCTTACCTCCATGCCTCTCTCCTCCTTCCCACCCTCACCCCCCTCCCTTCCTGCCACTTTCACCTCCCTCCCTCACTACCCCACTCCTTTTAATGGGGGGTAAATATAGGATACAGTATTGGGGGAGTTTTACGAGGAAAAAGTTCATAGTGAGAAGTGAAGTGTGGTTCCTGGGTTATATAGTGTAGGGGAGTGAGGAGGAGGGGGAAGGAAGAATAGGAATAGAGAAGGAAGAGAAGGAACGGGGAAAGAAGAAGAGGAAAGAGAAGGAAAAAGAGGAGCGGAAGAAGGAAGTAGAGAAGCGGAAGAAGGAAGGGAAGGAGCGGAAGGAAAAAGAGGAGCGGGGAAGGAAGAGGAGGAGCGGAAGGAAGAAGAGGAGCGGAAAGAAGAAGAGGAACAGGGAAGAAAGAAGAGGAACAGGAGACGGAAAAGGGAAAAAAACAGGGTGAGGAAATAGAGAAAAAATGAAGAGTAGGCAATGGAAAAATATATGAAAGAAGAAGAATGGGGAGGAACACACGAAGGAAAATGACGAAGTAAAATGATGAGGAGAGATGGAGGAGAGACAGAACCCACCTGAACGTCGGGTACTGAATCATCATCAACATCATCATCACCTCCATCATCATCACTTCCATCATCATCATCATCATCACCTCCATCATCATCATCATCACCACCTCCATCATCATCATCACCCCCATCATCATCATCATCACCACCTCCATCATCATCATCACCCCCATCATCACCACCACCTCCATCATCATCATCACCACCTCCATCATCATCATCATCACCCCCATCATCATCATCATCACCTCCATCATCATCATCACCACCTCCATCATCATCATCATCACTTCCATCATCATTATCATCACCCCCATCATCATCATCATCACCCCCATCATCATCATCATCACCCCATCATCATCATCATCACCCCCATCATCATCATCATCATCACCCCCATCATCATCATCATCACCCCCATCATCATCATCATCATCACCCCCATCATCATCATCATCATCATCCCCATCATCATCATCACCTCCATCATCATCATTATCATCATCACCCCCATCATCATCATCATCACCCCCATCATCATCATCACCACCTCCATCATCATCATCATCATCACCCCCATCATCATCACCACCTCCATCATCATCATCATCATCATCATCATCATCACTTCCATCATCATCATCATCACCTCCATCATCATCATCATCATCACCTCCATCATCATCATCATTATCATCATCACTACTACTACTATGTTATCATTATTATCATTAGTCATATTCACATAATTATCGCTGTTATCATTCACTAATTACGTCAACACTATGATTCATGTTATATAATTATTATTAATATTGTCACTATCTTTCAATATTCTATCTCTTTATTTATTAATTTTCTTCATTCCCTAACAAAAATTAGCAATAAATCTACGTTACTTACAGACTATATAAGTGCTACGTGGTCTACTTACTAACACATAAGTCGACGAAACATCAAAATACGACAATAATAAAGGAAATGATGTGGTATTATATCTCTAGGGGTAAAACAAGTGAACGTCAAGGATGTGTATTTAAACGTAACAAATTCCCTATACTGGTCCAGGTAGTAGACAGGTTAGTGGGTTAATGGAAGTGTCCTTAAATCGTCATCTATATATAGTACGTAGATCAAGAACATCTATAACAACCTTCTGAACTTGTTTAGTGTAGAAATGAACAGTTAGTGAACGGTAGTTAACGCCTTGAGTACGATGACTTAACCCTCCACAGTGCAGTGTTATTGTACGCCGGGGAACAGGTATTCATAAAGTTAATAAATACATCATACCCAAAGGACTAAAATTGTTGTATTTAAGGGGTTAAAGTAATCGTACTCAAGGGGTCATGATATCTTACTCATAGGGGTAATTCATGGTACTCAAAGGGTTGGCATCATATATCTCTAAATCATTACATTTAAACAAGAACAACAGACGGCGAGTCAATTAAATCCGCGTGACGGGGGGCGCGGGCAGGTCGACCACTTGGGGCTAAAGTATGGAATATTGATCACCATTGTCTATCATGATAGTGTGAGCGAAATATATGAACATATATAATGTATTATTGCGCTCTAACAGTTCAGGTCCTTAGTGGAGATAATTGACTAAGTGTGTTTTCTTAACAGGCACTACACGAGACACTAACAAATAAACATTAAGAGAGAAATACAGTACCTCAGGTTTATTACAAATTAATCTGAGGCAAAGCGGCTGAAGCTATGAGAATAATAATAATTATAGGATATAGAATTTTGATGGCTGTAAGTAAATCCAGGATCTTTACTTTCCATTCTCAATTTATATATAATTATATATATATATATATATATATATATATATATATATATATATATATATATATATATATATATATATATATATATACGAATTTTTCTTTTTACGTGTTGATTCCGAGTCGCTTGAGAATTACTATACATGGCGTAAAATTAAATAAATAGCAGATTAATGTAAAAAATATTAAGGCATGAATGAATGGATGGCATTATGCAGATGTATGAATACTGTAGGTACGTTCACTCGCCGTAAACTTATCAACAGATTATTAATACACTTTCATGGCGATATATATATATATATATATATATATATATATATATATATATATATATATATATATATATATATGTATATAATTTCAAACGGTTCACTATGTCTTATCGCTACTGTACTGTAGAGGGAAACAGCTCCTCGGTATCAGCACTACACTGTACAACAGTTCACGTGTTTCATGAGATGATAGACCTGTACTGGGCCACAAGACGGTCACATACTGTAAGTGTTGTAGGAGGCCAAATACTGACGCTGAGAATATACTATACAACGGAATCATCCTCACAAACTCTGCAATATCTTTCTCTTCCCTTAAACTCAGCTGTTGAGTTACTGCCTTTTTAACTACTACTGTTTAACATAAACTGCAGTTCTAGCGGCACTAAATATACATCATAACTCACACCAATTAGCCCACCGTGTATTATTACTCAACCTTAAGACCAAGAGTAATTTGTTATCCCTAAATAACTATGACTCGAAAACCCTCGAGGACGAAAACTTCATCTCACAATTATGATCAAATGAACATCATAATGAGTCATAACTTGGAAGGTGATGCTGTAAACTGGTCCTTCACACATCCCCTGCCTCAAGTTTACAAGTCAAATGACCCCCAGTGCTAATAGTCCCCATTGAAAACTATCCTAACTATTAAGACCTGGGGGGGGGGGGGGGCATTAGGGGGGGGGGGGCATTAGGAATATGACCTGTTAGTGGCCCCTAATCCTAATGGTTAGGTTAGAACTAGAGTCACTGGACCACTTACCGTTCTTAAGGGTGAAACAAGGAGACTAACCCGATTAATTTAGTAACTTGTGGATCTTGGGATATCCCTAACTACTGAGAGAATTATTCATATACGGATCTCACTCACTCACTCACCCACCCACTCACTCACTCACCCACCCACCCACTCACTCACCCACCCACTCACTCACACACACTATATACATAACAAAACCAGTCTTTATGACCAACAACTAAACCCACCCCCCTCCCCACACCCGGAGTATTAACACACCACAAGGCATTAAACCCACGCCCAAACATCGTTTTATCCGGGAATATTAAAGCATAATCGTGTGACCTATTGCCACACGGGGGTCTAAAATTTTGCGTGGAGACCCTCTCGTTAATGTGGAAGCCCTCGCCATTCACCCGAGAGCCACACACTTCGTGGAAACCATTAAGGAGTAGACTTTACCTCGCTGAACCATGACGCGGCACCACTGTCAACACGGTGGAGAATGTCGACTCGTAACAGCTGGTAATATTGACGCTTCACTTACCAACCAACAGTACAATTATTGACAACGGGCTGACGATTTGACGAGGAGTATGACTGACTGCAAAGTAGGTTTAATTGGTGTGGCAAAAGCGCACTGGCATTTGTCGGCACAAATTGCGAAACGAGAAGAAAAAACTCGAGTCCCTTTGTATGTGCAGCTGCAAGACCGTCGACTCTGAGGCGGAGTAAAGGTTTACAAGACATAAAAGACGGAAGTTGTGTGGAAACGCAACGTGTAAAGATATGTACTGAGCCGTTGTGTTATTACTGATATTTAATTAATGTAAACAATGATAATACTGATAATGAAAAAAAACAATAATAATAATACAAATAATAATAATAATAATAATAATAATAAAAATAATAATTAATAATAATAATAATAATAATAATGATAATAATAATAATAAATAATAAAAATATTTATTCATAATTGATTGAACAATAATATAAAATGAATTGCAACACTAAGTACCTTTGCAATAATAATGATAAAACAATAAGACGTGAATTACTATAATAATTTAAATTAATAATTGAAATACCAATAAATTAAAAACGCACGAGGCGCGTATAGCATCATAAATATGTATGTGTGTATGTTTGTATGTATGTATGTATGTATGCTTTTCATCCATATATATGTTAGGTTACATGTATGTTAAGATACATGCAGTATGTAAAGCAGCCGCCATTACCCCTCTCCCACACCCCCATTCACCATGTCAACCTTAGTAGCCCCGAGTAACGCCGCCACGTCAACTCCTATTCCCCAACAATATCGCCACTGATCACCCCACACTCCCGTCAACTCCTAAACCTTGGAAATACAAAACAAACATACAACACCCCTGAAACCTGGCCCCTACGTTAACACCTAACTCTCTGGCAACACCTACATCAACACCTAATCAATCTAGCAACACAAATAATCCCTTTGGCAACACCACAAGTGTCAACGGAGTACACCACAAATGTCGACGGAATATACCACAAGTGTCGGCGGAGTATACCACAAGTGTCGGCGGAGTATACCACAAGTGTCGACGGAGTATACCACAAATGTCGGCGGAACATACCACAAGTGTCGAAGGAATATACGGGAATGATAAAGAGTATGTCACAAGTATGTTCCTATTAGTTACAGTTAGGTTACAGTGAAATACAGAGTTACAATGGCATACAGGTAAAACTACAGTGACAGAGGCAGTTACAGTGAAATACAAGCAGAGCTAAAGTGACATACAGGCAGGGTTACGGTGAAATACAGGCAGGGCACGTCAACAGTGTCTGAATTAAACCACTTGACATAATACCAGTATATCAACAAAATAATGAGAAGTAATAAGGGCTTGTGCTAGACGCCGGAAACTGAACATTACACACAAGAATCACTCCGAGTTCGTTCCAGGTTTACCATGACCAGGTGTAGAGCACTAACAGTTAGACAGGTATAAACTAAACCTCATACCATAACAAATCTTAATATACTGTAAGTCTTCGGATGGATGTTAGTTAATGTGAATGAAAAGAAGAAAGTCACACGAAACAAAAATGGCCGCCGACACCACTGCAGACGTATAACTTAGTCCTATAACGTGAATTCTGACACCAATGGCAATAAAACATGACGCTCTGTATACAGTAGTGGGGAAATTAAGAAATGAAATTAAATAAAGAAATAAACTCCTCCATACGTATCTTCTGTTGTGTTAGATTCTGTGATATTTTTTTTTTTTTTTAGGAAATGGAAAAACTAATGATACGACGGAAGCCAATAACATTTCCATGAACACACAAACCGTACTTTTCCTCCCTCACCACACACAAACACACACACACGCGCGCACGCACACACATTCATCAGAGAAAGAGAACGAGAGAGTTGACCACAGCCTAAGCCAGAGTGGCAGGTCGTCCTCACTAAAATACAAACAAGAAAATAAATGAATCAAGTTGAGGTCCACCCACAGCATAAGCGTACCTCCCCCCCCCCCCCACCACCTTCCACCCACCCCCACACACCTGAATTAACACACACCACCAAACCTTTTTATCGCCCACATCACAAAGAGCTTCATTACACGCAAACTTCATGTGCAGAATACAATTAAAAAGAAAAAGTGGCAAGTTATGATTGGAGCACTCTAAAATTAGGGATCTTTAGGATTGGTGCTCAAAAGAATTGCCGTTTTGATAGGACTGAGACCCATTAAAATAGGGCCCATTAAGATTAGGGCTCATTAAAATTGGGGTTAATTAAGTTTAGGACTCATTAGCATTTGGACCCAGTGGGACAAGGCGCCTGTTAGGACTAGGGCCTAAATCTAACATTTAACTCTGAGCCTCAACGACTAGGTACAACCAGGCCTGTGGCTCGTCTGACAAGTCACCCTTAAAAACACTTGAAACAATATTTTGCAAAAGAAGAATGACACAATTTTTACATCCCACCAGATATCCCACAGGACATAATTTTCCGAGCATTCTGTCTATCCGTTCGTCCAATCGCCAATCTGATGGCTAACACTTTGTGGAAGTTATCCAGCAAAGACCGGCAGACTCACACTACAGGCTCTAGATAAACAACAGAATAATTGTAAGTGTGTGAGAGATGTTTTGTTGTGACCTTGACCTCTGCACTGTGCACGTTAAGTAATATCTGTATTCATCTTAACACACATCTAGGATTTCACTGAAAGCATTTACTGCATATATCTAAAACAACAACAACAACTACAACAACAACAACCGACAATAACAATAAATAAATCAAACAGTAATAACAACAACAATGATAATAACAACAACAACAACAACACCATGGTAACACAAAAGACCCACAAGTTGTCCCTTATATAAAACATAATTATTATCTACAACTCAAAAGGTTATTAAGACCAACTAAAACACAAGGTTCACTCAAGGGCTCAAGGATATACCGTAGTGTAGTAAACTTGGTAAAAAAAACATATAATATTAGATAACGTTAAAGACATAAGCAAAGAATAATACCAGACATAAATGACAGATAGATTTCTCGACTATGATTTCTGTCTGTGGCGAGGGTCAAGAAGCGTACAACAGATGGAAGTTAATTTTTCTTGTCTCTAAGTTTAACACAGAATTAAAAAGCTTCGTAAGTGAAAGGTAGGAGTGGGAAGGGTGAGAGAAGGGCTACAACCAACACAAAACATCACAACCAACACAAAACATCACAATCAACACAAAACATCACAACCAACACAAAACATCACAATCAATACAAAATATCACAACCAACACAAAACATCACAATCAATACAAAATATCACAACCAACACAAAACATCACAATCAATACAAAACATCACAACCAACAACCATCACCAATATCCTTAATACCACCATACTCAACACCACCACCACCACTATCCTCAACACCACCACCACTATCCTCAACACCACCATCACCACCATCCTCAACACCACCATCACCACCATCCTCAACACCACCATCACCACCATCCTCAACACCACCACCAGCGTCGCCAGCAGGGTCCCAGAAAATAGAAGGGGCGCGGCTCTCTCTATTAGAAATTTAAGCGCAAGTTGTGGCAAGGCGCTGGAGGGCGGGGCTGGGGAGACCTAGCGGAGGTAAACAACACACACACACACACACACACACACACACACACACCACGAATTTGAGAGAATCGTTGAGGTGATGAGGGATAAGATGGGAATGGAAGACAGAGGGTGAGGAAAGATGGATTGAAGAAGAGTGAGTTGACGGAAGCTAGGGTGGGGAGAGGTAGGGTGAAAAAAAAAGTGGGGTTTGGTAGGTTATGATAGGGTGTGGTAGTGTATGGTAGTGTAATGTAGAGCGTGGTAGAGTATGGTGTGCTAATTTATGGTAGGGTGTGGCAGTGTATGGTAAGATAATGTAGTGTGGTATATAAAGTTGGGTGCGGTAGATAAACTAGGGTGTGGTAATATAGTAGGGTGTAGTGACTAAGATAGGGTGTAATAGATAAAGATAGGGTGTTAGGAAACTAAGATAGGGTATAAGAGACCAATTTAATAGGGTGTAATAAGGTAAAGTAAGGTGACCATCTAGGTGAACACTGATAAACAAACCTGGAATTTTCAAAGATTTATTAATTATATATATTTTTGTTTAAATTGTGTTTTATTCTGTTTAAATGCGATATAGTATTAGAGCCCCCCCCCCCCCCCTAGGTGGTGCGGATATAATAAAACTACAAGATGGGAGAGAAGAGTGATATGAGAAGATTTACGGTAGCACTGTTACCAGCACAAGAACGTGTGAATGACTGAGGAAGAAATGGAAAGACAATATGGATGACAGACAGACAGACAACTAGACAGCCAAACAGACGGACAGACAGAGATAAAAACCCAATACTGTAAAATCATGAAACAACATAAGGGCCCCTGGATGGGTGGGATTTTTGGCTGGCCCTGGAACACGTGGAAATCAATCTTGCCGAAATACATCTACCAAAATGTTTCCAAAGTAGAACAATAATTTCTTGGTTTTCAGGTTATACATTTATACGTATATATATATTTATCATACCTAGGAGGGAGCGGTGAGGCCTCCTGGAAAAGTGGTTTAGTCCCATAGGCCCTAAATCAAATTCTTTCCACGCGTTAGGGAGCAGGGTGGTAGTTGTAGGGTGAGGTAGGGTACTGGTTGTAGGGTAAGGCTGGTTGGTGGTGATGGTAGGGTGAGGCAGGGTGGTGGTGGTAGGGTAAGATAGGGTGGTGATGGTAGGGTGAGGCAGGGTGGTGATGGTAGGGTGAGGCAAGGTGGTGATGGTAGGGTAAGATAGGCGTGGTGATGGTAGGGTAAGATAGGGTGGTGATGGTAGGGTGAGGTAGGGTGGTGATGGTTGGGTAAGATAGGGTGGTGGTGGTACGATGAGGCAGGGTGGTGATGGTAGGGTGAGGCAAGGTGGTGATGGTAGGTTAAGATAGGCGTGGTGATGGTAGAGTAAGATAGGGTGGCGATGGTAGGGTGAGGTAGGGTGGTGATGGTAGGGTGAGGCAAGGTGGTGATGGTAGGGTGAGGCAAGGTGGTGATGGTAGGGTGAGGCAGGGTGGTGATGGTAGGGTAAGATAGGCGTGGTGATGGTAGGGTGAGGTAGGGTGGTAGTTGTAGGGTGAGGTAGGGTACTGGTTGTAGGGTAAGGCTGGTTGGTGGTGGTAGGGTGAGGCAGGGTGGTGATGGTAGGGTGAGGGAGAGTGGTGATGGTAGGGTGAGGGAGAGTGGTGATGGTAGGGTGAGGGAGAGTGGTGATGGTAGGGTAAGATAGGGTGGTGATGGTAGGGTGAGGCAAGGTGGTGATGGTAGGGTGAGGCAGGGTGGTGATGGTAGGGTAAGATTGGCGTGGTGATGGTAGGGTAAGATAGGGTGTGATGGTAGGGTGAGGCAGGGTGGTGATGGTAGGGTAAGATAGGGTGGTGATGGTAGGGTGAGGCAGGGTTGTGATGACAGGGTGAGGCAGAGTGGTGATGGTAGGGTGAGGCAGGGTGGTGATGTCAGGGTGAGCCAGGGTGGTGATGGTAGGGTAAAACACACACGCCGGGGAAAGAAAGAATGATACAGTGACAGCCGGGGTGACCACAGTCCACAGTGAAGTGCGGCAAAATACGCACAATTACACGAGAGAGAGAGAGAGAGAGAGAGAGAGAGAGAGAGAGAGAGAGAGAGAGAGAGAGAGAGAGAGAGAGTTTTATTGTGTGTGTGTGTGCGTAGAGTGAGGAATGAGGGCAGGGATGGGGGAAGAGGAGAGGAGAGGAAGGAAAAGTGGGACACTGGTGTGATGTGCGGGCAGCGATGAAGGAAAGTCTATCGTAACGAGGAGGACGTGAGGTGAGAAGGTAAGACGAAACCGAGAAGAGCCTTGGAGAGGTGAGAGTGAGAGGAGTGAGTGAGAGTGAGAGGAGTGAGTGAGAGTGAGAATCCTACTGGGGAGAGAGGAAGGGTCGAGTTAGGGTGGGGTGAGAGTCAGAGGTGAACTATGACGAAATGGAATAAGCAAAGGGGGTAAAGGGAGTAAGGGTCAAGTCGGAGGGAAGGAAGGGGAGGGAGGTGAATCTGTGACGGCAAAGTAAAAGTAGAGAGAGAGAGAGAGAGAGAGAGAGAGAGAGAGAGAGAGAGAGAGAGAGAGAGAGAGAGAGAGAGAGAGAGATAGCCAGACAAAAACAGAAACAGAGACAAGGAGAGAGGAGGGGTGACAGTCTCTCCCCTGCAAGGTGTATTCATACATGCCGGGTCAGGTGTAAAGGTAGAGACTGTCGTTCGTAGATGTAGGTCCATGGGAGGCCAGCAGAGAGACCACCTGTTTCTCACTGGTGATCTGCCTCCGTCTTTTACAACACACCCAACAGGGATGATCCTCCTTTTCACATCACTTGGGTCAGTCCTTTTACTTACAAACTGCAGCCTAAGTGTGGCTATGAGTGCATCAACTGCAGCGTACGTGTGACTTAATGCATCAAACTGACTATCAACACAGAAGT
This sequence comes from Homarus gammarus, assembly GCA_958450375.1. Classification (NCBI taxonomy): domain Eukaryota; kingdom Metazoa; phylum Arthropoda; class Malacostraca; order Decapoda; family Nephropidae; genus Homarus; species Homarus gammarus. Next base: position 1,237,127 of record CAUDMG010004094.1, read on the forward strand.
GATTACGTTTCTCATCTTGTTCCTATCTTCTTGTAACGAATCAATGACCTACTTATTCTCATACGTCATCAGTTTTCATAACAATCAGTATTTATTAATTCCGATCTCCTTAACAACCCCCACCACCCCGAAGACCACACGGCATTACTTTCAAGTGAGGAAATTTTATGTCAACGATGCTTCTCCTCCACAAACTCCTACAGTATTGCTGCTTCTCATACCAACAACAACACTGTGGCGCGGCTCGTAACACACAATCTCTCTTGGAATCAACACCTCCCTGAACTTGTGGGATATTTGCTTCCAACACATGCTGGGTTTTTTTTTCTTGGTTGTATTTTCCGCGTTCATTTTTTTTTTCCTCCTGTTCCCTCCTCACCTTTAATTCCTGAACAAGAGCTTCGTCCGTCCTCATATGGTATAGTCTTCACACACACACACACACACACACACACACACACACACGGGAGAGTTGGCCTTCAAATGCTTCACAGTCTAAGGTGACAAAAAGCACAGTTTAATTAGTCATCCTTCTTACCTCAAATTCCCCAACCTTCCACCTTTAAACCCTCAATTCCACCCTACTACTGTTTATCATATATTTCTCTTGCTCTACCGATCCTTCACTGTCGTGTACTTTAACGCCACTCATACCGCCATATTGCGCCAATATGTACATCGAGACGGTCTAACTCATGTACTCGACCGACCATCATCAATACTATAGGTCGCGCCGCCGCCACACAGAGAGGAACGTCCACCTCCCTCCCTCTCATCCTTTATTCCCTAGCCCCCAGGTGGAGCTCAGCCTCACCCCTGCCCGCGTCTCTCCTCATGTAACCTGCAGGTCTTCTAGTTTAGGGAGATGCAAACAATTTTTCATAAGATTCCAATAATCATTATACTTCTCTGGAATCACCTGAAGATTAAACACCATAGCTTAATTCACCTAAAAGATAAACCACTCTAACGGTAACCAAAACTAATCTATTCCCCACCCCCCTCAGGGTAGCATTAGGGTGGTTTATCTTCATGTTATATAACCTGGGGTGTTTAATCTTTAGGTGATCCATTTTCTATGACGAAGTTTAATGGCAGCAATGTTTTGTTAAGAGTAAAAAAAAAAAAAAGAAGGCAGCTTCACTGGGTTGTGGTACTGACGTCATGCCGTGTGCATCTCCCTTTACAAATAGAGAGACTGACTGTGACACTGACTGTGACACTCTCTCACTGCCTGGTGGACGTGACAACCAAACCCTCGGCCAGTCTCCCCGTCATGGTCAACCTCACAGTTTACCTCTACCATACTCTGTTTGGGAGGGAGAGAGAGAGAGAGAGAGAGAGAGAGAGAGAGAGAGAGAGAGAGAGAGAGAGAGAGAGAGAGAGAGAGAGAGGCGTGTGTGTGTGTGCTAGACATACGTTCACAAGGACAAATATAATGACAAAATCAAGATAAAAAATAAATAAGCAACATCTCATCAGCTATCCATTTTATCTATCTCCCATAACACATCTTTCAATCACTTAAGAGCCTTATCACTTCCTACCTCTCTCTCTCTCCCTCCGTCCCTCCATCTATGCCTCTCCTTACATCCTTCCCTTTTCCTCCTTCTCCCACCTTTCTTGACCTTACTCTCAACCCCTCCCTTTCTCTCCTTCCTTCCACCTATCCTCCCCCCCCCCCTCTTCCCTGCCTCAATCCCTACCCTTCCCTCTCCCACCTTCCTTGCCTCACTCTCTATTCCTGTCTCTCCCTCCTCCCCGCCATCTATTCCTCTCCCCCCTTATCCCCTTTCCTTCCCCTTCCCCTCATCACTATATACATTCCCCTACAGAATCGATCAAGATGTTTGTTCAATCGCGATGTAATTTTTCCTCTGTAAATAGACAAATTTTTGTCGGGGTTGTGTGAGCCGTAAAGAACTGGGTTGGGGTGGTGATGGGAGGTGGTGGTGGCCGACAGGGTGTGGGGAAGTGGCGGTGCCTGATAGGCTGTGGGGAGGTGATGGCCGACAGGGTGAGGGCAGGTGGTGGCCGACAGGGTGTGGGGAGGTGGTGGCCGACAGGGTGTGGGGAGGTGGTGGCCGACAGGTGTAGGGAAGTGGCGATGGCCGACAGGGTGTGGGGAGGAGGTGGTGGCCGACAGGGCGAGGGGAGGAGATGGTGGCCGACAGGCGTAGGGAAGTGGCAGTGGCCGACAGGGTGTGGGGAGGTGGTGGTGGCCGACAGGGCGAGGAGAGGTGGAGGTAGCCGACAGGGTGTGTCGAGGAGGTGGTTTTGACCGACAGGGTGTAGGGAGGAAGTGGTGGTGGTCGACAGGGTGTGGGGAGGAGGTGGTGGTGGCCGACAGGGAGTGGGGAGGTGGTGGTGGTGGTGGTGGCTGGCGGGTTGAGGGAAGGTGGTGGAGCTGATTGACGTGGAGGGAGGAGGAGGAGGAGGAAGGAGGGACGGCAAATGAACTAGTCCCTCCTTCCAGCAGTAGTAGTAGAGAGCCGTAACTCAACAAATTCACTGAATAAATTATTGGGTGTTGATTTAGGCCCCCAACTAGTACTCTCTCTCTCTCCCTCATCAATCCGCTGTACTTCACAAACTTACTTTCATCACTCCTAACCACGGCTCCCTCTAGTTATAAATGAATCGTTCAATAAAAAGGGAATTTCCTATAAATTTGGTTCAAAAGAGAGACTTGTTTCTGGCCCTAAACCAATTACAACAATTTTTTTTTATCAAAATTCTATATAAAAACTTGGCTTCTGTAATCATAAACGGCAATAAATTCTTTATAAATGTACTAAGTTAAAAAAAAAAGAGGCTTCCTTTCTGTCCCTGGTTTAGAACGACATATCTTTAAATATTTTGATGGATAACAAGTTTTTCAATCAACGGCTCATGAAGGACGTGTTTCTAACCTAACCTAACCAAACCAAACCTAACCTAACCTAACCTAACCTAACCTATATCTCGCACATACTGTCAACCATTGACATGTACGAGTATTGGCTAGCTTATCGTCTATTCTAGAATACGCGCTTAATAACTTGAGTACGATGACTTAACACCTTGGATACGATGAATAAAACCCGTCAGTACGATAAATGAATCTGTTGAATATGATGACTTAACGCTTTGGTGTACGATGACTTAAACCCTTGAGTAAGATGACTGAATCCCATTAGTACGATGAATTAATCCACTTGAGTACGATGATTTAACCCTGGAGTGCGATGACTTAACCCCTTGAGAGTGATGACTTAATCACCTTGAATAAGATGACTTAACCCTTGAATACGATGACATAATCCCTTGAATACGATGACTTAACCCTTTGAATACAATGACTTAACCCTTTGAATACAATGACTTAACCCCTTGAGTACAATGACATAATCCCTCGAATACGATGACATAATCCCTTGAATACCATGACTTAACCCCTTGAGTACGACGAGTGAACTCCATGAAGAATGAAACTGGCAAAAAAAATAAAAATAAAATGTAAGAAAAAATAAAGTTTAATGAAAAGGAGAGGCAGATGAAAGGCCAGACCCTCCTGAATGTAATAATGTCAACAATAATACTGAAACAGAGAATATCAAATGAACATAAATACTTAAGTGTAATAATATAAACTAGATTGAAGACTAGCCTTAAACACGAGACTAAATGTAAATAAAATGAAAAATGAATAAATGGTCAATAGGAATAATGTTGTATTTATCCACTAACCTTCAAATCCTATCTCTTGATAACGTTCCTATAAACACACACACACACACACACACACACACGCTTAAAAAATTCATCCGCTTTCTGACAGGTGGATCGGATAATTATATATGCATTAATACTTCACCTTCTCTGAGATTCATAAGATATAAAACTTCACGAGTATAATATTTTTTTTCTCTCGTTCTTAAGATCATAATGACGGTGGAGGTAACGGTGGGTTTTATCCGAGAGATGATAACACAGACACACGCACCAGCTATCTTTCCCAGCCCTCACCACCACCACACACACGGGGCCCTCACCTCTCTCTCTTATCACATCAGTACAGTACACTCGTTTATTATTTATCGCTATTTAATTTATTCCTAGCTAACTGGATCTGTTAATTATTTATTCATTACATTTATATTTTTATTATTATTTTTTTACCCAATTTATATCTTATTTGTTTTTCATTTATTATTAATATTAATGAGGGTATTTAATCTAGTTTTTTTTTCTTCATATTTATCTATTCTTAATCTCTCTATTTTTTATTACGTTTTTATTATTTCCGGTCTATTTCTTATTCATAAAATTTTTACTTTATTTTTTTTATCATTCTTTATCAACTATTATCCATTACTTAACACGATTACTTTCTTGCCTTCTTTTTTGCACTATCTCTCTCTCTCTCTCTCTCTCTCTCTCCATTATTTGTACCGTATTAATCACTCTCCTTCCATTATCTTTTATGATATTTGTTAACTTTTATCATCTCTATTATAACCATTATCACTTACCTTCATCTTTACCTTTCTTCACCCTTCCTGTTTTATTCCTTAGTTTCCGACCTGTCAACCTGTCTGTGTTTCTTATATTTCTCATCTTCTCTTCTTCGTGTTCCTCACTTTTCTCTCTCTCTCTCTCTCATTATTTTCATCATATTCTACCTCCATTAAATTTCCTTTCTTATCATCTTTCTCTCCCTCTCCATCTCGCCTCCCCCTCTCCTTCCTTCCCTTCCCTCCCTGTTTCACCTATACTCTCCTCCCTTCAATATATAATTTCCTTCCCCTTTTATTTCAACTCCCCTTCCTTTCTTCCCTTTCTTTTTTCTACCTCATTTTCGTCCCTTTGTTACCCCCTATTCATGCCTTTCTCCCTCCCTCCCCCCCTCACTTCTACCGTCCTCCTCCTTCCCTCACTCACATCTTCCCATGTTTATCGTCCCTCCCTCCCTCATTTTATCATTCTCCTCCTTTCCTCACTCACATCTTACCTGCTCCTTCCCCCCCCCCCTCTCTCTCCCTCCTCCCCTTCCTCCCTCACTTATTTCTTCCCTTCCCCGTTCCTCTTCCTCCCCTCCCATCGTCCACCATCCTCCCATCCCAATAATCACCAGGTGCCTGATAATCCCTCTCCCATGCTCTCCCTCCCTCCCTCCTTTACTCTCGTCTAACTAAACATGAAAACATATCAATGAGTAAACTTTGAACTTAGAAAAAACAAAACTTCATCACGAATAAATTAATTAATACGTGAATATGAAAATGAGTTAACTTAAAAGAATATATTTTAAAGAAGCATAAAAAGAATCACTTAAGTTGTGAATAAATTGTAAGAAAATATTGTTAACAAAGACAGAAACATAACCAAAAAAACAACTTAAACCCAAAATAAGTTGAATTAACGAAGAGTTAACAAATAATATGTTAACCAAAATTACTCAAGAATAAACGAAAAACATAAACACTGTAAAACATAAAATATAAAAGTTGCAGTTCAGCAATTATAGAAAGGCATTAACCAGAGTGGAAACAATATGCGCGAGTTACCCACTGCAAAGAAAACGGAGAACAATGTAAAAACAATTGGAATAAATTAATGCAGCTTAAAGAAAACAAAAATGCACGTGCATGGTGAGAACGGAAATTTAGGGAAATATTAATAAAAACAAAGATGGAAAAAAGTTGGTTATTGGTAACACAATTATTGCACACAAACTCCCATACCCGAGAACAATTTTAAGTGAGGCCAGGAAAGGCGGACACTGGGCAGACTAACCCAGGCAAAATCTGTGTTGACAGAAATTACCGAAAATGAGGACATTAGAATAATTTACATATTACTTAATTCTTTGAGACGACCAGAATATACTGTAATACAGGAATTCGGAGCGGCACAGAAACCTCATAGCCAACTTTTGTTATACATTGTAAGTGAATATGCAGCAGCGTATCCAGAATTTGTTAAATGCAGCATTAAAGTTGCAGCAAACGACTCTCCTTTACCCTTGTGGATATGGCGTTGGCAAGGTTCTTTCGGGTGTTGGGCCTCGTGTACAGTGGTTTCACAGGCAGTGAGCGCCGCCGACAAGGCCTTGGGCTCCTAACACTAGTCTTGCCCACGGTGCCCACCGTTTATATGTGGATGTCGGTCACACTAGAATAACCCGTTATAGTACATCCTTCTTTCCTCACACAGCCAAACTGTGTAATGCTCTGCCTTCTTCTGTGTTTCCATACTCTTACAATCTGTGTCATTTCAGAAAACTTGACTTGTTTTCCAGCAATACTTCCCGGCGCTGCAATTCTCCAGTCACTGGGTCCTATGGTTCCTGTTAGGATGTGGGAATGTCGTCAAAACATATCAAGTTGGTTCAAATAGGTCTAAAAGCGACGACTACACTAGTTCTCTATTGTTATTATTAGATATTAGAGTGAGGGTCGTTTACGAGAGTCGTTTATGAGGGTCGTTCACGAGGGTCGTTCACTGGCCAACCACCAGGTTCCAGTTTAATCTTGGCCAATCAACTTTGTACCTCCCATCCTCATATTTTTAATTAAGGCGGAGCCGTAGCTCTGTTTACCACCAATCTAAACCCTTCGGCCTTCTCCTTTGTGCGCCAGAAAAACTCCGAGGCGTGAGAGGTTAGCCTGAGAAACTTCCGTGTGTTGGTGAGACGAGGAAAACCAAGAGATCCCAGACGCCGTAATGTAAGTAAATTCTCCGAGGACTTTATCATCTGGTTTACTACAAGATATGAAATAGCATAATTTATTACTATTATATTTCACCTGGTTCAAAATTAGACTAACATTCGGAGTTCAGGTACCAGTTCATACATTAATGACCCTAAACTCTCGGGATGGACGGTCATTACAGACACAGAGGCGGTAATAATTGCCCCAGTGTGATTTTGTAAGATACTGGTAGCAGAAGGGCAGTTCAAGTGTCCACAAGTATGCATATATTAAAGTATCATTCATAAGGGTCACAAAATAGGTATCGACTCGTCCAGGAAAAACAAAAACAAAAATACTGTTCACACACCAACTCCTGCACCCGGAGAGGGAAATTCTAAAAACACGGAGATGCTCATTTGCAATTCACAAGTTATAATGGGTGAAAGTTTCTGTTGGCCTTTCATCCAGTCTTCCAGGAACTGTGCACACTAAGATTCTATCTGGAGCACTGGCAATGACAGTTACTGTAAGTGCCGTCGTCAAATTAGTAGTGTGCATGTGATTATATATATATATATATATATATATATATATATATATATATATATATATATATATATATATATATATATATATATATATATATATATATATGCAAGTAAATCACTGTAGGTGCGCGTGATCCAAGTATATGCTGATAACCACAAGGAAACAAGAAACACGAAGTTCCCAAGCGCTTTCGTGAATTACACGAATGCGCTTGGGAACTTCGTGTTTTCTTGTGGTTATCAGCATATATATACCCTAGTCAAGTTAAGCCAGGAATATTGGACCCACTAATCTTCTAACCTGGGGCCACTGACAAATAAATTTGTGTAACATATTATCAGTTTTGTACTGACCATCACTAAGGTTTATAGAATTCAACTCACTAATCAACTTGACTAGTCACGACGCCCTTTCTCTTAAGCTCCTTTGCGTGTGTGGTGGTGTTGGTGTGCGGATTAGTGGATGTCATGTTTATGGCCTGACCTTATGTTTAGTAAAGGTCACCCTGTGTACTTAAGCCTCTCTCTGTCCATGTAATTCAGTTGCCTCTGAAGATGTCTTAAGAACATAAGAATGGAGAAAACTGCAGCGGGCCTATTGACCCATACTGGGCAGTCCCATTTATACCTAACCCCTAATTCTCATATAAGCATCCAACCTATGTTTGAAGCTATCCAGCGTATTCGAGTTAATGATGATATTTGGTAACTTGTTCCACTCATCCACTACTCTGTTTCCAAACCAGTGTTTACCTATTTCAAGCCGAAATCTAAATTTGTCTAATTTAAAACCGTTGTTGCGAGTTCGCTCCTGGTTGGATAGTTTGAGTACCTTTGTAATGTACCCTTTGTTTAACCCTGACTTCCATTTATACACCTCTATCATGTCGCCCCTCACTCTACGTCTCTCGAAGGAGTGCAAATTAAGATGCTTTAACCCGTCTCTGTACTCAAGGTTCCTAATGCCCGGGATTAGTCTTGTCATTCTCCTCTGGCTTCTTTCCAATGATTCTATATCCATTCTGTAATACGGTGATCAGAACTGAACTGCGTAACCCAGGTGTGGTCTCACAAGCGCAAGATAAAATTTTAAGATGACCTCGCTTGTCTTGTAACTAACACTCCTTTGTATGAACCCAAGTACTTTATTAGCCTTGTTATGAGCAAAAACACATTGTTTACTTGGCTTAAGATTCCTACTTATCATTACTCCTAAATCTCTCTCGCAGTCGGATTCCACAATGGCATCGTTGTTCATCTGGCAACTTGTTTCCCTGTTTACATCTCCTATACTGAGTACTTTACATTTGTCCACATTGAATTTCATCTGCCATTTTTCCGACCATACGAAAATATTTTTTAGATCTTCCTGTAGTTTTGTAGAGTCCTCGTCAGATTTAATTACACGTCCTATTTCAGTGTCATCAGCAAATTTACTTATGTTGCTGTCTATGCCGATATCTATGTCGTTTATGTATATAATAAATAATAATGGTCCAAGTACTGAGCCTTGGGGAACTCCACGAGTGACGTTGCTCCAATGTGATTTAGTGCGGTTTATGCTCACTCACTGTTTCCTGTCCCGTAACCACGCCCTAATCCATTTAAGGATATTACCTTTGATGAGATGCACTTCTACCTTTTTAATTAGTCTTTCGTGGGGGACTCTGTCGAAGGCTTTGCTAAAGTCAAGATATACTACATCATAATTGTGCCCCTCGTCCACCTATTCGTAAACTGATGAAAAGAATGTTAATAGATTAGTTAGACATGAACGCCCGCTTGTGAAGCCATGTTGTGAATCATTGATCAACTTGTGCTTCTCCAGGTGGTTTCGAATAGAGTTTGAAATGATTGATTCTAGTAATTTGCCTACTATTGATGTTAGACTGATTGGGCGGTAGTTAGAGGATAGTGATATATCCCCCTTCTTGAAAACCGGTATTACATTCGCTATCCTCCAGGATTCTGGTACTAAACCTGTTTTTAATGACATGTTAAACAACTTTGCTAAGGGCATACTAAGCACCTTCCTTACATTCCTTTAATACTCTGGCAAATATCTCATCGGGACCAGGTGACTTGTAAGGCTTCAGTTTGTCTATTTGCTTATTAACATCGTTGCTAGTCACTACTATCTCGCTTAATTTGTTTTCTTCACTATCTCTGAATAGAGTCGGAGCCTCGGGTATCATGTTTAAATTTTCGGTGGTGAAAACTGTTGAAAAATATTTGTTCAAATTATTGCTCATTTCTCCGTCGTTATCAGTTAGCTCGCCGGTATCTGATTGTATTGGTCCAATCTTATCTCGTGTTTTAGTTTGATGCATTTGGTAGAATCCTTTGGGGTTTGTCTTCGCCTCCCTTGCTATCTTCAGTTCATTATTCCTCTTTGCTTTTCTTATCTCAGTCTTAACCCTACCGGCCAATACCTTATAATACTCCCGGAGGTAAATTTCGCCACGGTTTATCCTTCTACCTATAGCCTAAGTTGCTCCATTGTTTCCCTTTTCCCTGTGTGATTTATATATATATATATATATATATATATATATATATATATATATATATATATATATATATATATATATATATATATAGCTCCACAATGAAAACGTGGATAAGATAAATCTTGATAAATCACACGGGGAAAAGGGAAACAACGGAGCACCTTAGCTTTCGTCTTTATTCAAGACATCTTCAGAGGCAAGTGGATTATATGGACAGATAGGCTTAAATATACAGGGTGACCTTATTAAACATGAGGTCAGGTCATAATGATGTCATCCACTAATCCCCACACCAACTCCAACACACACGTAGAGGAGCTTAAGAGAAAGGGGGCGACATGACCGGTCAGGTCAGGTCAAAAATAAGGGACCCACTGAATAATTATCCTACATCAAGCCCAAGGTTAAAAATGAGGAAAGAAAGTACAAGATGAGGGAGGGAAGAGGAGAGAAAAGAGTTAACTAGGAGGTGGAGGACAGGTGGTGCTATTGAACTATTCCTTACCTAATACAAACTCTACACTCCAAAAGCCTTGTTAGCCCCCACCCCGCCCCCCTCCCTTGTCCTCTCACCTCCTTAGTGTCTGGACCCATGCCCTAATCTCTTCTTTCTTCCTAGAACTTACCACTGCTCTTACACTAACACTTCTCCCTTCCTGGACAAATGTAAAGTACTCAGTATAGGAGACGTAAACAGGGAAACCAGTTACCAGATGAACAACGATGCCATTGAGAAATCCGACTGCGAGAGAGATTTAGGAGTAATGATAAGTAGGAATCTTAAGCCAAGTAAACAATGTGTTTTTGCTCTTAACTAGGCTAATAAAGTACTTGGGTTCATACAAAGGAGTGTTAGTTACAAGACAAGCGAGGTCATCTTAGGATTATATCTTACGCTTGTGAGACCTCACCTGGATTACGCAGTGCAGTTCTGGTCACTGCATTACAGAATGGATATAAAATCCTTGGAAAGAATCCAGAGGAGAATGACAAGACTAATCCCGGGCATTAGGAACCTTGAGTAGAGAGACAGGTTAAAGCATCTTAATTTGCACTCCCTCGAGAGACGTAGAGCGAGGGGCGACCTGATAGAGGTGTATAAATGGAAGTCAGGGCTAAACAAAGGGGACATTACAAAGGTACTCAAACTATCCAACCAGGAGCGAACTCGTAACAATGCGTTTTAAATTAGACAAACTTAGATTTAGGCGTGAAATTGGTAAACACTGGTTTGGAAACAGAGTAGTGAATGAATGGAACCAGTTACCAAATATCATCATTAACTCGAATATGCTGGATAGCTTCAAACATACAGTAGGTTGGATGCTTATATGAGCAATAGGGGTTGGGTGTAAACGGGACTGCCCAGCATGGGCCAATAGGCCGGCTGCAGTTTTCTCCATTCTTATGTTCTTATGTTCCTTCCTTCCTCCCCCAGGCTAGAAGATTTCCCCAGGGGTGTGACAACGGTAAGACACACCACGATTATGACGCTCCTCTGGTTGTGTCACCTCCATGGTACCTCTCTGGAGTGACCCCACATCCTCCTCCACAGTGGGTCATCACCACCCTCCTCCACCCATAGTGTCTCTCTGGAGTGACCCACATCCTCCTCCACACCTCGCCTTCCTTTACCTGGCATCCACTTCATCTCATCAACACGTCTCTTTCTCGTCACGTAACTTACAAAGAATATCTGTTTTTATTACTGTGTGTGTGTGTGTGTGTGTGTTCGCCTCACATCAACGTGTAAGGTTCATTTTAATAATTGAGACTGTCAGGTGTGTTTCCTCAACTCGTCACAGTAATTGAATGTCACATTTTTTTTACACCACATTTCATGCCATCATTTCTATCAGTTGAATTTATACATTTATGCTACGATATTCTTTTCACAACCACTTCATTAATTACGTAATCTAATCACCCCATGTTTTAGCTTCCTCACTAATGCAGCTTGTGACACTTGCTCACTCTTGTTGCACACACACACACACACACACACACACAGACACAGACACACACACACACACACACACACGTCTTTCATATTTCAAACACGTTACTTTAATCAGGACTAATTTACATTTTTTTTTACAAAGTTGTTACAAAATCTCATGCAGGCGATCAGTCCCAGTTACAGACACCACAGTTCAAGTACAGTTATCAGGACTGTAGTGTCGGTACAAGTCTTACATTAAATACAACATTCATAAATTACATTACAGAAAAATAATAAATAACATAAAAATAATAATGAGAATTGCATATGTTGTTATACGAACAATATCTAATAAAAAAATCAATAAATATATAAATAAAACAATAAATCGAATTAATTTTTTATGCAGGCCACATAAATAAAATAGAAAACGTAAATAAATATATAAATGAATACATAAATTTGAAAATGAATCGTATGTCTTTTATTTTTCACAAATACCATAACAAACTCCATGGTCTTTTTTTTTTGGTATACACACCAAGCACATTATTCAAACAAATAGTTCACTGACAGCTAAATCATTGACGTTTTCCCTGAACTGGTTATTTTATGCAGCTAGACCAAATTTCCTAAATAAATAATGAACACATCCCATCTACACCCAGGGGAAAACACAACAATAATGAGGGTTTTGTCATTAACTGCAACATCGGAGTGCGACCACAATCATTAAAATTGAACATGTTTAAATATATTATATACGTGTGGGGTTGACGGGCCCTGTTATACAATATGACATGGAGGGACGCTTACCCGCGCTGTGCTGCCGGGAGGTAGAGGGAGGGGAAGGGTAGGGGTAGGGGCGTGGACAGTGTTTGGTAGTGCAGGGAGGTGGTAGGTGTAGGGGGGTGGACAGTGTTTGGTAGTGCAGGGAGGTTGTAGGTGTAGGGGGGGGACAGTGTTTGGTAGTGCAGGGAGGTGGTAGGTGTAGGGGGGTGGACAGTGTTTGGTAGTGCAGGGAGGTGGTAGGTGTAGGGGGGTGGACAGTGTTTGGTAGTGCAGGGAGGTGGTAGGTGTAGGGGGTGGACAGTATTTGGTAGTGCAGGGAGGGAGGGGGGAGGGGCAGTAGGTGTAGAGGGTGGTGGGCAGTGTTTGGTAGTGCAGGGAGGTGGGGGGGGGGCTGGTAGGTGTAGGGGTGGTAGACAATGTTTGGTAGTGGAGCAAGGGAGGGGAGGTGGAGGGTGTAGGTGGAAAAAATATGAAGTGAAGAAAGTTAAGAAGGAAGGAGGAGGAAGATAATATGAAATGAATGAAGGAAGGAAGGAAGACTTCACTGATGCCTTGACCTGCGACTCACACCAGCAGGAGTCCTGGTCTACGAAGGCTAATTTCCACCTCACAGCCTCACGTGGCCATATAGTCTCCCAAGATAGACCTTTAGGGATGAAGAGGCTAGTGGATAGGGGGTGAAGGGGCGTTAGTGGTTAGGGAAATTAATGGGTAGGGTATAAAGGGGGCAGGGGAGGTGTAAGGGTGAGGTGAAAGGGAGGGAGGGTTGGAAGAAGCGTGAGGGGAAAAGGAAAGGAAATTGAGGGAGGGAGAGAGAGACAGAAGAGGAGGGATGAGGGGGAGTGAGAGAGAGTGAAGAGATGGAAGGGAAAATGGGAGGGACGACGAGTGGAAAATACGAGGAGGAAAAGGAACAAAGGAAAGAGGAAAGAAGAGAGAAGGAAGGGGAAGAAACAGGGAACGAAGGGAAGGGAGGGAAGGGGAAAAGGAAAGAGGGAAAAGGGAGGGAATGGAAAGAAATAGGGGAGGAATAGACGGAAGGAGAGAGAGAGAGAGAGAGAGAGAGAGAGAGAGAGAGAGAGCGAGTTAGTGAGGGAGGATATAAACACCGTTGATGACAAGTCGCTCCTCCCCGTTCACTGGATTAGTCAACGTTGGCCAACTGCTCAATTACCTGCTAACGAGATCCCGCAGCGGCCGGAACAACGTTTAATGGGAACAATGGAGTGGATATAAATGAACGAAAAGAGAGGCCCAGGTGTGGATAAAGCCTGGACAACAGAGACCAGGTGAGGATAAAGCCTGGACAACAGAGACCAGGTGAGGATAAAGCCTAGATAACAGAGACCAGGTTAGGATAAAGCCTGGATAACAGAGACCAGGTGAGGATAAAGCCTGGATAACAGAGACCAGGTTAGGATAAAGCCTAGATAACAGAGACCAGGTGAGGATAAAGCCTGGATAACAGAGACCAGGCTAGGATAAAGCCTGGATAACAGAGACCAGGTGAGGATAAAGCCTGGATAACAGAGACCAGGTGAGGATAAAGCCTGGATAACAGAGACCAGGTGAGGATAAAGCCTGGATAACAGAGACCAGGTGAGGATAAAGCCTGGATAACAGAGACCAGGTTAGGATAAAGCCTGGATAACAGAAACCAGGTGAGGATAAAGCCTGGATAACAGCCCAGGTGGCGATAAAGCCTGGATAACACAGCTCAACTTATGCATAAAACTTAGATGACTATAACCCCTGTTGGATAAATTAGAGAGAGAGAGAGAGAGAGAGAGAGAGAGAGAGAGAGAGAGAGAGAGAGAGAGAGAGAGAGAGAGAGAGAGAATACTTATTTAATAAACTATTTGGGCTGCTGTAGAAAGTATATCTTCGAAACAACACACACACACACACACACACACACACACACACACTGAATGACTTCTGACCTTTCACTGTGAGTAATTAGGGGGGTCTTTCAAATATTTTCATGTGCTATTATACTGATGAAACACATGAGCAATTATTTACCAACACATTTTGTGGTTCACATGGTATATGGCTAGTGATCATTAATATCAGAAATACTCTAAAAAAGCTGATTAAGAATTGGTCACTTGTTGCTTCAAGCTCCCCTGGTGATAAAAAAACCATAGGTGAGTAAAACAACAGCCAGTCCGGTCAGGTCAGGTCAGGTCAGGTCAGGTCAGGTCAGATTAGAAGAGGTGGGGCTTGAAGTAGCTAAACGAAGAGATATAAATTAATTTAAAATGAGAAAGAATAAATGTCTGGTGTCATAAAACAGAGAACGATAGAAACACGGAAATTAAAGATGATAAATGAAAAACTTAAGTTTGTCAGGTAAATGATTTTAAAGCATTTAAACCTGTGCTATTTTCCCCTGTTAAAACAATTGCATAATGCATTATATAAATAAAAATAAAATTCTTTTATCAATTAAATGGAAGGACATCGGGACTTAACACATTTAATGTCAAAATAATCATAGATTTTTTTAAAATAAATAGATCGTTTTATACGTGTCATTTAAAACAACTTTTAATTTGTAAAAAATAAATAATAAATCACCCATACCGTTTTCTACTCTGACCCCACATTAATACTATACCACTTGTTTCTCTGTGTGTAAACAATGTATAAACACTACAATAAGACGATAAAATGTGTTAATACAATGGATAAAATAACCTACTTTGTACTGGCTCAAACAACTGATACATAATTATTAAGGTTTACATAATCTTAATGAAGCTTGAATACTGAAGTACTCTACATAATATAACTGTAGGAAGAATATTTACCACCGTCACTGTATGAGTCACCTTACACTCCTTACAGTACTTTAAAAACTCCTTTTGTTGACAAGCTACTTAATGCAAGGACGAACGGGAGGACGGGATTCGATTCGATTCTCCTCTACTATTCAAAAGAAGGGAGGGGGAAGGGAGGGGAGGTAAGAAGGGAAAGGGAAGGAAGAAAGGGAGCTAATAAGGGAGAGAAAGGAGGGAGGTAGGAAGATAAACTGATATAGAAAAACATAAAAATTATTATTAAATA
This sequence comes from Homarus gammarus, assembly GCA_958450375.1. NCBI lineage: Eukaryota > Metazoa > Arthropoda > Malacostraca > Decapoda > Nephropidae > Homarus > Homarus gammarus. Next base: position 1,252,671 of record CAUDMG010004094.1, read on the forward strand.
TCCCGTAGCAACAATAGAGATGAACAGCAAGATAGGAAAGAGAAAAGTTACAAGGGACCTTAGAGATTTTTTTAAAAGGATATAAAACTCTAAAAAAATATAAATAATTGTTGTAAGACTATTAAAAAAATATTCAAGGAACTTTCACCAGTTTAAGAAAAAAACTTAAGACCTGCAAGAATATCTAAATAAATATATAAATAAGTTTCAAAAGTTTAGCAGGAAATAAAAACTTGTATATGAAAAATACTTACAAGACAATATAACAAAAAGTTTTAAGATACTTCCACCAGTTTAATAGACAAAACAAACTTCAAGGAAACGTTACAAATACCTCCATATAAAACTGACTAAAATCCTTCATAATCATTTTAAAAGTTTACCAGATGATAAAACAATTAGTGAAAGTGAAGAACAAAATATTATAAAACTATTGAACAAGTTTTAAGATACGGTAGTTTCATAAGTTCAACAAAAAATACAAAATAAAACTTTAAGCTCAAGTGAACAGAACATCCAGAACCACTCAAATATTGAACCTCACTTAACACTTATTAAAAAAAAGAAAAAAAAGTCCCCTTGCACCGAAATAATTCCATCAGTCTGGTCATGGAGGAGGTGGTGCATCCCGCTAACTATGAGAAGCAAAAAACTCTTTAAGGAAATTTCGAAAGTTTAAAAAGTAAAATGATACTTTTAAACCCTTCGCGCGCGCACGCACACACAGCATAGGTGGATGATCTTCACCTACTGTAAACAAGAGTATGAGCGAAGATCAGGAGCTATAAACTAGAGTGAATATCAAGAACCATAAATTAGAGTGAATATCAGGAGCCATTAACTAGAGTGAATATCAGGAGCCATAAACTAGAGTGAATATCAGGAGCCATAAACTAGAGCGAATATCAGGAGCCATAAACTTGAGTGAAGATCAAGAACCATAAACTAGAGTGAATATCAGGAGCTATAAACTAGAGTGAAGATCAAGAACAATAAACTAGAGTGAAGATCAGGAGCTATAAACTAGAGTGAATATCAGGAGCCATAAACTAGAGTGAATATCAGGAGCCATAAACTAGAGTGAATATCAGGAGCCATAAACTTGAGTGAAGATCAAGAACCATAAACTAGAGTGAATATCAGGAGCCATAAACTTGAGTGAAGATCAAGAACCATAAACTAGAGTGAATATCAGGAACTATAAACTAGAGTGAATATCAGGAGCCATTAACTAGAGTGAATATCAGGAGCCATAAACTTGAGTGAAGATCAAGAACCATAAGCAAAAGTGAATATCAAGAACTATAAACTAGAGTGAATATCAGGAGCCATAAACTAGAGTGAATATCAGGAGCCATAAACTTGAGTGAAGATCAAGAACCATAAACAAGAGTGAATATCAAGAGCTATAAACTAGAGTGAATATCAGGAGCCATAAACTAGAGTGAATATCAGGAGCCATAAACTAGAGCGAATATCAGGAGCCATAAACTTGAGTGAAGATCAAGAACCATAAACTAGAGTGAATATCAGGAGCTATAAACAAGAGTGAATATCAGGAGCCATTAACTAGAGTGAATATCAGGAGCCATAAACTTGAGTAAAGATCAAGAACCAGAAACTAGAGTGAATATCAGGAGCCATAAACTAGAGTGAATATCAGGAGCCATTAACTAGAGCGAATATCAGGAGCCATAAACTTGAGTGAAGATCAAGAACCATAAACAAGAGTGAATATCAGGAGCTATAAACTAGAGTGAATATCAGGAGCCATTAACTAGAGTGAATATCAGGAGCCATAAACTTGAGTGAAGATCAAGAACCATAAACTAGAGTGAATATCAGGAGCTATAAACTAGAGTGAATATCAGGAGCCATAAACTAGAGTGAATATCAGGAGCCATAAACTTGAGTGAAGATCAAGAACCATAAACAAGAGTGAATATCAGGAGCTATAAACTAGAGTGAATATCAGGAGCCATAAACTTGAGTGAAGATCAGGAGCCATAAACTAGAGCGAATATCAGGAGCCATAAACTAGAGTGAATATCATGAGCCATAAACTAGAGTGAATATCATGAGCCATAAACTAGAGTGAATATCATGAGCCATAAACTAGAGTGAATATCATGAGCCATAAACTAGAGCGAATATCCGGAGCCATAAACTAGAGTGAATATCAGGAGCCATAAACTAGAATAAAAATATAATACCAACAATAACATACTGTAGGTAATCGCTAATTTCCCCTAATATAATTATATGCAAGAGTGTAAATTGCTATACTTAGCTATAAAACAAGAGAAGAAGTTTGCTAACTTTAGCCATATACGCCAATGAGGACAGCCGTTCTCAGCCTTAAACGACAGACAGAATAGCCAATTGTTCCCTCCCCCCCCCCCCTCCTAACACGACCGTGACCGCGAATACCTAAAATTAGCCTTAAAGCTGAATAAAATATACCATGATTATCTATATATAGCCAGAAGCCACAACATAACTAAGTAAATTTAGCTTCAGACCAAAAAAAAAAAAGCAGCTAAACTTTACCACAAACTACAACAACACTGGTAGCTACTGGTGTATTTACCCACAACAACACTGGTAGCTACTGGTGTATTTACCCACAACAACACTGGTAGCTACTGGTGTATTTACCCACAACAACACTGGTAGCTACTGGTGTATTAACCCACAACAACACTGGTAGCTACTGGTGTATTAACCTACAACAACACTGGTAGCTACTGGTGTATTAACCTACAACAACACTGGTAGCTACTGGTGTATTAACCTACAACAACACTGGTAGCTACTGGTGTATTTACCCACAACAACACTGGTAGCTACTGGTGTATTTACCCACAAACTACAACACTGGTAGCTACTGGTGTATTAACCTACAACAACACTGGTAGCTACTGGTGTATTAACCTACAACAACACTGGTAGCTACTGGTGTATTAACCCACAACAACACTGGTAGCTACTGGTGTATTTACCCACAACAACACTGGTAGCTACTGGTGTATTTACCCACAACAACACTGGTAGCTACTGGTGTATTAACCTACAACAACACTGGTAGCTACTGGTGTATTAACCTACAACAACACTGGTAGCTACTGGTGTATTAACCTACAACAACACTGGTAGCTACTGGTGTATTTACCCACAAACTACAACACTGGTAGCTACTGGTGTATTTACCCACAACAACACTGGTAGCTACTGGTGTATTTACCCACAAACTACAACACTGGTAGCTACTGGTGTATTAACCTACAACAACACTGGTAGCTACTGGTGTATTAACCTACAACAACACTGGTAGCTACTGGTGTATTTACCCACAACAACACTGGTAGCTACTGGTGTATTTACCCACAACAACACTGGTAGCTACTGGTGTATTTACCCACAACAACACTGGTAGCTACTGGTGTATTTACCCACAAACTACAACACTGGTAGCTACTGGTGTATTAACCTACAACAACACTGGTAGCTACTGGTGTATTAACCTACAACAACACTGGTAGCTACTGGTGTATTTACCCACAACAACACTGGTAGCTACTGGTGTATTTACCCACAAACTACAACAGTGGTAACTCTTTTTTCCCACGAACTTTAACAACGGAAGCAATATTTACCAACAGCCACATCAATGGTAGTTATATTTAGTTACAAGCCACACTAATGGTAGTTATAATTAGTTAGGAGCGACACTAATGGTAGTTATAATTAGTTACGAGCCACACTAATGGTAGTTATATTTAGTTACAAGCCACACTAATGGTAGTTATAATTAGTTACAAGCCACACTAATGGTAGTTAAAATTAGTTGCAAGCCACATGAATGGTAGTTATAATTAGTTACAAGCCACATCAAAGGTAGACATATTTAGTTACAAGCCACATCAATGGTAGTTATAATTAGTTACAAGCCACACTAATGGTAGTTATAATTAGTTACAAGCCACATCAATGGTAGTTATAATTAGTTACAAGCCACACTAATGGTAGTTATAATTAGTTACAAGCCACACTAATGGTAGTTAAAATTAGTTGCAAGCCACATCAATGGTAGTTATATTTAGTTACAAGCCACATCAATGGTAGACATATTTAGTTACAAGCCACATCAATGGTAGTTATAATTAGTTACAAGCCACACTAATGGTAGTTATAATTAGTTACAAGCCACACTAATGGTAGTTATAATTAGTTACAAGCCACATTAATGGTAGTTATAATTAGTTACAAGCCACATCAATGGTAGTTATAATTAGTTACTAGCCACACTAATGGTAGTTATAATTAGTTACAAGCCACCCTAATGGTAGTTATAATTAGTTACAAGCCACATCAATGGTAGTTATAATTATTTACAAGCCACATCAATGGTAGTTATATTTAGTTACAAGCCACATCAATGGTAGTTATATTTAGTTACAAGCCACACTAATGGTAGTTATAATTAGTTACAAGCCACATCAATGGTAGTTATATTTAGTTACAAGCCACATCAATGGTAGTTATATTTAGTTACAAGCCACACTAATGGTAGTTATAATTAGTTACAAGCCACATCAATGGTAGTTATATTTAGTTACAAGCCACATCAATGGTAGTTATATTTAGTTACAAGCCACACTAATGGTAGTTATAATTAGTTACAAGCCACATCAATGGTAGTTATATTTAGTTACAAGCCACATCAATGGTAGTTATATTTAGCTACAAGCCACACTAATGGTAGTTATAATTAGTTACACGCCACACCAATGGTAGTTATATTTTCAAACATACCACACCAAGAGTTGCTGTATTAAGCCTTGAGCACGTCCTGCAAGGCTAAACTTAGCCATTAAGGTTGGAGTTGCTACATTTAACTATTATATCAACACAACTCGCTTAACTTATCAGCCAGCCACAAAGAGAGCAGTTATTACGAGTCATAAGAACACGGTGTATAATTCTAGTTACTCAAGCACACCGTGTACAGTATAGCTATATTTAACCATAAATACTATCATGTATACAGCTATATTTAATCCATAAAACACCATGTATAGCTCTAGTGAGGGAAAACACAAGTGCATAGATAAAAATAAATATAAAACTGTCTACTGATGTATTTAACAATAACACTGTAGAGGCACAGTTACCTACACCGTGTATGGCTACACAAAGCAATGTTAGGCTATACTTAGCCACAAACATTCCGTCTACAGATACAGTATATTTAACCATACACTCTGGTAGAGCTATATTAACTCTAAACATGGTGTTTAGGTATATTTAGCCCTAAAAACACGTGCTATGCTCAATTTAGTCAAAAACACATCGTACAGCTCTATTTAGTCATTAGCACACCGTGTAGCGGTACATGTAGCCATAAAAACAATGAGTACAGCTAGCCATAAGCCGCAGCACGAATAGCTGCACCTCGGCAGAGGTAGCCATGAAGGCAGCTATAGCCAGCGACAATCCACAGTAGGAGTGGCTTTTATTAGCGGTAAAAGCCAATTTACCTAGTAGACGATGAGGGGGTTTCACCAGGACGAGCTAAAAGGCAACAAGCTCACGGTTAAGGGAGACCAAGATAAGTTTAAGAAGTGCCAAGGAAGATCACGAGGCAGCTCTGAAGAGATAAGTGGCACCAAGCACGAGGTCACTAGGGTGAATTATATGTACCGAGCACACGACCCTGGGATCACCAGGAGGAACTAGAGACAACCAAGTGAGATCACCAAGAGTAGATAACAATTATCAAAGAAAATCACCGGGACGAGGTAAGAAGCAGGAGGCATATTATGTAGGGAGGGAGAAAGGTAAGAAGGGAGGAAGCTAAGAAGGGAGCTAAGAAGGGAGGGCGGGAGCTAAGAAGGGAGGGAGCTAAGAAGGGAGGGCAGGAGCTAAGAAGGGAGGGAGCTAAGAAGGGAGGGCAGGAGCTAAGAAGGGAGGGAGCTAAGAAGGGAGGAAGGGAGCTAAGAAGGGGGAGGGAGCGAAGAAGGGAGGAAAGGATCTAAGAAGGAAGGATGGAAGCTAAGAGGGGAGGGTAGGAGCTAAGAAGGGAGGGAGGAAGAAGGGTGAGAGGTAGGTAAGGGACAGCGGGAAGGAGGATGAGCGAGGTAGGGAAGTAGGGAGAGAGGGAGAGAGAGGGGGGGGGAGAGAGAAAGAGGGGGGAGAGGGGAGAGAGAAAGAGGGGGAAAGAGAAAGAGGGGGAGAGAGAAAGAGGGGGAGAGAAAGAGGCAAGGAAGGTAGGTAAGATAGGAGAGAAGGAGGAAGGGAAAGGGGAGGTAGGTGCTGTAGGTAGATAAGAAAGTAGGGAGGAAGAGGAGGTAGGCAAGAAGGGCGAGAAGGAAGGAGGGAGAGAGGAAAAGGTGAGGGAGGGCGCTCAGGAAGAAACCTCATGACGACAAAGAGGAACACGTGACCCCAGCCACGAGGTCTGGCAAGGGAAGGTCACAGTAATCCAAGAGTTTATTCTATTTAAAAACCCCAGACGTTTTATGTCCCTCTCATGGGTTTGGTTTTATGTTGGTTTAACGGGCGAATAGGACGTGTCTGGTTTCGCTAAGGGGGGGGGGGGTGGTGGGGTGATGAGAGGGCGTGGGGGAGGGTGACAGACGGGGAGAGAAGGGTGGGTAGATGTGCGTAGAGTTGGAGAGAGAGAGAGAAAGAGAGAGAGAGAGAGAGAGAGGTGTGTGTGTGTAGTAGTCAGCGTGATGGGAGTTTAGAGAGGAGAGGAGAAAAGAAGAGAAAGGAGGAAAGGGTGGGGGGAGGAAAGGGGGAGGAGAAGAGAGAATATGGTCGTGTGGCAGGGGTTGAGTATGTTGGAGAGTGGACAAATTGCAGTGACACAGGGGATGTGGGGAGGAAGAGAGAGCAGTCAAAGCAATGAGAGAGAAGAATGAAAGGGGAAAAGGACAAGAGGAGAATTGGAAGGGGAGGAGAGACAGAGAAATGGGCGTTGGTATATTTGATTGCTGGAACTATTAAATCATCTTCGGATAATCTAATTACGCGAAACGGTCAGCCATGCGCGTTTCTGTTATATTAATACATACTCCATTTACCCGGTCATGCTGTGCCATGTATATCGCAGCAGGAATGTGTCCGGATAAGCGAAACAAATAACACACTATTGGATGGTGACATCTCCCATAGGATTTAACACTAACCGAATTTCTTAATAATTATCATTTATCCATATATGGTGGTTGGTCTTCTGAGTCATTCCTCTAACTCGTGGGTTTCACTGCAGGATTTGCTTGTCCTAGTGTTGATCTCTTCTCTTGTGTCAAACCCACTTCAGTTGCTCCGCCGTTTCAACAATATCCCTTTTTATCCTTGTTTGTGGTCTTGCCCATTCGCTTCATCCCGCTCTACAACGTGTTATGTCTGGTAAGCTTCCTCACATGACTCTAAAACTGGTTTGGAGTGTTTGGTGCAATTCTTCCATTCTTCGCTATGATACACAACCAAAAGTCAACACTGTTTTATACATAACGTACACATGCTTACCTCTTCAGACAAAGAGGTCATGTTGCTCTGGGATATTAAATTAAAGTTTTTACATGCGCTCCAATTACGTAAGACTCCTATTTGAACATATTTTCATTACATTCCGTCCTTTGTCCTATACCGCAGCTCCTTCTAGTTCCTGAGTGTTGTCTTAGGCAAAGCCCTGGTGTAGTTGCCGAGTATTAATCTAGTTCAGGTGAAGTCGTTTTCATTCTATATTTAAAACCAAACTCCCCTTCACACACACACACACACACACACACACCACGCCCACCTACACCAAACTCCCCTTCACACACACACACACACCACGCCCACCTACACCAAACTCCCCTTCACACACACACACACCACGCCCACCTACACCAAACTCCCCTTCACACACACACACACCACGCCCACCTACACCAAACTCCCCTTCACACACACACACACACACCAAACTCCCCTTCACACACACACACCACGCCCACCTACACCAAACTCCCCTTCACACACACACCACGCCCACCTACACCAAACTCCCAGTAAACACTTCTTACACTGTCACTATGTTGAAATGCCCTGTAGTTTGAGCTTTTCCCCATCTAGTTATTATATGTCTTATTTATATCACTTATGTTATTTGTATATTATTTGTAATTCGAAACCAATTCCCCAATTATTTAACTGTATATTTTCAGCCTTCTGGCTGCCAAGCTCTTTCAATAAACCTTTAATTATTATTATTATTATTACACACACACACAGATAACCTATATGTTCACACCATGCCTCCCTTTTGTATCGAAAGCTTTTGTTAAATAAGCCACTCCCCAATGTCAATATAAATAATACTGTATGTCATTTTTTTTCATTTTATATTTTCGGTCTCTAGCTGTTCTGCTTTCTAATAAACCATTAATAATTATCATTATTATTATTATTATTATTATTATTATTATTTTATTATTATTATTACTATTGCACTTCCCTCCTCCTCCTCCTCCCCCCCCCCCCCCAACACAACACACCCACACCAAGGGCCGCCCTGTTGGCCTCTACCCCCAACTCCCTCCTCTCGGCCCCTCCTCCCCACCGGGATAACAGCAACTTCTCGCCAGAAGTTACAATTTCATTTTGGAAAGGAGTGGAATCAGTGTTGAACAGAGATGGACAGTGTTTAAGGACAGTGAGATCAACGTTAAACAGTAACAGCTGACAGTCATAGCCAAGTTAACCATCACACAGTGATGATGTCACAGACAAAGAAAATTGTCCCTGAGACCCAACAACAATCCGTCCACTATAGGGGGCACCGTGACACACACACACACGGCGTAGAGTCCCAAGTGTGAGGTAAATAATGAGGAGGGAGAGAGACTGGATGGGGAGGAGGTGGAGAAGGCCCCTACCTCAGGGAGAAATTAGCAGGGTAGTGGAGGGGAAGGAGCGCCAATAACTCCGCTCATAGTGATAATGGCGTCAACTTTTCACGCCTCTAAGATTGGACGACACGACTTATTCTACGTGTTTGTGTTTGTTTGTTCGTTTGTTTGTCTATTTGTGATTATCTGATCTTTGGTGCCGTTTGTTTTGTGTGTGTGGGTGGGTGTGTGTGTGGGTGGGTGGGTGGTTGATTTTGCCGCTTGCAGCGGCTACTTTATTGTGCACCCCACACTCATCCTGTGAGCGGTAGCGCAAAAGGATTACAGAGTAGGGTTTACAAAGGGTCATAATAATTAACCCCCGTTGTCAGGATATTATGGCACTGAAAGTTACACAGTATTTCATTTACATTATTTGTTTAGTTCTATACATAAAGGGTAACTTATTCACAAATGCGTGAGAACAGGCGTGTGAGGCAGTATGTCTGGCCTCACACTTTGTTATTCACATTTACGTGGGAGGTATTCAAGCACATTGCGTATTTGGTTCTGTACATGAGAACTGACATAGATACTAAGTGCAAAAAAGTGGATACAATCTTAATATGTCGGCTATCTTGCCATTAGAGATGAAGTGTTGTGCCATTTCACACACAGTGTGCTTGGACCTGTCCCTAAAAGGTTCTATCTTCACACAGTCGAGGACGTAGTGTTCAAGTGTGTGGCCATATGTATGGCCACACACTTTACATTTAGTTTTGTTTACATCTGCTTGAGGAACATACTGCCAAAGGTACTTATATCCTAACCTTAATCTAGCTGTTACAACATCTTGTAATCTAGTGATCTTGTTACTTGCTCCATAAACGTGTTTCACTTGATACATCTCATCATGGTAAACTATGGATTGACTAGTGCCTGTTTGCACTTGTCTACTTGCGTCAAACTCATCAATAAGTTCTTTCCTAATTACAGTTTTAAGGGTTCTTTTTGACAGACCCAAATTGTATTCAACGGTGTCTTTGTTAGACGCGAGTTTGGCGAGGGCATCAACTCTGTCATGTTTTATGAGGCCTATGTGAGAGGGGATCCACAACAGTTTGACCCTGACACCCCGGTCAACAAGGCACGCATATTTGTGTCTGGCTTCAGAGACAAGAGCGTGACAACCTGAGTCGAGGGTACCAAGGGCAAGTAGTGAGGATAGAGAGTCAGTGATGATGAGACTGTCAGTAAAAGTGGTTTCAATGAATTTAATAGCTGTGAGTATGGCAACTAATTCAGTTTGTAGAGTGGATGCCCAGTTGTTAATTCTAACTCCTTTCTCAATTATATTACCGTCAGGTTGAGTCACAACAATAGCACTTCCAGCCCTCCCACAGGCGGTGTTTAGAGACCCATCAGTGTAGATGGTCTGTGTGATATTATCAATACACACTCTGGGTGGGTGGGTGTGGGTGGGTGGGTGGGTGTGTGTGGGTGGGGGTGTGGGTGGGTGTGGGTGGGTGGGTGGGTGGCTGGGGGTGGGTGGGTGGCTGGGGGTGGGTGGGTGGGGGGGTGGGTGGGTGGGTGTGGGTGGGTGGGTGGGTGTGTGTGTCCTACTGTTAAATGTAGACAGCATGAGCATAATGTTGTTAGTTTTAATGAGGTTAACAGTTAACCGAAGTAGTTAGTAGATAGCGGTTATCATTTAGTTAAGTAAGGAGTTAGCAGTTAATTATTGTGGTGAAAAGAGAACTAGTGCATTGATTGCAGATGATAACTATGGTTGGATGGTCTTTCCTGTAGTCAGAATAGTTAACAGATAGTTCCAGTAGTCAGAGTAGTTAACAAGTAGTTCCAGTAGTCAGAGCAGTCAGCAGATAGTTCCAGTAGTCAGAGCAGTTAGCAGATAGTTCGTAGAGATCAACAAATAACAATAAATACTTAGCAAACTACTTCATGTTGTTATAGTAGAGTAGTTATGAGTAATTACCGTGGCATAATTAACATGTACTCACACCAGACCGATAGCACGAAAAACACCCACCGCCCATCTCAACTTTATAAACACGAAATTCATAAAATTAATTACTACTTCACCGATGGCTGGAGAGGGAGTAGGTGGGAGGAGAGGGAGTAAGTGGGAGTGAGAGGGCTGCGGGAGCGTAAGTAATGCCCCGAGTTTTTTTCCGCCCTGTTAAGATTGGATGAGAGAATTTTAGACTATTCTAAGCCGTGGAGGAGGGGAGAGGAGGTAAGAGGAAGGGAAGGAAAGAGGATGGGAAAGGGGAGGGAAGGAAAGAGGATGGGAAAAGGGAAGGAGAGGGGAGGGGAAAAAGGGGGGAGGGAACGAAATGAGGGTGGGGAAAAGGGAAGGAGAGGGGAGGGGAAAAAGGGGGAGGGAACGAAATGAGGGTGGGAAAAGGGAAGGAGAGGGGAGGGGAAAAAGGGGGAGGGAACGAAATGAGGGTGAGAAAAGGGAAGGAGAGGGGAGGGGTTGGGGGAAACACTGAGAGCAAAAGTTTTAAAAAAAAAGTTTGTGGTCGTAATTTTAGTTAAGTAACAAAGCGATGCGTTTATGTTTGTAGGCGAAATAATGTGCGGAAGGAAGTTCTTGTTCGTAATTCTAGAAAAGTAATATAACATTACATTCATCCAGTGTAAAAGAAAGTGAAAATATTTTGAAAGTTTTGTTTGTAATTTTAATAAGGTAACGAAAATGATGCGTTTATGTTTCCAGGTGAAAGATTACACAAAAATATTAAACCTTTCGCTAAAGTTTTCAGAAAAAAGTAACAGCGATGCGTTGTTTATGTTTCCTGGTAGAGGGAGGACTGACAGCGGAAAGTTTGGAAAGTTTTATTCAAAATCCATGTAATAGTTAGTTGAATGAGGAAATGTTATAGAAAGTTTTAGAGGCCCGCTCGTAAATGCCGCGGTAGTATTGAAAGCTTTTACACGCACATACACACATACATACATACATACATACATACACGGTAATAACACGGAGATGAGTGTACGCGTTTGTTTACTTACCTGTATGTATTTTTTTTTTTGGAAGATCCACCAGATAATGTGATGGTAGCTGTTGAGTGGTGGTGGTGGTGGTTGTGTTTGTGTGGTTGTGGTTGTGTGGTGGTGGTGGTTGTTATGGTTGTGTGGTGGCTGTTGTGGTTGTCTGGTGGTTGTTGTGGGTGTGTGTTGGTTGTTGTGGTTGTTGTGGTTAGTGGTGGGTGTAGTGGTTTGGTGTTGGGTGTCGTAGTTGCGTGATGGGTGTTGTGGTTGTGTGGTGGGTATTATGGTTGTGTAATGGGTGAGTTGTGGTGGTATGGTGGTAGTTGTGGATCTATGGTTGTGTGATGGGTGAGTTGTAGTGGTATGATGGTAGTTGTGGATCTATGGTTGTGTGATGGTTGTTGTGGTGGGTATTATGCTTGTGTAATGGGTGAGTTGTGGTGGTATGGTGGTAGTTGTGGATCTATGGTTGTGTGATGGTTGTTGTGGTGGGTATTATGGTTGTGTAATGGGTGAGTTGTAGTGGTATGGTGGTAGTTGTGGATCTATGGTTGTGTGATGGTTGTTGTGGTGGGTATTATGGTTGTGTAATGGGTGAGTTGTGGTGGTATGGTGGTAGTTGTGGATCTATGGTTGTGTGATGGTTGTTGTGGTGGGTATTATGCTTGTGTAATGGGTGAGTTGTGGTGGTATGGTGGTAGTTGTGGATCTATGGTTGTGTGATGGGTGAGTTGTAGTGGTATGGTGGTAGTTGTGGATCTATGGTTGTGTGATGGTTGTTGTGGTGGGTATTATGGTGGTGTAATGGGTGAGTTGTGGTGGTATGGTGGTAGTTGTGGATCTATGGTTGTGTGATGGTTGTTGTGGTGGGTATTATGGTTGTGTAATGGGTGAGTTGTGGTGGTATGGTGGTAGTTGTGGATCTATGGTTGTGTGATGGGTGAGTTGTAGTGGTATGGTGGTAGTTGTGGATCTATGGTTGTGTGATGGTTGTTGTGGTGGGTATTATGGTTGTGTAATGGGTGAGTTGTGGTGGTATGGTGGTAGTTGTGGATCTATGGTTGTGTGATGGTTGTTGTGGTGGGTATTATGCTTGTGTAATGGGTGAGTTGTGGTGGTATGGTGGTAGTTGTGGATCTATGGTTGTGTGATGGGTGAGTTGTAGTGGTATGGTGGTAGTTGTGGATCTATGGTTGTGTGATGGTTGTTGTGGTGGGTATTATGGTTGTGTAATGGGTGAGTTGTGGTGGTATGGTGGTAGTTGTGGATCTATGGTTGTGTGATGGTTGTTGTGGTGGGTATTATGGTTGTGTAATGGGTGAGTTGTGGTGGTATGGTGGTAGTTGTGGATCTATGGTTGTGTGGTGGTTTACTGTTCCAAAGGTTTATTAGATTAAGATTTCATTACCCCAAAGGTTCATTGACTCGAAGGATCACTGGTCCAAAGTTTCAGAAGCGTCACAACTCTATGTTATAATTACTATTTCTCCATAATTCATAACAACTATTTTTAAGACTGTCATTATCATCAACTTTCTTAAGAGTATTGTGTTGGTGTCCCTGAGCGCTACCAGCAGTGTGTTACCGTCAAGTCACCTCACGTACCAGCTGATGTATGAAATTTATGCAGTTGTTGCTGTCACCAAATGGCTTCTCATTTCTTCAATGTAAAATACAGTATATTATTATATAATTAAGGATCCTGTTTGTCTGTTCCCAAAGTAATAGATATCAGGGTCTCACATAATCAACTTTTGGTGCAAATTGTGGCAAGATTACCTTCATACCAGCTCACACGTTGCTAACACAGGAATTGTCGGACGTTGAAGAAAACAATGAAATGAGATAATCTCCAGCGGTAACTATTTTAATTTACAGTAAGCGCGAGGGGGGGGGACGTAGTAGTAATAGTAGTAGCAATTATTATTATGTACACAAAACTCAAACATATATTACATTAATGTTGGTTTAATTTCCGGACAATATTCAAAGGTATGTATTCAGCAATAAAACTCCAGACCTTTCACTCAAGGCGACAAAACTTATTTACATAATACAACACTGTCGGGTAGAATTCAGTATTCCCTAAATATTGTAGAAATATGAATACACGTCAACATGATAGATATGAATCAATAGTACACTAAGAGAGAGAGAGAGAGAGAGAGAGAGAGAGAGAGAGAGAGAGAGAGAGAGAGAGAGAGAGAGAGAGAGAGAGAGAGAGAGTAAAAACGTTTAACATGCAAAAATACATAAACAAAAATGCCCAAAAAAATCTAAATTAAAAACATTAATAAAAAATAAAAACAAATAAAAGTAACACAACATTATGAATAAAACACGTCAAACAGAGAGGAACCCTGTGATCAAGTCGTCCAACTCATCAAGAATTCGCTATTGTCTCTGTCCTTTAAAATCATTCCTAACTTTTAGCGTCCGTGAATGAGAAGTAAACATTCCTAGACTTCATCATCATGCACGGGAGGAGGCGCCACATTCCTAACCTCCCGCTCACACGAAATTGTATCAACGAATTCCGGAAGCCTCTCCCTCCCTTTTACCAAGACCGCCTCGCCGCCATCCTATCAGTCTCCTAGCAGATCACCGCCACCCTGTCCCGTCTCTTCCTAGCAGCAGCTCACCGCCATCCTGCCCGTCTCCTAGTAGCTGACAGACAGCCTGCCCATCTCCTAGTAGCTCACAGACAGCCTGCCCGTCTCCTAGTAGCTCACAGACAGCCTGCCCGTCTCCTTCTAGCAGCTCACCGCCATCCTGCCCGTCTCCTAGTAGCTCACAGACAGCCTGCCCATCTCCTAGTAGCTCACAGACAGCCTGCCCATCTCCTAGTAGTTCACAGACAGCCTGCCCATCTCCTAGTAGCTCACAGACAGCCTGCCCATCTCCTAGTAGCTCACAGACAGCCTGCCCATCTCCTAGTAGCTCACCGCCATCCTGTCCGTCTCCTGGCAACTCACCGCCACCCTGCCCGTCTTCTCCTAGCAGCTCACCGTCATACTGTCCGTCTCCTAGCAGCTCACCGCCACCCTGCCCGTCTTCTCCTAGCAGCTCACGTCCATCCTGCACGTCTCCTAGTAGCTCACCGCCCGTCTCATTCTAGCAGCTTGCCGCCACCCTGCCCTTCTACTCCTGTATTCCTGTCCGTCTCTTCCTACCACCTAACTACCTTACCTTACCTTACCTTACCTAACCTAACCTAACCTAACCTAACCAACCTAACGTAACTCAACCTAATCTGACCTAACCTAACGTATCTCAACCTAATCTGACCTAACCTAACAACGCGAATTGGCCTGATTACACATGAGTGGTATTTGAGTGGCACACGACTGGTATTTAAGTGGCACATGAGTGGACTGAGTGGCACAAGAGTGGTCTTTGTGTGGCACATTAGTGGTCTCTTGAGTGGCACATGCGTGGTCTCTAAGTGGCACAATAGTGGTTTCATGAGTGGCAAGAATGGTCTGAGTGGCACAATAGTGGTTTCTAAGTGGCACAATAGTGGTCTCATGAGTGGCACATGAGTGGTCTCTAAGTGGCACATGAATGGTCTCATGAGTGGCACATGAGTGGTCTCATGAGTGGCACATGAGTGGTCTCATGAGTGGCACATGAGTGGTCTCATGAGTGGCACATGAGTGGTCTCATGAGTGGCACATGAGTGGTCTTATGAGTGGCACATGAGTGGTCTCATGAGTTACACATGGGTGGTCTCATGAGTGGCACATGAGTGGTCTCATGAGTGGCACACGAGTGGTCTCATGAGTGGCACATGAGTGGTCTCATGAGTGGCACACGAGTGGTCTCATGAGTGGCCCATGAGTGGTCTCTTATTGGCACAAGACTGGTCTGAGTGGCATTATGAGTGGTCTCTGAGTGGCACAGGAGTGGTCTGAGTGGCATCATGAGTGGTCTGAGTGGCACATGGGTGGTCTCTGAGCGGCACAGGAGTGGTCTGAGTGGCACATAAGTGGTCTGAGTGGCACATGCGTGGTCTCTGAGTGGCACATGAGTGGTCTGAGTGGCACATGCGTGGTCTCTGAGTGGCACGTAATTTGTCTCTGAGTGGCATATGAGTGGTCTGAGTGGCATCATGAGTGGTCTGAGAGGCACATGACTGATGTGAGTGGCATCATGAGTGGTCTGAGTGGCACCATGAATGGTCTCTGAGTGGCACGTAAGTGGTCTCTGAGTGGCACATGACTGGTCTGAGTGGCACATGACTGGTCCGAGTGGCACATGACTGGTCTGAGTGGCACGTAAGTGGTCTCTGAGTGGCACGTGAGTGGCAGAGGCACCACGTTGCAAGTTGGAAATAATCATCGGGCAAAAACCTCAAAGTTGACAGCCAGCAGTGTGTCACTGTGATGACACAGAGAAAAACAACACGAGAGCGAGAGCGAGAGAGAGAGAGAGAGAGAGAGACCAAATTAATAGCCTAAATGGCCCGGTTGGTAATTGGTGTCCAGTCTTTCCTGATGTTTACTCTCGTGATTATCAAAGTTCGTTTTAGATAAGACTCCATACACAGAAAGTCATCAACAATAATTAATATATTCGGACCACCTGAAGAATAGATACCCCCAACGTTAGGGTGTTCATTCATCAGGTGAAGTAAGCTGGGGTGTTTAATCTTCAGGTGATTCAATTATTCTTCTGACATTGCTTGTTTAAGAGAGGGTGGGTGAGGTGAGAGAGCTTTAGTGAATCGTCTTTAAAGGAGGTAAACACCAACACACGCGGGGACCTCTGACACGCCCGAGGGTAAAAACCAGCATGTAAGAAATGACCTTTTTTCTTCGTTTTTGGTGATTATTCCTTTGAGGACGATAGTTTAACCCTTTGAAGATGATGGTTCAATAAACTAAGGGGGATGGCTTAACTCTTTGTGGGCGATGGCTTAACTCCGAGTGCGATGTTTTAACTCTTTGAAAACAATAATTTACCCCTTTGAAGACGATGGTTCAATCTAATAAGGACGTTGTGTGTACCACCATCTTAATTGGCTAAACACTCGTATTCAAAGGGTTAAGCCATGGTCGTCAAAACTTTAAACCGCCGACTTTAAAGGGCAACCCTTTAAGGATCATTGTTTATCTCTCTGAGACCGATGGTTTAAGCCTTTGAGGATGATGATTTAAGTCTCATCATCAAAGGTTTAACGAACGTAAAAACAGAGAGCAAGTTAAATTTTCGTGATAACGATAGAAAGGCGATAAAACATACAGACACGGGATAACCAAGTGTCCAGAGATGTCACGTGATAACTCCGTCTAAATGTAAACACGGAGCTGTTGCAAAATGACTTTTGCCATTGTTACCACATCAAGGAAGTGAAGGAAGGACTACTGCATCACTTTACTATACCTGGGACCCCCAAACGTCTTCTCCTTCTTCTTCTTGTGGGGGCTGGCCTTGGGGCGGTTCTGGGTCAGCCCCCATTCCTTCTGCCGGTGGCGAGAAATGATGGATCTTGGTCAACCTGGGGCCGCAGCGCCTTCGTCAAAAGAGAAGGCTGCAGCCGGAGGCTCCTCACTCACACAGGAAGAAAAGGATACCAGGGAAGGAGCTCATCAAAGGAAGGTTATGGAGGTAGGTAGGAGAGGAAAAGAAAGGTTAAAGTGAAAGGAAACATGAGGAACGCGACGGGACGAGGAGCGTATAATGACACAAAAGCAGATGTTTATACGTAAAATGCAGATGTAGAGAGTTAGGAACAAACAATAAGTGGGAGGAGGTGACTAAGGGGCGGTGTGAAGCAGATGGCGTGGTGTCACAGTGGCCAGGCACGTCATGTCGCCGCCCACGCAGGGGTCACAAGAGGTGCGAGGGAGGGGCCGCTTCTCCCCTCTCTTACATCCTACTGACACAGCTCGCCCTCTCCGCCTCGCCCTCGCTCCCTGCCTGCCCTCTTAGGTCCACCACCTGGCCTACACGAGTTACAATCACCGTCGACGTATTCCCCCGGGCGCTCCACAGACATGTTAACATCCTCGTAAAACAGCACAGCTTTCCGTGTTAGCATTTCTTCCAGGGGTTTGTACTTATCAGGTCACAACCACAGGTCAGCACTATCTACCTGCCCAGCAGATTATCACTACTCTGCTCGGGCCACACAGCTCAACTATCTTTCTCGCCCACTGCCATATCTCAAACTATAATCCTGCGGGTGGTCGGGTGCACCACGGGTCAGAGGGTGATGGGGATACCCTCGTGGTGTGCCCCTGGAGCATGCCCTATAGAGCCTGCCCTGAAGCCTGCCCGCGCGTGTACTGGCGGCGTGGTGGTGTTGGTCATCCGTGGAGGAGGAAGAGGAGGAGGAGGAGGAGGTGGTGGGTGTGGCCAGGTACATCCGGGGACGCGAGAGGGGCGGGGCCTAGCTCAGCCCAACCTCACCACTACCTGATAGCAGCACCACGTTCACCAGCAACACGCCCATCCTGATATTCACACCCACATACACATCTCCTTTACCTCTGATCTCACGCCATGGGGAAATATGAGGAGAACGTCTGCGAAATGCCTGCCACTCTCACGGCCATCGACATCATCACCCGCGACACCTGCTGCCAAAACACATCGGGTTAACAATAGATTATCGCCGTTTTGTGTCGATTAGCTGGTCAGAGAATCAAATGACTACGGATTTTACGTCACACGTCATGTAATAGTCAATGAAAAATTGTATTAACTTGATTAACCTCATATCCATACCTTAGAAGACACCCCCCCCCCCCCCCACACAGTCCATGAATGCTGACAACCAGACCTTTGCATGGTGAGTGTCGGAGGAAACATGAAGTATATGGATAATGATGAGAGAGACACAGTGACTGGTATACTCCCCCGCTCCCATCACCACACTGTCGTCCAATCATCACGTATACACAACGCCACTCTCGATGATGATGCAGTCACCCGCCGCTGGATGTGGATTATGTGGATTCAGGAAAAATTTACTGACCGCCTTATCGTATCTTACTCGTTGTGCACATCAACACTGAGGCACGTCGACACATGAAATAATAATAAAAAGTAAGTGACAGATGGGAGAGAGAGAGATGAGAAGTGTGTGAGCAAGGTGTCTCTCTCTCTCTCTCTCTCTCTCTCTCTCTCTCTCTCTCTCTGGCGGACAGCATCATGAGCCTCACTAACCAAATAACTGGGGTGATGAACCACCAACTCGGCACAAGTTCTACCAAAAATCACCACCAAGACCACACGACCCGGCAGCCAGGAGGTCACCACCTACCTCACCATCAGTCACGGCGAGGGAAAACTAATGCGATCTCACCACTTAACTCCAGTTGCTACCATTTTGTTTTTACTTTTAATTACAATATGTATCGAGGGAGCTATATATGGAGCTTCCTTGTTTTGTGCAATAAAAAAAAAGGTTCTGAAGAAAATTTAATCCTCTACTGATAGGGAAAGTGAATATGTTGTGCCGGGAACACTAAAGGAAGGTTTATGCCACAACAGCTACAAAAAAGAACAGGGGAAACCTTTTCATCCCTAACATTTATTTACAAAAAAAGATCAAAGCCTTTTATTCCACAAGAGCTATAGAAAAAATGGGAACTTTTTCCCATAGAATCTGTACAGTAAACAAGACGACTCCTTTGTACTACAGAATATATATATATATATATATATATATATATATATATATATATATATATATATCATATATATATATATATATATATATATATTCTGTAGTACATAGGAGTCGTCTTGTTTACTGTACAGATTCTATGAGAAAAAGTTCTCATATACAGTATTACAAATTTCTTAAGGTATTTTTTTTATTATATTTTACCTTCTTTCACTGTGTTAGTTTGATGTTACAACACTACTAACATGGATCTGGTGTCCACATGTACCTAGGTGTATATGATACACTGATACACACGAAAACACGCACGTTATATACATACAATCCATACACACACAACATAAAAGCAATATAAATACACACACACACACACACATAAAAGAACATAAGAATGGAGGAAAATGCAGCGGGCCTATTGGCCCATACTGGGCTGTCCCATTTACACCCAACTCATGTATCCATCCAACCTATGTTTGAAGCTATCCAGCATATTCGAGTTAATGATGATGTATGGTAACTTGTTCCACTCATCCACTATATTTCCAAACCAATGTTTACCTATTTCGCGCCTAAATCTAAATTTGTCTAATTTAAAACCATTGTTACGAGTTCGCTCCTGGTTGGATAGTTTGAGTACCTTTGTGATGTTCCCTTTGTTTAGTCCTGACTTTCATTTGTACACCTCTATTATATCGCCCAGGATTAATCTTGTCATTCTCCTCTGAATTCTTTCCAAGGATTCTATATCCATTCAGTAATACGGTGACCAGGATTGAACTGCGTAATCCAAGTGAGGTCTCACAAGCGCAAGATATAGTTTTTGGATGAACTCGCTAGTCTTGTAACTAACACTCCTTTGTATGAACCCAAGTACTTTGTTAGCCTTGTTCCGAGCAAATACACATTGTTTACTTGGCTTAAAATTCACACTTATCATTACTCCTAAATCTTTCTCACAGTCGGATTTCTCTAAAACATCGTTGTTCATCTGGTATCTAGCAAACAAAGCATTACATATACAATACACACACACACACACACACGCCGTCTCCTCCTGGTCAAGAGAGATATGCTAAAGATGGTGTGTAACCTTAAGGCAAGAGGAAGGGAAGAGAAGATGGATGAAATAACATAGTTACAATTGATACTCCAGTGAGAGAAAGAGCATGTGAGTGGTGGTCAGGGGGCGATGGATCAACACGGAAGAGGTGAGCGTCAGTTGGTGATGATCAACACAACATGGTGGTAGTGGTGGAGGAGGTGGTGGTGGTGGTAGCGGTGGTAGTGGCGGTGGCGATTGTGTTGGTGGTGGTGGTAGAGGTGGTGGTTCTTGAGGTGGTGGTGGTGGCGATAGTTGTTGAGATGGTAGTAGTAGTGGTGGTGGTATTAGTAGTCGCAACAGTGTCAGGGATCGTGAAGAAATAATTAAGATGTAGCACAAGAGGTAGGCGCCTCAAACTGTCTAACAACTTTACCGATAAGAGCAAAGTGCTTCAGCCTTAATAAACAAGAATTCACAGACGCTATTGCGCTCTAAGTTACGGTTGGCTAGTGGAAGACAAGCCCGCCCAATGCATGTGTGGAACGTTTGACATCAACAACCACGTCATGTTGTGCAAGAAGGGAGGTTTGGTTTGCCTGATATATGCCGCGACGTCACTGTGGAACCGAATCTTTTCCCACTGGATGAAAACGGTTTCCTTCACCTGACTGCAAAGTAACTAACATGTGGACATCAGTGTTCGTGGATTCTGGAAAAGGGGACAGCGAAGCTTCTTTGATATCAGGATATTCGAACCCCTGGCCGAATGTCGGCATGACCTGACTCTCGAGGCTGCACACAGGAGGAACGAGAACGAAAAGAACCGAAGGTATCTAGAGAGACTCCAGAACGTTGAGAATGGCAGCTTCACTTCTCTGGTGCTCATAACATCGGGTTGGATGGGACCTAGTGAAAAGTGCTTCTACGCTAGACTGGCTGAGGTATTAGCAGATCAGAAGCAGCAGCCCAAAAGTCATGTGGCCTGGTTGAGGTGTCGCCTATCATTCTCTTTGCTCAGATCTGCTCTGCTGTGTCTCAAGAGAACAAGATTTGTGGCCACACAACCAACAACAGTCGCAGATATTGACAATGAGGTGCTGGTAGTTATTGAAGTTGTAGTAGCGGTAGTAGTAGTAGTAGTAGTAAGGGCATGGAGGCCATTTAAAAAAAATAGTAGTAGTAGTAGTATTAGTGGTGGTGGTGGTATATCAACACAACAGAGAGAAAACAGCCCCAGTAAATTGCACTAGTGTGTGTGTACTCCCGGAGGACGGCGACTGAGCCTCTGAGGAAGTGCTGGTTGAAGGTGTTGATATTGTTACCATGATGGACGACTGTTGCTCAACTCAATTCCTCTGTGTTAAAGCTCCAGCAACTACAACAACAAGGTAGAGGTTGATGATGTCACAGCAACGTAACACTAAAGCAGATAAGACGATTCTAAATTGAAGTAGAGCACTGTAGTAATAATAGGATGGTAGCATATATAGATGGTATACTGAATAATCATTCATCTATCATAATAAAAGAGCCCTCCCCCAGCGCGTGCGTGTGTGTGTGTGTGTGTCAGTCGTTCAGTCAGTCAGTGCCCTAATTCCAAGACCATTAAACCTTGAGACTGAAACTTTTCATGTACACTGAGGGGGCCTTAGGGGTGTGTAACTCAGCTACTTTTTCTTAGATATAGTTAATGAAAATAAATGAATAAGTATAATATTGCGGTGGAGGAGAGGAGAGTGCCAGGAGAGAAGTTGATGTAGGTTAGACGATAGTGTAGCCAGGGACGCCAACTGGCCCACAAAAATAAGTGGTAGACTAAATGACTGCAGGTAGAGGAAGAAGCTAGAGTTTGACTTCATTTAACAGACTACAGGACTTAGGGTGTGTCAATTTTGTCAACATGTTAAAAATCAAATTTGGTAGTCAAAATATTGTGCCTCTTTATGTCTAAACTTGAGATTAGCAAACAAAAATGAATTGAAATAACCCTCACCTACATCAATTATACCTTAAAGTTTCAAATATCAGTATTTCAACAAATTAATGAGACTTGATTAGAATTATTCACTTGATATTAACTAATCTCATGTAAGCACATGGATTATGGAGTATTTTATGGTTCTATAGCTTGTGTACAATATGCATGTCAGAACATGAACATGAACAGGCTCTCCGTGTGGGACAGTTTAATTCTTGTTTTGACTTGTACCAAGCGTGAGGATAAGGCGCCCGGCTCACTCTCCTTCTAGATATCATAGACGGTGGTTTGCTCTCATTGCACTTGCACCTACTCTACCAGACGAATTCTACATTTTAATTATTGTAAGTAGGGCATATTGATTGTCGCAGTTACTTATATCATTGTATAAAACATTATGTTCTAAGAAATTATTATGTTATTTCTGTTACAGCATTTTTGATACACAAATTGATATTTTTTGAAACAACAATTGAATTATGAAACATTGAAATATTTTTCTATTTGTCAGATAGTGTGAAGATGTCAAAATTGAAGACAAGAAGTCAGTTGTCAACCCACTTGAGCCTGCTAGTTGGTAAAGGGAAGGAGCTTCCTGTATCAGAACTTCCAACAGTGAGAGACATGCTAAGATTAGGGTTACTCCTTCGAGAAAAAAATGCAAAGGACAGAAGGAACTATACAGATAAAGAACTCATAAATGACATGATAGTCCCTCTTCTGCATCAATGGACAAAAGCTAATGCACTATTCAAACCACCTGTGATTAATCAGTGTCAAACTATTGAGCTAAAACTAACGAAATTATGGCACAAAGCAGTTGAAACATCACTTGGTAAAGGAAACTTGGCCAGGAAAAATGAATTTCTGCACACACTTGATACTCTGTTTGGCATTTTGACCTGCAAGTGCTCCATACAATTATGTTCTGAATCCAACTGTTCTCACTCAGGTAAGAGAGAAAATAATTCCCACATTGATTGTGGTTGTCCTCGTGAAAAGAAGATCCCTGTTTTAGAGCTTGAATTTATAAAGGCACAGAGGACAAAGGCAGAAGGCCAAGGAAGTATGCAAATGGGTTCAATAGATTATTCAGAAACAAAGAAGCAGATTGCTAATGCCAAGAAGAGAGAACAAATCCGAGAGAGGGAACAAAAGAAGAAAATGAAGAGTGAAGAAGCCATCCAAAGAGAGGAAGAGCTGTGTCAAGATGTTTATCACTTCTTTGATAGTTCTTCTGATGAGCAGGAAGCAACATCAGATGATAGTTCCAAAGAGCCATCTGAACCTTTACCAAAGAAAATGAAATACAACACAAGAAATATTTCAAACATTGCTTTAGCTAGTATTCGCCACCATGCTGGACTTCGTGAGGCTGCAGAAATTGCAACTGCCGCTTGGATAGATGCAGGCCTCATCAGCCGAGAGGATGTATCTTTGGTGATAGATCATAATAAAATTAGAAGAGCACAAGAAAAAATAATGAAGGAAATATCTGATCAGCATGAAAAAGATTTAAGCGAGGGAGGGCTCTCCTGTCTTTTGTTTGATGGAAGAATAGATGACACAAAAGTTTTGCTCGAAGTAGAGGGAGTGAACAGAAAGTTTCCAGGTCTCATCAAAGAAGAACACTACTCTGTCTGTTCTGAGCCTGGTGGTCGGTTTTTGTTTCACTTTGCTCCCGAAACTGAAGTAGAAGGGAAGAAACATGCAGAGGTCATTGCTGATCATATTTTATGTTGGGTTCAGGAGAGAGGACTTGGCAGTTCACTGCAGGCTGTTGGTGGAGATTCAACTGCAGTGAACACCGGATGGCAGGGGGGTGTAATGACGCATTTAGAGAAAAAACTAGGAAGAAGACTTGTTTGGATTGTATGTGATTTACATACAGGCGAGCTACCTCTTCGTCATCTCATCCAGGAACTTGATGGTCCTACAAAGAGCAACAACAAGTGGTCAGGTCCCCTTGGCATCATGCTGGATGAAGCAACACAACTAGAAATAAATACAACCTTTCCAAAGGTCGAAGTTGGCCCTCCCCTTCCGGCGTTGTCTGAAGGAGTCATCAAAGATCTCAGCACAGATCAATCCTATGCTTATCGTATTGCCCAAGCAATAAGATCAGGAGAAGTGCCTCAGTCATTGGCTCTCTTGGAGATTGGACCTGTCAGTCACAGCCGTTGGTTAACTACAGCTCTTCGTTTCTGCAGGATTTGGATTTCCAAACACGAATTGAAGGGCAAAGTGCTGAAGAATTTGAGGTTAATTGTTGAATTTATTATTGGAGTTTATCTTCCCCAGTGGTTTAGTGTGAAACTTAATCCTATGTGGGTGGATGGGCCCAATCACCTTTTGTTTCAATTGCAGCTAGTAAGAACACAGAGGAAGGTAGTGAGGGACATCGTGTAACCTGTGGCAAGAAGGTCCGCTTGGTATGCTCGATCAGAAGCAGTTTTGCAAGCAATGCTTTGCAGTCAATGTACCAATCTCCGAACCGAGGCTGTAGAAGTCATTCTAAAGATTAGAGGAACGCTAATAGATGACGACCAGTTGGGAGACTGTTCGTTTCATTCAAGAAAAGTTCCCCCAATATACGTCAATGCCACCAAATTGTCAGAATTGGTTGACTTGAGTTTGGAAGTCTTAGAGCCACCATTGACAACAAGTCTAACTAGCCAAGAATTGAGAAACCTTAAAGAGACTCCAATGCAGGTGCCGAAGTGGCCTTCCCACACTCAAAGTGTGGAGAGATGTGTGAAAATGGTCACAGAAGCAGCGGGCCATGTTTACAGCCACGAGAGGCGAGAAGGTTACATCAAAGCACAAATAGCAAGCAGACTACTGATGACAAGAAACCAAAGCAAAGAGAGTATGAAGGCATTGGTTACTTTCAAATAGACTACGGATAATAAAATATAATAATTTGAAACTTGAAACGGTAACATGTGTGCAAACGCTGGTTATGTTATAAATTCACAAATATGCACATTTAAAAATCCATTTGATATAGGTAGGACTTATTATAAAAAAAAATTTATGCCAGAATATTGTTTTGCATGCTTAAAGACTACAATAAATTGCTACCAAATTACTCGATTTTCAATTTAGCCAGTTCACCCCCTAAATTGACACACCCTACAGGTGTTCTATATCAGTGAGAATAAGTAACGTTATGTTCTTTGTTGTGCTGCCCGCGGCGTGTACTCACCAACCCAGGATAGAATCTCTCCACTCTAAATGTCCTCCCGATCTTAACCTTATCTATGCTAATTTATTTTATAAAATAAAAGTTTGTTCAAAACCTGATAAACTCTGCGGCCGCAACATGACCTACTTCACTAACTTCAGCAGGTGAATAATGGTGACTGATCAACTACGTTCCCGTCCTAACAGGCCTTCACCTAACCTAACCTAATCACCAAAATTGAGGCCCTGTCCTAATGGACCCCACTCTTAATAGTTGAGTTTGAGTAGGTAAGAACTGTGCTTCATTTAGGACTGACCCCACTTGGACTGTAATCGAAGTGACGAATTGACCTTATGACATTAATTTTCAACCTGTTTACCATCTAAAAAGGCCAGTGATTGTCTCTCAATATCCATTACGGTGCAGAGATTGAAATTACTGACATCAGCTAATTTCGTGCTGTATCGGGTGAATATTAAGGGTTCATTATCACTGACGATATCCTGGCTGGGGTTCCTGCATCACGTCCCCGCCCGTCGCATGCCACCTTACCTCAGCCATTCTTTCCTTAAAGTCATTTTTCCACCGTCCCTCCGTCGTAGGATTCCTCATTCCTTTTCATTGCATCCTACGTCCCACCACTTTTTTTTCGTTACTCTTTAGGGATTCTCTCCTGAAGGACTCCTTTCTCCCATCCCTTTCCTCTGTAGGATAACCCTCTCTCTTTTCTGCCCTCTCCTTTACAGTTATCTCTTTTCCACCCCTTTCTTTCAAGGGCACATTTCTCTTTCCCTGACGCCATCCCCCCCCCCATTTTTCCCTGACACCACCCCCTCTCTCCCTGCCACCATCCCCTCTTTCTCAGCCACCATCTCCCCATTTTCCCCTGCCACCACCCCCTTTTTCCCTGCCACCATCCCCCTTTCCTCTGCCGCCATCTCCCCTCTTTCCGTTGCCACCTTCCCCCCTTTCCTCTGCCAACATCTCCCCGTCTTTTCCAACCACCATCCCGTCTTTCCCTACCACTAACTCCCTTCTTTCTCTGCCACCATCCTCCTCCCGCCCTCGACTGAAGTCAGGACCACCTAGCCTCAGGGACTTTAGAAGGTCGAGGCCCCTGAAGTAAGCAAGTGAGCCCTGAGGAAAGGAAGGGGAGGATCTCTCTCTCTCTCTCTCTCTCTCTCTCTCTCTCTCTCTCTCTCTCTCTCTCTTGTCTAGCTCACTTAAGCCACGACACAAATATGGTGATCATGTAACTAAGATGGCTCGGAATGTGGACAA
Organism: Homarus gammarus; assembly: GCA_958450375.1. Classification (NCBI taxonomy): domain Eukaryota; kingdom Metazoa; phylum Arthropoda; class Malacostraca; order Decapoda; family Nephropidae; genus Homarus; species Homarus gammarus. Next base: position 1,279,698 of record CAUDMG010004094.1, read on the forward strand.
TGACTCAGCTGTGACATTTGGTGTATTCTCTCACGCAGCTACGAGGAAAAATTAACTTAAAGAGTCTATGAGTTCTCTCTGTCATGGGATGTTTCTTGGGGGGGGGGGGGGGAGGGGTAACAAGAAGGTACAACCAGCGTGCAGAGCTGAGTCCAAGATTCTCAGAGGTTCGTGCGTTGAATTTTCTTCATAAGGACAGACGTGAGAAGGTTTCTAACAGCATCAAGTCAGTTAAGAGGGAAAAACAATAATAATTAAAACAAATAGCATTAAAAAAGACCCTTTGAGACTTTACCTTAACCAGATACATTTACTTAGCAGTAATTACGAAGGCACAATTAAACCTACTGACTATTTTAAAATCAAGACTGTTGACATTATCATCCTGGGTAAATATATAAATATCCTGTTCAGATGGATTAAGTGATTCTTATAACAAAACAGGAGAAATTCACCCGAGTATATAGACAGTAAATTCTCTACCTACCGTACATGACCCTCAAGACATGGCCAGAAATTGATAACAGAATCCGAGGAAATGGAAACCGTAGGCTAGTGTGGAAAAACAAACAGACGGGGACACAGACAGACAGACGGACGATTACTATAGGTCTCCTCGTTAGTAATGCGGGAACACGAGTAACTATTTCACACTTGGTTGAGGTGGCTGGCAAGAATGTTGGCTGGCGGTGTAACCAAGTTGTTGAGAACATCAAACAAGTTTACACCAAGTAAAACTCTCCAGATATTACCCAACTGTGTTTATTCCTCTTTTCTTTGAGGTTCGTGCAAGAAAAAACCGACTGAATACTTAGTTGCCACAAACTGAAAAGGTAAAAAATGCTATCATCCGAGTCATGGCCCTGATTGGCTGATTCCTATGACGTCATTAGACCGAGAGGTTCGGTAAATAAATATTATTTTCCTTCGGTTATTATTTTTCTTCTTCCCCCCTAGAACGACGCCGTTAATATCTGGCAACGTTATATATTCATTTTTGGAAGCTACAGCCTTGAAAGACAAGTCAAAGGAAAATATCACGTCCAAGGATAAATTGAAGAGATTCTTAGCGGTAGTCTAACTCTGCCTACTTGATGATGTCATAAAATGTTAATCAGACCAACGTGGCGACACGAGCGTCATGGAAATCAACCAGTGATGTGACGTCATTCGAGTCAGCGGTGAAACTGGTGTCAGTAAATCACAACATGGCGGATATTTAGGGCTGTGTGTGTGTATCGTCCAAGACGTGTTGTCTATAGTACATCAAGACAAATTAGAGATGTGCGATATGGTTATATCCCAATCAGCAGGTGTGATGTGTGTGGGAAGATGGGTGTGGTCACCTCCCTCCTCCCCAGGACGGGATAACGTACCGTGAGGTGAAAGCTTCTCATAACCAAATTAAAACATCAAAGTTAGTCTCTAACTCTGCTTTCCCGAGCCGCATCTCTTCAACTACTGAGAAATTTGCCTCACAAGTTCATTCGCTTTCCAATAATAGTTGTCAACTTTGTGTGTGTGTGTGTGTGCATACGGGGAGAGAGAGAGAGAGAGAGAGAGAGAGAGAGAGAGAGAGAGAGAGAGAGAGAGAGAGAGAGAGAGAGAGAGACCATTATTCTCTCTGTAATATCGCCACATTTGCTAACATTCGTCTCATACTGCACCGCACTGGGGGCAGTAAATTGAAGGAACTGGCGAACAGTGTGCACCAGGCGCTTGGTGGGCTAGGCAGGGGACTGAGGGCTGTGTGTCACCACCACACACCGACCATAATATCATTCCCTAGACCCAGAAGGTAAATATTGTCTGAAAACCTCCTTCAATTTTCCCCTGGCCCACTTTTACCCACACTGGGGTATTGTTTCCTATACACACACACAAACGAGACCAGGCTATCTATCTATCTATCTATTTTATTTTATTTTAGGTGTGGCTTTTGGGGCAGCTATTGTTAAAATGACCCCAGGTCGATGGGGCGGCGATGATGGGGGGGGGGGGGGGGGATTCAGGTGTAATAACAATATGTAAACTGTGACGTCATATCTGGTTACGCCGCCATGACAATCTTACGTCCTGAGTTAAATCGTTCTTTTTTTTTAACCATTATTGAGTGTAATAAAACACTATACTTTAAACTTTATTCCCCGAGACAAGTATATGTGTCGTTACTTTATTTTCCAAGTTATTTTGTGTATAATTTCCTCTTTTCCGTCACTTATGGTAAAGTATGTGTCTGGTGACACTCGTAATTGGATATTGTCATTCTATTTCTTTTTTCTGAGTAAATTTTAAATGATAAAAAATACGCGTTGATTCCTGCTTTAACACGGAAACACTTTGGACAAAATCAAATGGGATTTAGGTAGACTCTAAACAAGGGCAGGGATAAAATGCGAAATTGAAACCGGAAATAGATTTTCAGTATTAGTAAAGTTTGACTTTGAAGACCGAAGACCAGGACAACACTTTAATATACACAAAGAAGTAAAGTTAGAGACTGGGGAAAAACTTATAGGACATAGGAGGAACGAGGCTAAAATGAAGTGGATGGCAAATGAAATTATAAATAAAACAGATAGACGAAAAAATATGAGCAAACTAAATGAGAATTAAATAAAAATTAACAAAGAAATTCAAATGGAATGCAGACAGGCTAAGAAATACGACCTCGAAAGGAAATACAAGGAGATTTACGATGAGGACAGAAGGCATAATAATAGGAAAATGTACAAAACGATTTAACAAATGATCCAGAAAAAGGGAAATAAATGTGGTGGGACTTTTAAAAGCAAAGACATTA